>OX465585.1:33691146-34031146 GCA_950022655.1 Alentia gelatinosa | reverse complement strand
CTGGCCCCAAACTAAGAATTTCTCCAATGCCGCCTCCACCTTAAGTTTATGACTAACCCTTATAATCAATTTACACTTCTTCGACTTTCCTCATTCGAAAGATATTTCAATGAATGATAGTTTAAAACAAGTGGACTGGGCATGTATATTTCTATATAAATCATTTTGAAAATCGGAGGAAAATGCGCAACGAACCATAAAATTAAACTGGAGGGAGTGGAAGATAGGTGCTAGTCACCTAACTCTAACTCCAGGATAATTAAAAACCTAAAACAAAAAAGCATTCTACTATGGCCAGTGATATATGGAGTGAGTTTATAAACATGCTCAGTTACTCTCCAACAAAATCGCCCTCGGTTTCCCAAAATTCTATTCGGGTGAGCCCTTTGCAATATTCAAAATGGTATGACGTCACATCGGAAATAGGAAACGTGATACAATCTCAAATCAAGCATCCTTCTTTTATTGGTAGGGAACCCTCATGTCCACTCATAGCGCAGCATACGACCCGACCTGGGCGTGAGGAAGGCGATGGGTCGGGAGGGTGTTGGGGTGGAGCATGTTCTTGTGTCACAGACAAGGAGGCTAACTTTGGCGTTGGCGGAAGTGAGAAGTAAAAAAGAGCAGGCGCTCACACCACAACCCCTTCCAGAAGGAGGAGGAGGAGTGGGAGGAGCATCTCCACGCTCTGCCTCGTCAATCCAAGCTGCATTCATCGACCGACAAAACCCACGGTGGCACCGGCCCCTCTCCCGCCCCTCCCCGAGCGCCTCCCGGCAACACACTGTCCGTCCAGAGCCGAACTGCTCCGGGCACTATAAATAGCCAACCACCCAAATTGCGTTCACCTTCAGCGGGCTAGAGTGGCGAGCTTAAAGGCTGTGGTGAGTAGGGTGGGGAGGGGGTGTGGGAGAGGCTGGGTAGGCATGGCTGGTACTGGGGAGTAGGGGTTAGGGTGGGCGACACACGCGATAGGTGGGAGGGGGTGGAGAGAGGGAGAGTGCGTGGGTGGGGGGTTGTGTAAGCAAGCGCGTGGGAGTAGAGAACATTGTGGCTCAGCATCTACTGGCACTACAGGCCCTAGGTACATACACAATGTTGTCTGGTTTCACATACAAGCGGCCGTATGCTGCCATGAGTTGACGCGAAGTAATATCCGAGCTCATGCGAAGATATTGCGTCGGGGCAACTCCGAGGAGCAGACGACCGTTTTTATTTGAAACCAGTTTAGATTGTATTTATCATCCACCTTTATCCAACTGGTGGTGTGCCGATTTTAGTTTACTTTAGTTAGGCACTATTTGTTCATACATGCCTTTTTCCAAATGCGCCTATTTCTGCAGCCCGGAGCCTACAACATATCCGTATGCGCTTGGTATGTCCATACAAAGTTATCATAGGTTTACTATGGACACTTTCTATTAAGTGTATAATATATCATATCCGTATGCACCGGGTATGCCAATTAATAGGTTTATTATGGACACCTTCTATTACAAGTATCCATAGACTAGGAGCAAATAATGTATTCATCATTGATGAATGAGCGTGCAATTATAAATGAATAAAAATGAAAAGGTTTGATTTAAAAAAAATTTATGGATACTTTTCTGTAACCCACTTGCACCCAGTCAACTTGCCATTTCTGCAACTGCCGAGGAGTCTAGGATCCCAATATCAAGTACAGTAAAACCCCGCGTAAGCGGTCACCCTCCGTTCCGGGGTTGAAATAAACATCTAATAGAGGAAAAAATTCCGTTCCGAGCAAAAGTGCCCGCTTACGCGGGGTGCCCGCTTACGCGGAGTGTCCGTTAGGCGGGGTTCTACTGTACCAGTAGGTCAATGAGGTATTTTGGTCTTGAGTGATTGCTCATGGTCAGCTGGGCACAGCTCTAAGACACTGTGACACTGGCTCTGTGCTTTGTTCTCAATATCACAGTGACTATCACACAGATAGTGAAGGGATAGTTTGTACATGCAGTACCCTGAAAGTCTATATGGATCTCTCTAAACTCTAGATGATGTATATAGTGTGTGCAAGAACGCTCTAAAAACACACAGGGAGTGTGTATTAACATACCCAGAGCATACAGATATGATGTATGCCCCGGGCTGTAAAAGCTGGCTGTAAAAGCTGGCGTACGGAGACAGTCAGCCTGTTTCTCTATTATTATATACCTTAAAATATCCGATTTCTAACCTTGCTTCTGGGGGAGATTTTGGATTTCGCCGCCGTACATGCCCCATACGCCACATACATACCCCGTACGTCACCTAGGATATACATACGACATGGGTAGGAGCGGGCCGTATGTGTAGCACATACTACCACAGGTATATAATAATATTGTCAATTTTACCAAGTATTTATCACGTACAGACACAGTATGCCTGTTTTTGTATTATTACATACCTTATTTTACCGTAAATTCACCATTTTGGAACATCTTGTTCGGGCGACCTGGGGGGCTTCGACACCTTGCCAATTATAATATTATTATATACCTGTGCAAAAACAATCTACACATACAGCCCTCTCCTACCCATAACATATTTATATCCGTACAGCACCCGGGTGCTGTACGTGTACGTGGTCACGTGATTAGTGCATGAGAATAAGTGAATCTGATTGGACGGTAGTGTCAATGTGCTTGAAGCGCGATATACTGTTCCTAAATGATCAAAGCCTCCGCAGGGGAGTGTAGAAATAAAAGGCAGGCTGTGATTGGACAAGGAAAAACATCTTGTCCAATCAGATTGTCGCTATTAGCGCTGGTCGGCTTCACACTGGATAACGTTAGGATCCGTACGTACTTGGCAAGGTGTCGAAGCCCGCCAGGTCGCTCGAACAAGATGTTCCAAAATGGTGAATTTACGGTAAAATAAGGTATGTAATAATACAAAAACAGGCATACTGTGTCTGTACGTGATAAATACTTGTAAATACTGACAATAAAACGAACCTCTGCCTGCGGCATCGGTTCGTTTTAGCATCAATTTAGCGCGTATTTATCACGTACAGCCACAGTAACCCTGTTTCCGTATAATATTGACTGGTTTCAGATAAAAGCGGTCGTATACTTCTCGAAGTTGACCCTGCGCAATATATACGCGTCAACTCCTCGGAGTACACCGACACTTGCATCTGAAACCAGTCCATATTGTGTATGCCGTATTCGTATGTCCATACAGGTTTCCTATAGGTTTACTATGGATAGTCAATATAAGACGAACGATAAAAAAGGTGGTGCATTACTGTCGCTCAGCATCAGTGACACCAACCACGACAGGGCTGCGACACGCGCCGACAAGAAAGTTCCAATCGGTGCCTTGTCGCAGCATTTAGTCCATGAGCCAGACCACTTTTGACTTTCATATGGAGGTAGAAAGTTTCATTATGATTTTCAGTTAGCCACATGTTCAGAGTTTATGAAAAAGTGAGGGGGGCATTTCTGATGTCCTGCTTAGCGACACAGGAAGCCCGTTTCCATGGCAACATAACAAAAAATGGTCTATTTAGAAAATGCATACTTTGTATTCTAACTTGGTTAAAATGGATCTTTTCTCAAAATTAGAAAAAACAAACTATAGTACTATTTTAGTGCTCTTTAACCATCCTGGAGTCAATGACCTTGCTCAAGGTCATCATCTCTATTTTCAAGGTCAAACATCAAATTTTGCTCTAGTTTTTGAAAGTACATTACTTTCAATTCCTCTCATTTTTATGTTTATGTACAGAAATTTTTTAATCTATTGTTTTTGGAAACGTACATGCCTTGGCCTTCAAAAAACTGAGGGGGCCACTTCATTTTAGTAGCATACGTACGGAAAGGGAGCGTTTCAATGGAAACACCCCAAAAATCACTATTTCTCAGAAAATGCACATTTCCTCCCATAGCTTTTGTTGGAATACATATTTTGACAAAATTCAAAAAATCAAAATGTAGTACATTTTGAGTGCTATCTCCATGTCATGGAGCCCTTGACCTTTCTCAAGGTCACGACCTCTATTTTCAAGGTCAAATGTCCAAAATTTGCCACTTTTCTCAGGGTTGGTGACTTTAGATGCTTCTCCCTATCAGAATTATAAAGAGAAACATACCCAGCTATGAATTTGGTAAAGACACATATATAGGGGTTACGAAATATCCAGGGGGCCATTCCAATCTGCAGCCATACCTATGGGAGGGGCATGTTTCTATGGAAACAGAATACTCAAATTCCCCAATATTCACAGAAAATGCACATTTTTACTCATAGTTTCTTTTTAAATGCACATATGGACACAATTTAAAAACCTAAAATATAGTACTCTTGGAGTGCTATCTGGATAGCATTAGATAAATGGCCTTTCTCAAGGTCATGACCTCTAATATCAAGGTCAAATATCAAAATTTACATTATTTTCTGAAGATTGTCTTCAGTTGCTGCTCCCTCTCAAATTTCCATAGTTAGTAATACCCACCTATAATTTTGATAGAGGCACATTTATAGGAGTTAAGAAAAACCAGGGTGATATTATGATCTGCCACCATACCTATGAGGGGCATGTTTCCATGGAAACAGAATACCCCAATATCAACAGAAAATTTGTATTTTCACCCATAGTTTGTTTTGAAAGGACATAAAGAATACAATAAAAAAATCTACATACCGGTAACTAGACTAAGTTGACATCTTTACAAATAGTTAACTGAATATCTCACATATTCACACACGCCGACAAGAAATTTCCAATCGGTGCCTTGTCGCAGCCTTGTCGTGAGGAGGGGAGCTGTCGTGAGCCCTTGTCGCAGCCTGTTGGGAAGTGCACGCTCCACCTAAATTTTCTATCGTAGACCTCTGCGACAATCTCCCGACACGCCACGACACGCCACGACACGGCTCCAAAATCGAACATGTTCGATTTTGTCGTAACCTTGTCGGAAGGCCCCAGACAAGCTTGATGTCGCAGCCTGTCGTGTCGACAAGGCTTCCAATCGTAGAGCTGTCGTGGACCTTGTCGGAAAGCCATTGTCGTAGCCTTGTCGTGGTTGGTGGACGCCCCCTCTTACTCTCCTGCCTGGAGGTTATTTCCACAGACACCGATGTGTGAGCACTAGGCTACTGAGATTACTGTTCATCCCTCAAACATCCAACGTCATACTCCAAATAATAGCATTCTTGTAATCCAATCTCCCACGCAACCGCTTGTTGTTAATAAACAACACGCATATTAAGGTCAATCCAGTCGAGCTCTCTAGCCTTTAAAGAACCTGTCACTCCGGTGTTTCAAATTAAAATATTTACGGAAGGTCAGTGTTGGAGAGTTGTTATAACCATATTGGCAATATGCATTTTATATTACATGTGTTTTGTGCCATATATTTTTGCACATTAAAAGATTATTTAGTTTTTTAGCATCATGACATTTCTTCAAATATTGTACTTTTTACATCAATCTTTCATATTGAATTATCAGGGATTCAATAAACTATTTAAACGTAACACAACCTACACGGGACTGCATTATCTTCTCATTTGTAACTATGACGGAAAAGCGGCCTAACATTATGATACTAACGACTTGCCATTATGCCATTCCAGCCAACGCATTTCTACTCTGTCACTTTACTAATCGAGGGGTTGCTTTTAGTGAATGAGCAACGGAAGACACACAGGAAACTGATATCCTGCAATTATAATCACACAATGACCAGGAAATAGACAGGAAACTACTGGTCCCGTATAATTACCTGTCTTGTATTCCGGGGCCATCCATAAAGTACGTACGCAGAGTTTCCTGGAAAATACGTATACGCTTCTTCTGGACCCCCCTCATTGCGTATGTACATTTTCTGGACCCCCCCCCCCTCTCTTTCAAACACCTGAAGCAGGTTTAATGCACCTAGACAGGTGTACTTCACATCTTTTCCTCAGTCTCTGACAAATTTCTCCCAGTACAGAAATCTAGCAGTAGGGTGAACATTTTCGCTTTCTTGAAAAATGGCAGATTGGATTCTCATGGAATGGGTACATCTGTCTCACCAAAATGTCCCTATAAATCTTAAACATGTCTGAAATCAAACTGTCATGAGATTCTGTAATTTGGGAAAGGAATTTGTTGGGGACAACTACCCCTATCAATCTTGAGTCCCTACCATTCAGACTAGGAGTTCATCAATCCCAATCACACAACAGTGTCACAGCAGTCTCACAACCATACTGCTTATCAGCTATACCGCCCCTCAACCATACATTCCCTCATATACACTTTGGCCCCTCAACCAGACTGCCCCTTAACCAGACTGTCTCTCACCGAGATTACTCCTGAATCATATTGCACCTAAACAACACTGCCCCTAAACCATACTGCCCCTAAACCATATTGACCTCCACATACTGCCCCTTCACCATGCTGCCCCTCTACTATACTGCCCCTCTACTATACTGTCCCTCTACCATACTGCCAATGCCCCTCCAACATACTGCCCCTCCACCAAACTGCCATTCTACCATACTGCCCTCCACCATACTGCCCATCCACCATACTGCCCCTCTACAATGCTGTCCCTCTACCAAGTAGGCTATACTTTTCTAAAAGTCTTTATTTTACCTGGAGGTCAAATTAGGCAAAGTAGTGCCTATTTTAAGGTGGCTCCAGGCCAGGAAATTACATGCATTACTCTGGCTAACCTTACACCCGTGGCTCGGTGATAATGGACCAACTAATACTACATATTTGTAAAAACATGGGATAGAGAAATTGGGTCTACAAAGGAGGCAGACTACAATGATATCAGGGTGACCGGGTTGTGTGTCCATCTCTGATCGGTCCATAATGTCCCTGCTTTCTGAGTATCAAAATGGTAGTGCGTATCCACTCTGCACATATGTTCAGAACATTCAAAGTTTACTAAGGAAAACTAAGGCAAGAAGAAATAAGTGGGCTTTCACGATCCTTTCGAATAGTACAGTCTGTTTGGGATAGGGTAAGGAATTATATTATAAGGTACAATTCTATGGGGGGTAGAAGGCCTATACTTAGGCCCCGAAGGCACTTCTGCGATCTCTTTATCAATCATACGTCGTTTTTAATGGCCCCCTGTTTATCTCATAGATTGGTTCCCTGCCGTAGTGAAACTAGGAGCTAATGTTATTTCCATTTACAATGGAAGAGCGCAGTATACCTAAATTATTTCATGAAATAAAAGTAAGTGAACATCATATGAAATTATGTAGTTGAGCCATCTGTATTTGATCGAGAATCAAGTATCAAGAATGTTTCAATAAACCTAGATAATTGATTTGATTGATAGTTGTTCTCAAGTGTCATGAACAGCAAGATCAATCAAGTTTTAGAAATCTACATGTTTTCGAAATGGAAACTGATTACTTAATGAAACTAATTTCTGGTATCAAAATCAGTGTATATACATCCTAATGCATGAAAAATGTCTCTGAAGCAAGTCCCATATGGGTCTGAGTATGTGTGTGGGAGTGGGAAAGAGGTGCTGATATAGAGTGACTGGGTTGAGATAGAGTCATATGCCTCCCCCTCCACCAACCCCATACCTCCTTACTGTGTCTGTGTTTCTTTGAAGAGCATAGTGAATGGTATGACCCATCAGATGTAGAAGTTCCAATGCTATAGAGTCAGGAAATGAACATGCATTGTAAAGTGGTAGGAGAGTGGTGCACCCCTCTCATAAGATCTCACACTCTCTAAGTGTCACTCTGTACTCTCACTACTCTTTATGGGAAATGAATTCTTAACGAACTAGGCTTGGAGCCTTGAGAATCCACTGGCCTCCCTCCCATGCTAAAGACATACATCAGTGCAACCCAAAGATTCCTATAATATCATTGCCACCAAGTGGGAATAATGTGGATTGTCAAGGCTCTAAGCCTAGTTCATTAAGAAATCTTCTCTAATAGAGTGTAGTGAGAACCTTATACAGAATACCACTTAGAGAGTGTGAAATCTTATGAGAGGGGTGCACAGTGAGCCAGAACAAAAAGGCTCTTGAGTATACCTAGCTGGTCAATAAAGTAGATGGAGTGGTTTTGGGAGGGGAGGGGTGAGGGCTATTCTGGCATGACTGTAGAGTGGCTTCAAGTCCAGTTTGTTATAGCTCAATCTTCATCTGTCCCTGTCTGTTAGTAGATGTGTCTATTTCTCTTTGTTTATGTATGCTTTCTCTCCCCAGCTGTCTGCTTCTCTGTCTGTCTCCCTGGCACTATCCCTGTCTTTATATTATATATATATATAACTCTCTCTCCCTGTTAATATCTTTGTCTCTGTCTCTGTCTGTCCATATATATGTCATACTATATCTTTGTCTCTATCCCTGTTGGTTGGCATGTATGTTTGACTATTTCTTTTTGTATGCGTCTTTCTGCATCTCTGTCTCATTGTCTCTGTCCCTATCTGTATATGTTTGACTCTCTGTCTGTTTACCCTTCCCTCTGTGAGAACCCTTTATGTCTCTGTCATCATCTGCATCATTATCTGTCTCTCTGTATCTCCCTCCCTGTCTTGATGAAAATCGATGATCAAGGGTTTCAGCAAGTCTATGGTCAAGCCTCAGGTGCAAGGCTTGATGACAGGGTTGAAGGGAGTAAAACTGGTTTGTCAGGTCTGTACAAAGTGGGTCTGAATGGAATGTATTTAGATGTGTCCCATCAGATCTGACTCTCTGAATATAGTGTATTTAGATCTGTCCTATAAGATTTGAAATGTAAATACCACATTTAGACAATACCATCATCTAATAACTTCATTTCCTGGTAGCAGATTACAGTAGCCATAACTAAGTGTTTATCATTTCATGAAAGGATTGACATAGTAGATCCTTTTGTCTTCAAAAAGACTAGAAATAAAAATGTTTATTTTAAGGAACAAAGTCAGTAGTGGGGCAGGGGGTATGGTAAGGCTTGATACTGGACCCCTGTTCATTTAACCAGGCCTTTCTATTTGGGACATTGATAGTGAAGTTTTAGATTCTCTGCAGTAAACTGAAAGCCTGTGTGAGCATTCTAACCTCTAGATGACGGATATGAGCGTGTTTTCCCGTGCTCAATAAGAAACTGGTAACTACTACTAACATTATACTAGAGAAAGACCTTGAACTGACAGTCATGCATTGTAAAGTTATTTTTTCTTCTATTTTTTTTATTAGGTCATAGATACAAACATTACATTTGGTTTTCAATCTAGGCCAGATCACAACAAAAATATGTCAATTTAAAAGTGTTACAATCAAATTCAAGTTTAGAGAGTTATGAATTCAAGCAGTAAGCCCTAAGAAATTGTATTCTTTCGTAATACTAGCAATTTACTACCTTCAGTGCTTTATTCTGAAGAAAAACTGCTGCTGAATATTTAACAGCAATTCTATTGTACTGGCTGTAAGAAAGATAGGCCTGCAGGCCTAATGCAAGTCCAGATGAAATAAATGAAATAAAAAGAAAAGGATGCAGCGACTGAGGCCAGTCTAGGCTCTACAGCCTAAGTCTGCCAATGTAGCACTCTCCCAGCAGATCTTTTGCAGAAGTAGAGAAGAGAAGTAGAGATCTCTGCTAGGAGAGTGCAAAAAATGGAGGCGTAACCCATAGTGCACAAAAGAAATGGCTGACGTTACCTGGCCTATAATGTGAGTGGCCAGGCTTCCAGGCTATTTATCTCACAGCCCTGAGTGTTCACCTCCGGTCATACCAATTTCACTTCTCACGGTGTCCTCTCAGTGAAGTTTCTGCTGAAGGGCAGATGTGTATCGAGGACGGCTCCTATTGAAACCTAATCCCTCCTTCACTTCACTCCCGTCAATTAGTGACCAACCCAAAGCTTCAAATTTGAGTGGTTTGGTACGAGAGAGCTAATCAGACAAGATTGCCATGCCAATCATGAGGATCTCTTTTGACCTAGGCAATTAGACTGGCTGTTTTGTGGTATCGTGAAGTAGCTCAACTAGTTTCCACCTGTGTGGTAGCCTCGTGCGTCATACCCAGTTTCAACATTGTCCCTTGAAATTATGCCTTCATGACTTTAACTTCTCGGAAGTGGTTGACTTGCTGATAGACAGGATGAGAGAAACCTTTTTTTGGTTTGTTTCAATTTCTTTTATTGGTACGTATGAAAAGTAATACATAGTTCTGATGTTCGGTTCCATTACAATTAGAGTATAATAAATATAGATAGTTTTTGATCGAACACAAAATAACTAGGAGCTAATGTTATTTCGACTTACAATGGAAGAGCGTGGTATACCTAAATTACTTCATGAAATAAAAGTACGAGAATATCATTAGAAATTATGTATTTGAGCCAACTGTATTTTATCAAGAATTAAGTATCAAGAATGTTTCAATAAACCTAGAGAATTAACTTGATTGTCATTCTCATGTGTCGTGAACAGGTTTACTTAATGAAACTTATTTCTGGTAAAATCAGTGTATACATCCTAATGCATTACAAATATCTCTGAATCAAGTCCTATATGGGTCTGAGTATAACAGGTTCAATAACCTGGTCAGTGGATGAAGGTAAGGAGTGTGTGTGAGAGTGGGGGAGAGGTGCTAATATGGAGTGACTGGGCTGAGATAGACTCATATGCCTACCCTTCCAGCAACCCCATACCTCCTTACTGGGTCTGTGTTTCTGTGTTTCATAGTGAATGGTCTGTCCCTTCAGATGGGGAAGTTCCAATGCTATAGAGCCAGGGGTGTCCCATCAGATTGAAATGTACATGCATTATAAAGTGGTAGGAGAGCAGTGAGCCAGAAAAAAAAACTGGCTCTTGAGTGTAGCTAGTTGGTCAGTAAAGTAGATGGAGCAGTTGTGGGAGGGGAAGGGGTAAGGGCTATTCTGAAAGGACTGTAGAGTGGCTTCAGGTCCAGTGTGTTATACCTAAATCCTCATCTGTCCCTGTCTGTTAGTAGATGTGTCTATTTCTCTTTGTTTATGTCTATTTTCTGTCTCCAACTGTCTGCTTCTCTGTCTGTCTCCCTGGGACTATCCCTGTCTATATACTATACATCTATCTCTCTCTGTTTATATCTTTGTCTTTGTCCCTGTATATCCATATGTACGTCATACTATATCTTTGAATCTGTCCCTGTTGTTTGGCATGTATGTTTGACTATTTTGCTTTGCATGTGTCTTTCTGCACCTCTGTCTCATTGTCTCTGTCCCTATCTGTACATGTCTGACTCTCTGTCTGTTTACCTGTCCTTGTGTGAGTCTCCCTTCTGTCACTGTTATCATCTACATCATTATCTGTCCCTCTGTGTCTCCCTCCCTGTCTTGATGAAAATCGATGATCAAGGGTTTCAGCAAGTCTATGGTCAAGTCCCCTCAGATCTGACTCTCTGAATACAGTGTATATAGGTCTGTCCCACCTGATTTGAAAATGTAAATACCACATTTAGTCATTATTATCATCTAATAGTTTCCCTTTATAGTAGCAGGTAACAGAATGCATAACTAAGTGTTTGTTATTTAATGGCAGGATTGATATAGTGAATACTTTGTCCCCCAAAAGACTATGAAATAAAAGTTCTATCTATAGCAACTAAGTCAGTTGTGGGTCAGGGGTACAGTCAGACTAGGATACTGGCCAACTGACCATTTTACCAGGCCTTTATAGTTGGTGCATGGATAGTGAAGGGTTAGATTCTTTACAGCAAGCTGAAACCCTGTGTGAGCATTGGTTTTCTTCAGGCGCCATTCGTAACACAATAGGTCACCAGCAAGGTCGGGCCTTCTACATATACCTCTAGAAGCATGTTCGCATCTCACAGATAAATATATATATACAATCGCAATGCAGCTAAATTTAACAACTTTTAGGTAGTGATGCTTTCATTTAAAATAATCTTAGATAATTGTTTTGACATACGAAGGGTAGGTATACTCCTCGCAACAGACCTGATTTCATTCCACTCCCCCCACACACATATTCTACTATCCACATATATATTTTGAGATTTGGCCGGTGCATTTTCAACACAGGTGCATCAAATAACCTTGTGGTTCTTTGCCTAGCATCAATATATTCAGTGCATCTAGAACTGTCATAAATGAAATTCAAAAGGTGACATCCACGGCGTTCAATACAGATATGGTACACTTATCTACCAACTTTGTAAATGCAACACTAACTTTGTAAATGCAACACTAACCGAAATGGTTCATATATGTCAAACCAAAGAATACCAACCGAAAGGTTGATGGTCTTGTCTTTTTATTGGTAAATTTAAACCTTTTGTATGGACAGATTTGTACAACACAACAAACATGAAAAAAAAAATGCTTCTCTATAGAAATGACCCCTTTTTGGCCATATCTCGACCCATGGACAAGGAATAATGAGGGGCAAGCCATTTCTTTGACCCTATTTCATTAGCCTAACATGTTTTCTGAAAGATCTATACCTTGTTTTGCACGAGCTAGAGGCCCATAACTAAAAATAAACTGTTTTTCATTAAAAGTTTCAGGTAAAATGACCATATATATACAACATGTACATATAAAGCAGGTCATTGCCGACACACATGCTGACACACATCTATAGGTGTTAAATAGCTTTCCGTACCATTTACGTATGTTGTCCGCTTTCGCGTGGTGACCGCTCAGACGTGCTTAGAATAAACATCAAATAGAGGGAAAGGTTTCTGTTCCGAGCAAAAATGTCCGTTAATGCGGGATGACGCCTACACAGGGTGTCCCTCAGGCGAGGTTCTACGGTACATGTAAAAGCTCCAGGAGACTGAGGCTGTGTCCCTACCCCCTTATTGACCGATTATAGGTTTCTATAGTGAACCCAGCCGTCCCCACCAATTGCACGCTTCCTCCGTCTCATCCCCTCGAATACACCCCTTCATGGAAACCCTGGTGTCTCTGTTCTAGCGGCAAGTGGAGGCCAAGCGCGAGGGCTCAACAAAATGGTAGCATCTATGACTAGGGGTTTCATTGGTGGGGGAAAAAACCTATGTGGATATTATATTTCTACATTTTGAAACTTTGGCAGCAATGGCTATAACTGACAGGTTGTCCAACTCATGCTAAAATGACTTTAATATCCATTTTCAAATTCAGTGTTTGTTGTTACCATTGGCAGGGATGCCAGTTTTCCGTGTTTCCAAGGAAATTGATATTTTAATTTTGAAAATATCCTTGTGTAAAATGAACATAACATCTGCTGAATTACTCAAATCGACCACAACCATTCGTTCCCCACTGGACCTGGCCGTAGACTCCTGCAACAACACAAAGTTTCCCTCGATTCCCTGGGGCCCGTTAAATAATCTAAAATCGTACATGAAGACCCTTTCTGTACCTCGCAAAATCGTTATTCTTTGATGATATTTAAGTCTGTTTGCTATGACAGTATTAGCCGTCCATAAGGTTGTCCATAAATATTGAATAATGTTGAACCACATCGTCCCTTGGTCTCAATGGTATACAGAAAAAGGCCTAAATATACGATCCTAGATTATTAAATGGGCCCCTGATTCCCCACTTAATGAACCTTATCCATAGACCCTCATTCTTTCTCCGCTCCTGACACTGACACGTTTTGCACAGATTCGTAGTATCAGATGAAGCCCCGGTCACACTGGTGCGGTGCGATGGTCGCATGTCCGCAACAGGGTAGTAAATGCAGGGTGAGAGGAATAATAAAAAAAAGGCAGCCCCGGTCGCATCGCACACAATCGCTCCAGTGGGGCCGGGCTTCGTGTGCAGGTGCGATGCGACGGATCGCACATCTTGAAATGTTCATGATTGGCGACGGATTCATCGCACAGGTATGGAGTAGTTTCTATAGTACTGTACAGAAAACTCTTCTCCCTACTATATTGTATGACTCCATAACGACTAGGACCTGGAATCCACTCCAGTCAATAACTATAACACCTGACAGCATATCCACTCGGGTGCCAGCTAAGACTCGGGAGGTGCAAAAAGCTGAGAAAATGCAGTGAATCTAGGTGTAAGTCTGATACCATATAATGTGTGAGGGGTGCGAATCAAGAGCAGTTTGTTGATGATCAGTGAAATAATGTAGTATCTTAGAATTAGCTAGCGTGGTGACAATTCTGTTGCATGAGTGGGGCATACCCATAGATATTCTTGCAACTGAGAGTGATGGGTCCCTCGCAGTTAGGGTTGTAAAACACCATTGAGAGGGGTTAATGGGCCCATAAAACATGTGCGACGATCGCGTCACACATGTTGGGCCGGGCCTAACCAGTAAAGCACGGAAGAGCAACGGAATGAAGCCACACCATGCCGTTGATTGGTCAAAATGATGCCAGAAATCTCAAGAAATGGAGGTTCTAAATAAATTCTACTTTAATCTGTGTCTCGAATATGTGTACAGATTTTCATAAATACATCATTCATTGTTTCATGAAACATAGTTTGAAGCACTCTCCGATTTTTGTTCAGAATTTGATTAATTTACTTCTGCCACCAACCCAGCTCAGGGAATCGTCAGGCATAATTATGTAGGTACTTATCAACATATATGTTGAAATAAATACCAGCATTAGCTAATGGGTGTTTTTTTTTCAATTGTGAGCAAGAATAGGCGCTGATTCGTATGCCTCTCGTGTACCTTTTGCTTTTATTTGTACTCTTCTAGTCCTATAGGAATACTACAAAGTGTATACTACTGGCATCGTCAGTCAACAGAACCGTTCCCAGTTACCAGTTTGAAAGATACACTGGCGGCCAGAGCTATACACTACGTTAGTTCTGGTTGGGTTAAATCTGTGGCACCTTGACCCACTCAATGCAAGTGTCTGTTACTCGCCTAGTAGATGCTTTATGTGACCTGGGCCTATGCTTGGACAGTGTGATATTTCTCACCCTTGAAGCCATTTTTACATATTTTTTTCCCTTTGTGTCTAAATAATCCCGCGAAGCGGATGTGAGTGTTTCGAGGTAGATGGAAGTCATCATTCACCATATGCAGAGTACACAACAACAAACTATTCAGAATTCCCCGGATATATGGTGTGTTTTTTTTCAATCAGAGAACGCATATACAAATATGTCCCAACAGCAAGGTACTTGTTGGTATTGTAAGCCTCTGAAAAACATAGTACACCCTGTACAAAAAGCCCTTCACATACACGATGGTTAATAGAGTGAACGTGAGTGCTTCCTGCAGAGAACATAGCAGCATCCCACATGTTATTGCCATGACTAACCGGAAGTTAGTTCCAATGCGCTTAATAACTGAATTAACTCTCCAAGCGTAGGCGGTTCCTATGATCCCATGAGGTAATTCGCCGCAGGGTCCGCCATTGTATGCATTAACAGCCACCCACTCGCCCTAGAGTCTGCTCTGTATCACTAACATACAGTATTAACTTGTGAGAATTCACTATACTACTCCATAATTTCTCCTACATCAATGAAATACAGTAAAACCCCGCTCAATGAACTATATATTTGTCCAGTGGAAACTGTCCCCTTAAGAGGGGTGATCCCTTAAGCGGGGTCTGGCCTTAAGCGAGGTGTCCCAGAAGCGGGGTTTTGTTGTAGTTTTAACAAGGAAATAGCTTTTCAATATACAGGAAATCTCCAGAGAATGTAGGTATAACATCATGATAAATGGTGTTAGGCAAAACTAAGTAAAATATTACCCATCATATCACGTGATGAAACTATCCAATTATGACTTTATCCAAAATATAACCGTTTCCTAGCGGTATACACTAACACTCACATCCCTCCCTCCCCCCCCCCCCCCCCCCCGTGTATAACAAATAGAATATGGACCTGTTTCTGATACTACTGTACGTAATCTCCCAGCAGTTGACGCTACGCATTATCCTCGCGTGCGCTCAGATCTTACTATGCGGAGGATACTCACGGTAATATCAGGAAACATCCATACTGTGGGCGAAATGATTCTCGTTCGAGGTCGATCATCGATTTCATACTGTATGAAATCTATGATTTGCCGAGAAAAGGGAATCCTTTGGCCTACAGTATGGATTTTTGCTATTATCATATACCTTGAAATATATTTATTTTTAAACAACGCCATTTTAATCACTTACGACATCGTCGAATGACAGCCTATCACCGATTGATGCTAGTTCTCAATCCTCACGGCCCCCTGTCACTTACACTGATTCCCCGACCAATCGCTTGGAGGAGCGGCGATTGATGACAATTGATCGTATCAAAGTTCACTAATCATTTTCGTATTTTTTTAAAAACAATTGTCTCTTAACTTAAACACAAAAATTATAGGATAAAGATACGTCACGTATGGTGACGCATGTAGTCCACCATTGTCTTCTTGACATTGTCACGATTACAAGATCTCGTTTTTAGGATGTTATTCTACAATTAGTGCAACATACTAATTCACAGCGGACACGACCATTAATTATTACTGCATCCCTAGGAGCGGGCGATATCTCATACATGTTTAGCCTTAGGTATGTAATAATATCAGTAACAGATCAATATTGTTTATCTCACCCTTGGTACAAGTGTAGCCTTAGATATAACATTAAAAAAAATACTCAACGATCACCCCGGTAAAGTGACAATACTACGCCATGGTCGTGGCGTAGTGAAAACGAGATGACATCACAGGCGATTGACCAATCAGCGGCCAGGATTTCAGAGAGATGACAAGACAAGACAAGAAGTTTCATCTCCCCTAACCTTGAAAGGGGTGAGATAAATCCAGAACCGCACTCAAATCGTAAAATAAACTATACTCCACGAGTTTGAAAGTGCCGTAATCGTCACTCGGCTTCGCCTCGATGAAGATTGCCGCCCTTCCGAACTCGTGGAGTATTGTGTATTTATACGATTCTCTATGCAGTTCGATATAAGTACGTATGTATGAACACACAATTTTGACTGGTTTCAGATATCAGCGGCCGTATACCCCGTGGAGTTCACCTGTGGCAATATCCGACCGAGAGCGTGGGAGGACATTGAGTCGAGTCAACTCCGAGGAGCCTACAACCGCTTCTATCTAAAGCCAGTTTATATTTATTCATTATCCACCTTTATCCAACTGGTAGCGTGACAATTTTGGTTCACTTTCGCTATGCAATATTTATTCATACGCACTATTTTTCCTTATGCGCCATTTCCTATGCCCGGAGCATACGACATATCGATCTGCGCCGGACGTGTCTCTATGGTGGATAATATGAGGAAACGTGGTTACTGAGCCCAAAGGGATGGCCGTTCGAGGTCTTTTGAAGCCATAAATAGGTCCCGACGCTGCAGGCGGGGGGACGTGTTCATGGTATCGCGAGGCCAAGAATGGCATTCCTACAGACTCAGTCACTTCGTTTTCTTATTATTACATACTTAAATATCAAGAAAAACCGCCATTTTATATACTTATCATATGCACCTATTGACCTGATGCATTCAATATCGGCACAGTGTGCCCGAATATTCACTACGGGCTGAGTGCGCCTGAACATTATTTATACTGCATCCCTAGTTGCAGGTAGTATTTCATAGACATTCAGCTATAGGTATATAATGATAAGTTATACCTGTAAGATTACACAAAGATGAGTAGGCCTACATGTATATTAAGGTCTGATACCACAGCACAATGTTTTTAGTCTCGCAAGGTCTGGCTTTGTCTCGTAGCAAGTTGCTGCATCTTGATAAATCGGGATAAATCTTGTAAGATCTGGCCGTGCACTTATCCCCACATGTGTAGCCCATATCATCCACCAAAGGGAGCTATTCCACTGCCGTGATTCAACCAGACATTTGCACACGATTCATCCCAACCTAGCAAGTCAACAAATCGGCCATGATTAGGATATATCGCACGTCCTGGTGGAATCACTCCTTTAGTGTTGGAGTGTCTCTGTGTGTATTGCTGAGTGCAGGATTGTCTGTATTGTTGGTATATGTTGGTATTTGTTAATGTGTGCAGTAGTCTATTCATATGCCTGCTGTATCCATGTGTGTAAGAGTTTCTGTCTATATACCTGTGTGTACCATCTGTCAATATATATGTGTGTCTCTGGGTGTATTACTGTGGTTAGGTGTTTATGACTGAATGTAGGAGTATCTGTACTCATATATATGTTTGTGTTAGACTATGTATAGATGTATCTATATCTATGTGTCTTTGTGTGTAAGATTGTTTATAGATGTTTCTATGTTTTATGTCTGTCTGTGTGTAACACAGTGTATAGGATTGCTTGTCTATATGTCTGTGTGCATCTTTGTGTGTATGGCTAAATACAGGGGTATCTGTGTTTTAAGGTCAAGTTCCACCAACACAATGGATTTGCAGTAGTATATCTTGTTATATCTTACATTGTCGCGATATGTCATATTTCCTTTGTCACGATATGTTGCGCATGACGATATGTGTAGTTTTTTCACGATATCATGTGTGTACTCAAGATGCATCGCAGGAAATATGCATGCAATTATTCAAAACCTAGCAATATTTAAGAGGTGATTCCACCAACACACAAGATATAGCTAGATTAGTCACAATTTAGTTGTCTTGCTAAATCTGGTGCATATTTGCCGCGATTTGTCTTGAGGTATCGCGTAGGTGAAACACCAAAACATACATACGACATCGCGCGCTATGTTTTGCGACAACGCAGGTGCAACATATCGTGACACTGTACGATATTACAAGATATACCAAGATATATTATAGCAAATCCATCGTGTTAGTGGAATCAGCCCTTTAGCAAGACAACTAAATCGTAACTAATTTTGCTATATCTTGTGTGTTGGTGGAACCAGCACTTTAACCCTTTAACAGCAGGAAGATGCCTTCAGGCATTTCCCTGGCTATAGCAAGAAGATGCCTCCAGGCATTCCCCTGGCTACGGCAGGAATATGCCTCCAGGCATCTTCGAGGCATCATTGATACTTATATACAAAATTCAATAGATAAAAAGATAATTGTTTGATTTTATAGAAAATTTGATTAGGTATAACAGAATATGATCAGGAACCAAGGTAAATTATTTAGATCACATGACACATCACATGACATTGCTATTTCCAAAAAAAAGGTGCCCACCATAGCAGGGTCGTTGGGCAGGCAATGCCTGCCATGTAATGCTGAGCAGGGAAACTGGGTGCTGCAGGGAAAGGGTTAAAGAGACTGCCTCTTGGGGCCACTTACTTGTAGGTGAGACTGGTGTCGCGTGTGGCCTTCACGTGCCGTGCCCCCCACTTACAGTTGATGAAGCGCCACGACCCGTCAACCCACACTGCCGTCCACTGGTTCCGGAACGTCTCGCCTTCAATGAATGCCCCGGGACGATAACCGGCACCTTTAGAGAAACCTTCGATGATCTCGCAGTGCAGTCCAGCATAGCTGAAGAGAGTACAGATGGATGATTAATGCGTTATTAAAGAGGAAACATATATATGAACGTTTAGGGTCAGGGCTCGTATCCCATCGAGTTTGAATCGCGTAGTAAATCATAGGGCAAAACTGCGTGAATTACTACGCGATACAAACTCGATGGGATCGAGCTCTGACCCTAAACTTGAAAAGGTTTCTGAATTGATCTCATCCTTCACATTGACTGATGGGCAAATCTTTGTGACATATTCCCCCATTGAGTATTTCTTTCTAAATACCTAATGGGTGTTGGATACGAGTTCCCAATGTTAAGTTTATCGGGGAAAATCAAATTTTTATTTTATTTTTTCCCAGTGCAGTTCAGGTTTAGCCACATACGAAATTTTGGTATCATATTTTAGAATAACGATCTGTGATCAATGTAATAGTTTCTATATCATCTTAACCCTTACACGATACCGTGACACCCTCAAAATAGATTTGGAAACGATCAATTCTATATCTTCAGAATATCAAAAGGTTATTTTTCCTGGGGAATTTTTCCGGAACGTAATTCAAACATCTTAAAATTTCGTAGCGTCGGCGTGCATCGTAGAGCTCCGCGACAAAACCTGACTAATTGACGCCGAGCTCAACGATTGCACCACGATTTTGATTTGTGTATGGCAGAGCTCGTCGACACGTTAATCGTAGCAAAATCGTAGCAGTTGGTCATCCCCTTTAATATGATAATAACACTTCATTAACCATCGTATAGAAAGACCCCACTGAAAACGAATGGGGGCTCAGTAAACCATGAGATATTATATAAAACCTGTCAGATACCATAACTGTGGTATACAGAATCGCATCTGTGGTATACGGCCTCAAAACCATGCTATAACCTGAAAAATAGTCCCTTTGTGCAATAGAGCAAAGAAATTGTCCCTATTAGTATACCTTTTAACATGGCAATTACTGGGTGTAATTTATTCGAAAAGATGGATAATAAATGCAACAAACGATAATTTTGCGGACAAGCGGCTCCGTAAACCACTCGAGGTTGACTTCGTAATACACTCGCGTCAACCTTTCGTGGTTTACGGCCGCCTATCCACAAAACCATCGATTATTGTCTATTTAATCAACAGGTAAGTTACCCGCAGAGGCGCCTGAAGAGGTCGTGGTAGCTCTCTGTGCCCATCTTGATGCCTCGTAGCAGACCGAGGGGCGAGTTGGGGTCCACACGTTCGTCAAACTTCATCTGGTTCAGGTCTTTCACTGTCAGCCATCGGAAAATGGACCTGTAAAGTGTCCAAAATGAGTGCCCATTAGTTCATGGAATTTGAAAAATGATTTGAAAAAGGTCACTAAGAAGTCAAAACGTTGTACATGTTGTTCAAATAAAGCCTACATCAAACCGAATTGGGCAGCAGTTGAGTTGTATTTGTTCAAGCTACCTGAGATAATTGAAAAAAAACCTGGATCATGTATAGGTAATCTTTGAATAAGTGTCAGGAGGCTGTTCCACCGGGCTGGATGTTTGACCATAAAAGAGTATCGCCCGGCCGCCGTACGACCGCGGTGTGTCAGGCAGGTATAGATGTCCGAACAGTGGAGCAGGCCACACCCTCAACGGCGATGGCCCATAAGACCTAAAGAATGAGCTTTTTTTGGATGTCTGCAAACGCGGCCGCCGTGTGACGTCAGTCGTGGAACGGACCTGTGGGTTTTTACACTATAATGTTTGGCGGACGTTCGAGGGGCGTCGGATTCACAGCCAGCCCGATGGAACACCCCTTTTAGGAATTTAAATTCAGAATGTTGCTTACCAGGGGTAGCCAGGTATTGAGACATTTTCCGTAAAATTGCTGATTATATTTTCAATAATAATTCCTGAATGATGATTAGAGTTCTAATATATCTACTTTAACCATACCTGACTTTCTGCAGTTCTGTCTGACATCGTTTGCTGAGCTGTCGAACAAGATCGGTGAATGTCTTGTGGTCTTTTTTAGATTCCTGTAAAATGTCGATGGATACAGTTTGTCTTAGAAATCAATGGCATTTATACTTTGAGCTTCCATATACAAATATACATTACAAAGCCTAAGAATCTCAATCATCTTGTATCGCGTATTTCAATATCAATTGGTGGACAAAAAACCTAGTAGTTGGTACTTTGGCCACTAACTTTGGCCATTGATACCCTCATTCACCTGTATATCATTAGGGAAGTTCTTTTTTGCAATCTTCTTTAAGTCCATGAGACAGCTTCCATAGTCAAGTAGTGACACTTAAGACCATTTAGTACAGCTTTCACTATTTCAAGTTTATATTTCTGTTTTCAACCAAGTCTGTATTTTTGCTTTAAACCATAACGTATATAGGAAGTTTTTATGCAAGTCATAGGCTTGTGAAAAGCTGGTACTATCTAATATTGGTTCTAGCATTTTGCTTGCTTTATTTTCTGTTGATAATATCCAAACACAAATAAATGCATAGGCCTACACTTACATTTTGAAACGAACTTTTTTTTTTCAGAAGCGCGATAAATTTAAATGAAACCTCAAGTGTTATTTTACAGTGCAGCTATTCATATCTCTGATGCGTTTATTTTTTAGGCGAAAATCTATGGAAGCTGCCTTTAAAATTATTGTCAACCACCACCTCTGCCACTGGAATACATATTGAGGAAATTGGCCAGTACCTCAATGGCGCGTCGGTCCAGCTCACTGAAGATATTGGGGTCGCTGTACAGCTTATCCTTGGGACACAGAGGCGGTTCTGCCTGAGGGACAGCTTCAGACAACTCGAGGGAGTCATCCGAGTCATCTTTGAGGTGACCTTCTTCCGTCATTGCCGCAGGCTCTGCGTCATGCATCGACAGAGAAGACAAGTCGGACGCTGTGGCAATGATGCTCACATCCGGTGTGTCATCTTGGAATCTCGGCGACACACGCTTTATGGGCGTGATCTGGACGATGCCCGGACTCTGGATACCACGTGCCGTCTGCAATGGCGCCGAGAACGCCGAAGCAGACGACATTTTGGTGGCAGCGCTGGTTCTCGACGCGCCATCCTTGCTTCTGGTGGGCGTTTCTAGAACTACTCCGACCTCGGCGTGCTTCTCGTTAGAGCTGTTAGGTGTCGCTAGCGTGGCTTGTACTAGTACCGGAGATGCTCGCTTGGCGTCAGGTTTGGTGATTGTTTGAGTCGCCACGCGTTCCTACAGAGAGAAAGACAACGTTTAGTTTGGGTGATTAAAGTTTGATGGTGATTTTTAATTGTGAACGCACGATTGATATATTCAATGATATTAGAAAGGAAGCACATGATTCACACCACAACCCATGTACCTTTGATAGTCCAATATTGTTCTAGAATATTAATTCGTCGAGAATTACATGTATACTTCTCTTTATATTGATGGCAGATCACAATTAATACGCACATTATATATAGCGAATATTTCAATACTGAAAGACAGGTTTGTTTACACACGGTCATTCTTAACCTTAAACCAGGTATATCTAATATTCGAGTCGTCTTATACCTAATACTTAGGCAATTATATTGTCCTTTCATACTTGAACAAATACCTAATCAGTCATACTAAGTTCGTGTGTGTTCTTAGAATACGAGGACTCGTTCTTTTATATAGTTAGTATTCATTTTGTTAATATCAGAAAACATTTATAAATGTTAAGAATAATTCATTGTTCGAATCAGCAGCTTAGACGTAGTCAGTGGCATTAATTGAGACAAAGTATGAAATGATATGGAGCATTAGGCATAAGAGCGATTGTGACAATGCCAAGTTTAGCATAACAAATAAAAATCATAGATATAAACAAATGCAGGAAAACACAGGGAACTCTTCACACAATTCTTACATTTTCAGTGGAGCAGTTGGATTCCTGTAAGCATGTGGATAAAATATACATACTTATAAGTGTACATTTCATTCTGGGCATATTTACACGCAGATATAATATGGGAGAGTACTAGAAAGAAACCCACGAGATGAAAATAGCTTGGTCCGTACTACACCGAGTTTGACTGCAGAGTAATTCATGAAGCAAAGCTGAGTGAATTACTCTGTGGTCAAAGGAGGTAGAGTGCAGACCAAGTTATTTTCATCAAGTGGGTTTCTGATTTTATCTCACCCCGTATAACATTGTTTATTGATGAAGTGAATCACCAAACTAGCCATTGAGTATTGGGTACACGAACCTCACGGCCGTGGAGTACGAGTTCCTAATGTTAAGCCTATGGAGAAAAATACCGGGGTGAGATAAAGACTTCTCTCACACACTGAGGCAAGCGTGTCACAGGACGAACCAATGAGTTTAGTATGGGCGGCCAGATCAGTGTTGGTGTAAGCCGCAGATGATAATGTCTGGTTATTTTCTTCAAAATTTGATATCTATATGTCTATGTATAAGCCATTTTCCACTGGCCGACTATTTGCCACCGATCTGCAGTAGGGAACGTCATATATATAGTCGGTGATGGTCATTGTGTTTGGAGGACGGTTCAGCGAGTATGGACCTTCAAATGAAGCAGGAACAAGGCATACACAGTATCCTCCCTGATTTTAGATATCAGCGTGCAGTCGTTGGCCAACACCGACTGACTTTTAGGAGAACTCAATTAATAAGTGCCATTTCGTTGGCCAGTGGAAAAAGTCTATGCCCGCGTAGATAGCTATACAGCCATTACGGGAGCGTAGATCCACTTCAGATATGTCCTTTACGCTCTCTACGTGGGCGCCCAATATTATTGTAAAACTGGATGAGTTTCAATCTTGGCCACCGTATTCCACGACTGAAGTTTGGCAAAGTGACTTCATGAGGCGAAGCCGAGTGAAGTCCGGAGCCGAAACTTCAGGAGTGGAATGCGGTGGCCAAGATTAAAACGAATCAGGTTTTGATTTTATCCTACCCTATCTCCTCGATTTTGGAATATTAATAATACGTGATAATAATGCTGTATGCCACTAGTGGCATATAAAACTCCGTATGACAGTCAGCGTGGCATACGGAAACCCAATGTTAAGCCTATGGGATTTTATATCAGGGGTAGGATAAAGACGTATACATAATTAAGAAAACATTAGTAGACAGAGCATATACGGGCGTCTAAGCGATTGTGTAAATATCAATAAACCCAAAAGTTCGTCCTGTAATAAAAGACGCCCCAACCTATAGAAGTGGGTGGTACATCATATATCACTGAAATAAACATATACATATATGTTCTTGAGTGAATAGATGTTTTAAACTATCGTTATTTAAAAAAGAATACCATTGCTACGATTTTTTTGGTCATTATTTGAGTTTCTAAGAGAAAAATGAGAAAGGGTGAAAGGCCAACAACCAGAAAAACAAACTGGAATAATTCTTGTATTCTTGCCGGTGACTACAATACTGTTGCTCTTTTGTAGTCATGCAGTCAACAATTTTCACCCAGGTTTCTATCGCTGCAATGAAGCTGCGCTAGACGGTTGACGACTAATGTTGCGCCATTACCCTATCCCCGGATTAAAGTAGAGAAGCAGTAGCTGGGAGTACAGAATTTTATTGAATTCTATGAAATAAGATTATGTCGACCTTACTGGACGATCATATTAATATGTAATATGGATATGAATGGTAAGTAATATTACATAATGGTAATTGACATGTATAATAAGGTCAATTAATATAAGTATAAAATATGATATACAATACAGTAGTATGAAAAATACGTAGGTAATTGTATATGAAAATAAAATAGCCCTACGTGAGTAGGAAGATAAAGAGAAGGTTGAGGGTGGGTGGGACGAAATTAGTGCTTGTAGTACGTGCGTACTGCAGAGCGGGTGGAGAAGAAGTGAGGCCGGGGCCTAGACCGGGCTGTACCACGTGACCTCGTGGTGTGTGTGAGTGCCGCGAGGGGGCAGGAGGGGCGCCCGTGAGGCGCGGTAGAGGGGGACACCGGGGAGGCAATGATTACCCCTGAGCAATGCCCATGGGTTTACCATTACCCTATCCCCGGATTAAAGTAGAGAAGCAGTAGCTGGGAGTACAGAATTTTATTGAATTCTATGAAATAAGATTATGTCGACCTTACTGGACGATCATATTAATATGTAATATGGATATGAATGGTAAGTAATATTACATAATGGTAATTGACATGTATAATAAGGTCAATTAATATAAGTATAAAATATGATATACAATACAGTAGTATGAAAAATACGTAGGTAATTGTATATGAAAATAAAATAGCCAAGAGCCAATATAAGGAGGGGGGGGGTGGGATAAAAGAAAAATATTAGGAAGTGTTTAGGGACCTGATCAAGGCATGGTTCACTGCGGAGGCATCAGTGTCTTTGATGTAGGTCCGATGGGCGTTAGACCTCCAGCCCCCATACCGCTGTATGGCGAGTTCCGGCATACCGGCCTGGAATGCCTGCGTCGCGGCAGCCTTCCGGAGGCTGTGCAGTGTGTATGTGGGGGGCTGGCCTGCCCTCTGGAGGAGTGATTTCCATTCCCTCGACAGTGTCCTGGTCGTGAGAATCTCTCCGTTCGCTAGGCTGAGGAACGGAGCCGTAGGGTCGGCCGTAGGTGCGGCCGCGAGCATGGTCCGTATCGCCCGGACCGGGCAGGAGGACGGTTCGGGGGAGGCTCGTATGACCACTGTCTTTTCCTCCCCCGCTCTCTGCATGTTTTTCGCCGCCTTCACCCTGATCGATGCTTGTCCGGGCGTGACGACCACGTCTCGGCGCGACAGGTGTCGCGCCGAGTCGTACTTCCCCGTGGACGGTGGCGCCACCTCGCTTTGCCGCAGCGCGGCAAAGTAGATGATTAGAACCGCGGCCCTCAGACCGACGTGCATCGGGGAGTCGGTTAGGGCCGCGAGGGCCGCCCTGAAGACGTCCATCGGGACCGGAGGCTTGACGTTGGGGAGGTACTCCTTGTTTCGTTTCATGGCATCCAGTGCCCGCTTCACCCGGAAATCCTCGGTTGCCGCGACATCGCCGCCCGTCAGCCGGAGGTGCGACCGTACGTGCGACAGCTGGTTCGCGACCGTCGCCGGCGAGGGGGCGTGGCCCGCGACGTACTCTAGGTACGCCGTGGTGAAGGACACTGTGGGTTTCTGGGGGTCGGTTCCCATTCTCCGGCAGAAGGCTAGGTAGGTCGCGACGGCACTCCGCTGGTTCGCGACCGTTCCGGGGGCACGCGCCTCGCACTGCCGCGCAGATGCCCTCGTCTGGAGTGATCGCAGCGCCGGATCTGCAGGCGAGACGGAGAACGGGGTAGAAAGAGGTGTGTGTACATGGCATCACTTCAACCAGAGAATGATAATTTATGTAATTAACGGCCGTGACAAAGTCCCTCGAGGTCAGGTGGGCACGGCTGAGGGCGTCTGCCACGGTGTTAAGCACCCCCGGCACGTGAGTGTACACGAACTCCACCTGGAGTCTTGCTTGTACTGTCCATGCCTGGCGGGCACACTCGGCGAGGACCGGATTCCTGGCACGCCCCGACCTCAGTGCCTGGACTGTACCCATGTTATCGCAGTACACTTCCACACGTGCAATAGTAGTATCTCCCATCCGTGCCCCCTACTCCACTCAGGCACGCGTCCACTATGATGCACTTGGTGGGAGGCCCTCGAGGTATCAGGGCATGGCCGTTCCATCCCTCGGCGAACCGCAGGAACCACTGGAGGTCCTGCCGCATCTCCGAGTTGACGTTGATGTAGTATCCGGCCATGCCCCGGAGGGCCTCGAGCAGCTTGCTGACGAACGGTCGGGCCGGGCGTATACACTTCGCCACGTGGAGGACCCGACCGAGGACCGACTGTAGTTGGCGTTTCGTCAGCGAACGTTTGGTTGAGACGGCCCTGACGTGTTCTCGCACGTCCCGTAGTTTGTCCCGTGGGATACTGAGGGACATGTCCACTGAGTTTATGAGTATCCCTAGCCACGTTACAGCCCGGCTCGGGGGCTGTGCCTTTTCCCTGGCCTCGGGGAGGCCCAGTTCTCTGAAGAGCTCCCGCGCTGTGTCGAAGTCGGCGGCCGCCTTCTCGGCCGTCGGGGAGAGGATTATAAGATCGTCCAGGTACATCGCGGCATCGACCCCCTTGCGGTCAAGTATCTTGACGATGGCATCTGCTACGCACTGCATGTGGTAGGAGGAGGCCCGGGCACCAAACGGCATGGCCGTATCACAGTAGTACCCCTCCCCCCACGCGAAGCAGAGCAGAGGCCAGTCGAGGGGGTCGCACCGGAAGTTCTTATATGCCCGTGCGATGTCGATGGTGGACATATAACTCCCCGGCCCCGAGGCCACCAGGCGGCCGACGAAACCATCCACGGTCGGGAGGCCGTGTTCCCTCTCCTCACCGTAGACAGAGTTTTTGACGATATAGCCGTTAACGCTGGATTCCTTGGGGTACGTCATGTCCGTGATCACGCGCCTATCAGACGTACCCCTCTTTTCCCGTGTCATTAACGGCGACACGTGACACCAAGGCTGAAAGGGCGGGTCCTCGAACGGACCCATAAGGTTTGAATACCCCTTCTCCTTGTCGATGAACCTGGCTATCTGGTCCGGGTACCCTGAAGCACTGGGGTGGTTGGGAACCCCCCGCGTGTCGGTAACCGGCCCGGCGTACCCGAGGGGAAACCCGAATCTAATGAAATCCGTGAGTTCCTCCTTCCCGGGTATAGTCGCGAGGTAGCGGGTCCAGGCTGGTATGTTGAGATCAGTGGGGATCTCGATCCGGGCCCCGAGGGCGTTGGGCATTCCCGTGCGCCGCACCCGGTCGTAGATGTCGGCGTGCGCCGGCGGCCCGGGGGCGGAGAAGTGGGGCCAGAGGGCCCGCCTATGTCCGGCGAACGTGCCGGGGTCGGTCCGTACCCCGGGAGCGGGTATTCCGGTCTCGCAGAATTCCCTAACGGCAGCGAAGTCGATTCGTGGGTTATCGTCGCCGTCCTCCCGGGGCAATTGCCGAGCCAATTGCTCCACATCCCCGCCGTCGCCCCTATACACGGGAGTGTATTCCTGAGGGGGCGGGGTTGTTTGCTTGTGTGCGTCCCCCACGTGCTCGGCACGCGGTGTTGTGGTCACGTGGGGTGTTACGTCACGGGTGGTGCACTCCTTGACCGGGTCGCCCTCGCTGAGTGCACTCATACCGGGAGCGAGGGGTGTTACACGCGCCACACTCACTCGCGGGGCGCGTCCGGTCCGTTTTTTGAAGCCGTTGGATGTTGTTTCTGCACTCCTGAGAGGTCGGTGGTGCGCATGGTGTGTCCGGCCTGGGGCATCCGGCGTGGGGCAGGTGCAGGTGTTGGTGCAGCACTCTCATACCCGCCACCGTACAACAGCTTCCTGTTGCACGCGTGTATGGAGTGCGTACACATCCTGCCAACGGAATCACAAAATGAGCACACGTGCACCCATTTAATTCCGCCATCTTGGTGGCCGTTCCGCTGGCGGCAGCCCCTCTCCGAATTAAATGCCCGGCACGGCAGCTCCCGTCCTCCGGTCTTTCCCGCGTCTTGGCCGTCGTGCGCCGTTGTGGTTGCCGTCATGGCGAGACGTACACGCTCGTCCTGTATTCGCACGTGGTCGGACCAGTAGATCCTACCGGCCTCGACCTGGTCGAACACGTACTGAGACCAACGCCTCACTGCGGCCCACGGCCGGGTCTGGGCATCTATCGATACCTGGGACAGGTGGCGATACATGTCCCTCCTGTCCTCCTCCGGGACGGCCCGGTGGTCCTCCATCATCACCAGAAAGGCGCTTACATACTCCATCGGACCGAGCGTGCCTCTGACCTCGAGCCTCTGATTCACGGTGAAGAGGCCCTCGCGTTCCACATACATATATGGTTTCGACAGCAATTTAACGGTGTGAAGATCTGAAGTAAACCTACCGGCCGTGCGGTCGTGTCGTAGTCCCTCACGGTCGAGTTCTTTCTGTAGCAGCTCGTCTGGGAGGTATCGGTCGCGAAGCTGACGGGGGGCCGGGAGACGTGATGTTTGGTCGTTTGCCCATTCCCTGGTCCGGTCCTCCGCGACGGTGGCCTCTCTAACGGTCGCCGGCTGCGATGCCCTAGACGGAGATTTAGCCCGTTGTAGACCTTTTATCGCCTCGAGTATCAAGGCGACGTTCCCCTCCAGGGCCGTTATTCTCGACGTCTTGACCGTCGATCCATTTTCCGACACTGAGTCCACGTGGTCGTTCGACGCCTGTGTGGTACCTCTGGCCGTGGCCTCGGAGCCTGCGGCCGCCTGAGGTTCCTGAGACGTGCTCGCCACGGGCGTATTCCTCGTGTTCGGCATGGTACACTCTCCTCTATCGTTCTATCGCACTTTATCGTAGTATGGTGTGCTGGCCTATACTCGTGGAGTAATAGGCTGCGAGCACGTGGCCAAGAAGACGAAATTAGTGCTTGTAGTACGTGCGTACTGCAGAGCGGGTGGAGAAGAAGTGAGGCCGGGGCCTAGACCGGGCTGTACCACGTGACCTCGTGGTGTGTGTGAGTGCCGCGAGGGGGCAGGAGGGGCGCCCGTGAGGCGCGGTAGAGGGGGACACCGGGGAGGCAATGATTACCCCTGAGCAATGCCCATGGGTTTACAATTAACTTCTCAGATAATCTGACCGGCATCAGACTTAGACCGGTGGGGTAGATGCACTGCACCAATAGTTACCTGGCCAATGGCCGCTGTTTGCATGGTGACAAAAAAGCGATGCGGTTTATTTTGTCGACATGCCGGACACCCCGGTTGAACAGGCATTTAAAAGCATATCGAACAATATATACTTGAAAAGTAAAACCCATGTCAGTTTTCTGGAAATTGAATATCATGATGATCTCCAAGTGTTGTGGAACACATATCTAACTTAGAATTCAGTGATCACCGTGCTTGTTTTTCATTTATTTAGAGACCAATATTATGATATCAGAATAGAATGTACAGAAATTCTAAAAAGTTGTTTTTCTCAAAACTTTGTACTAAAGATATTCGGTTTTAAAACCCATAGGTGACCATCCTTGTTTTCAAAGAATTGAAGAACACTATATTGTCCAGTACATTTCCTATATAGTTCCCCCACCAACCCACCCCTATATAAATCGGTCAAATGCAAATTGGCAAAATTTACCTATTGGCTTAGGTTAAACTCGATAATTCATTATAAATCACTCATTTGGTATGTCAAAGGAACTGGCTTGAATTGACAATTGTCTGTATTTGAAAATGTAGATCACTGTGTATTGGGTGTGTCTGGGCCCCTTCACACCATGGGTTCCGGACATATGGAATGTTCAACTGAAGTGAAGGGATATCGGCAGGTGGGTTCACCACATTAAATTAAGATCATCAACAGGGAAACTTGATGTGTCAAATGTTTGAATGGTATACCACAAACCAGATGTATCAAATGTTGTTTGGTCAAATGAATATACAAAATTTCAACATGTGGTAGCTGGTAACAGGGAGGCAAGCCCACGGTAATTTCTAGTCAGCTATTTACAGGTGAACATACCTTTGAGTCTTTTTGACTAATGTCGATCGTGTGGTATTTGTTTTTCTTCTGTATTGTTTAAACATTAATAAAATGTATATATAGTGATCGTGATTGACCTTAGTCATTTTAATGTATATAACAATCGATGTGAATAAGTTTTCGTGTCATTACAGACAATATATTTCCATATAAATTAAGCTGGGTCATACACGCTTTTTATAAGTACATGTAGTCCCTGAACATAGAATATATATAAATTAATAACCTTCAATGGCATAGGTTAGAATCAATTCAATTCTATCCAGAAGCACTATCCCAGAATTTATTGTTCTAGTAGTGGTTGTCTTGATCCATTCTGCTGTTGTTTTTCTAACTTTTTTTGTGAGACAGTAGGTTGTTCTATAAGTTCAAAGGATCAGGGGTATCCTATGGTCTATTAAGGAATCCAACCGGTATAACATTCCTGGTGAAATTCACCTTGTCTTTGTTATTTTTAACTGTTCATATTCTTGCCTACTTCTTTACTTTAATTGACATTTATACCAAAAGAAAAAAGAGAGAGCCTTTGCTTAAATTAGAGGATATAGTGAAATTTCGTTCAAGAAGATATTGCTTAAGGTGATGATTATAGCTTACAACTCTGTGTGAATTAGGTATATATATTTTTCTTTATCAGATGTATATTATGATTTCAAGGGATAAGGCACTTGTATCAGGAAAGAAACATTTCTCAGTTCAATGTGGCATTAATACATGGAGTATTATGGAAGTACAACTGGTCAGGGTGGAGAATACACATGTTTACCGATTATATTAATATTATCTGCATAAGGAAACTATGAAACGTCATGTAATTAGTACTTGTATGGTCAATAAAAAAGAGCATTGCTCGTTATAAAAAAAAGGTTAATGCCTATGTTATACAGCAATGATACAATATACCACCATGTGTTGAAATACTCATAGATTAATGACCAATGTATTTTATTCATGCTATGCATTCGCCAATAAATCTTGAATAAAAACCTACAGATTTTAGGTGACTCAACAGTCTAAATTGTCTTGATTATAAAATCCTCTATTAACCCTTTCAGGACTTACCAATGTTGCCTCAAGAAAGTCCCATAGATAGTGCAAAGGATGCTGCAAGGCATCATTTTCCTATTTTTGTTAGAGTGTTATTCATCTCAGCTAATTCAAAATAGATCCTAATATTTATCCAGAGATTATGCAATATATAATTGGTTGCAGTAAGGCTACAATAATCTATCCATATATCTTGTTTTTTGGCTATGTATTTTCTTATATCCTTTCGTGTATCTTTGTTGTATCTTTTTGAAAAGATACAATGAAACTTTATTATGAATTCATTAGGATGATGATGTTTCCCAGTAAGTAGATCTGCTCTCAGAACTTAAAGGGAAAAAAATGGTTTGAGGCGCACACAGCAGATACCGTATATGATTTAACCCGACCAACCCCTTCATCGTAGCTCAGCGCAGACAGAGGTTGGTTGCCGATCTACGTACCTTTTTGCGGATGAGCTGGATCATCTCGTTGCTGTGTTTCTCCACCATGCGCGCCACCGCCGCCTGCTCCTCTCCCGCCAGACGCTGTAACAACTCTCGCAGCGCCGCCTCGCGTCGCCGGCGGTAGTACTCCTCCACCTGAAATAAGGCACAGCGTTCGGTTACTGGAGAACTCGCCCCCAAACCAAGTCTTGGATTGTCAATGATCGTTTCAGCCGAACAGATCTATTCAACGTCGTGTCAATGAAACACCTACCTGGTCTGTGACCCAGATCTTTCAATGGTAATATATTTTTGGAGCAATTTTTTTTCTGTACAAAATTATCTTTGATAATGACAGCAGCTTCCTTGGAATTTTCACCTAAGTTGATTGAAAAGAAATAGATTGATGATGGTACCTTAACCCTTTCTGGCAGGGCAATGCCTATAGCATCCCCCTGGCCGTGGCAGGCCAATGCAGTAAGGCAATCAGGTGGGCTTAGTAAAAGCAATGCTGTGTTTGTTCCTTGGTAACATTTTGAAAAATTACTGCAGAATTATGAGAATAACATGACATATTAAGCTAGTTTTGCCAGTAACTTTTTAGAATATCGGCAAGTTCTGATAAAAATACAGATTTACAGGAAATTTCAAATTTGTAATTTATTAAGAACATCGACGACAGAAGCCGGCCACACATACGCCACAACTGGTTCTGGCGCCTGCTGTAGTATGGGCACATGGTGAATGATGTTTGGCTCTTGAAGGGTTAATAGACAGACCTTGATGAGTGCTTCCTGCCGCTCGGCCTTGCCCACACCGTTCTTCTCGAAGAAGGCCACCAGGTCGCGCACCGACTGGTCGCGTTCCTTGCGCAGACATTCGTCGAGACGCTGTCGCAGGCTGCGTCTCTCAGCCTCGATCTGAGTGTAGAGCTGGTCCTCCTCCTGTCGCTGGGCCTTCTCCAGCATGGACTGGGCGTCAAACACGCCGAACTTCTCAAAGTCCTATACACAGGAGAAGTGGTGGATTTGTTTTAGCATCAGCGTATAAAGAGGCGGGATGGTGATGATTATCCTACCCCTAATAAAAAAACGCTATAGGTTTAACATTGATTCAATATATTTCACGGCGCGTTGAATAAAGTGTTATTTATGCACCGAGGTGAATAAAATAACGGACCAATCAGGGACGAGATTACGAAAGTAGATCCGGCAGCATTGATAAATGTGGCCATCCTCTGATGAGTGCCAACATGCTACTAACATGGATGTTTACAAAATTTTCTCTGTATATGGGTGAGATGGGGTAGGATAAATACGAAACCAAACGAGAGTTAGCCTTGTCAATGTTTATGCCAAGATGGGCAGGTTGTGTATTACTACACGAGGCGTTAGCCGAGTTTAGTGAGTAGCAGACCTGACCAGAGTGGTATAAACATTGAGAAGGCTAACTCGAGTTAGCCTTCTCTAATTATCAGATTCCACTCACTTGAAAAATGTGCAGCGTGTTCTTTTGGTAATAAAAGAAAACATGGTTACTGAGCCTATAGGGATGGCCGTTCAAGGCCTTTTGTATTACATATAGAATTTACGTCCTAGTGCTGGAAGCGGAGGGACCTATTTTTGTTACAAAAAGAAGAGAACGGCATCCCAATGGCACAGTTACTAAGTTTTCCTATTATCCTATAACTTAATTAAGTCACTCTTTCATATCTCATTCAGTACGTCTCAGTGATTCAGAACATCATAAATAATGCATCCCTAGCAACGGGTAGTATTTCATAGGCGTTCGGTTGTAGGTATATGATAATAAGGTTAATGTTCAGCTTTTTCATGTGTGTATCCTTCACTTCCATTTACTAATTACTCTCTATATACTTACAGGTGATGTATATACAATAAATTACAAACCATGGCCAAGCTACTTATAGAAGGAAACCTATTTTTTCTTATCGTTGGCTTTTTCGCCCTTGATATCTAAGAGACGTTTAACTGAATTTAAACAGGCCTCTGAATTGTCTACATCATTGTAGCTCTGTCATATGTAAGTGATTCATTATAAATATATGCATGTATAAGGCACCGGTCTAATGCTTATTAATCACAAATCATCAGGCTTGGGGAAAGATGTGGAAAGTGGAGATCTATCTGATGTCCATTGACTATTCTGTGTTAGAAATGCTGGAGCACTATTATATACTATACCAAACGTCTACCCTCGTATATCTACTGTATTATGGGCGGTAATTCTTTGGTTGTGTTAGAAGCCACAACCTTTATTTAAATGGGATAACATTGAAGTAAACTAACCTGAAAGCTGCGTAGTGTCGACCGTCGGCGGATGGTGCTGTTTCTCTGGCTGGCGCTCTCCTGTCGTCGCAGCAGAACTTGTCGGCCCTCCACATCCGCTTCCGCCGGACATTGCTCCACTTCCACCTCCGACCCCTGATCCGTCGGCACTTCCGCCGGAACCGGATATACAGGAGCGGGAACGGATGCGTGGACGACGGGCGGCGCGTCGGCGTCCGTGGCCGATGCTGCTGCTGGTTGGATGGGGAGGAACGCAGACGGGACCGGGTCCTCCACCTCCCGCAGATTCCCTGGTTCCGCGTCCCACTCACCGGACGCCGGCTGACTTCCGGTTCCGCCGGAAGATGCCGACGACCAGTCCCCGGAGCCGCGCTGGTGCTGCTGGGACACGGGGAAGTCCGGCACGAAGTTGTGGTCCGGGTAGACATGGCGTTGGACCTGAAACAAGGGAAGAGTAGCAAAATGCACGTGCCGTTTGTTACGACGTCGACGGAGCGAACAACGGTCGAGGCTGCCTGTCGTCTTCAGAATGCCACAAGACGCGTTTTGTAGGTCATACGTCAGTCTCAGGTCGTGTGACGTCACTGCACGACGTAATGACGGCATCAGACGCGGCAACAAGCCATCGGAGGCCGAGCCCATGTTGGGTGGCATAGCGTTGGTGGTCTCCCCAACACTGTCCTACCACCACAGCCAGTTGATGTTATGATATTAATAACTGTACCCAGAACTGCACACACATCCATGTCAACACCAAAACACCCGACCCTGTGTTGTTTGTACACGCGTAATCATAAGGAGATCACAATGATAAAGGGAATAGTAATTCCACACTGCCATTCTCGCTAGTGCTGCATCGTAGCATAATAGAGCACCACAATGGTGGTTATTCCCATGTCATGGTCCCGTGCACGTATGATATACTACACAGGTGTTGCCAGTGTTTATGACTCCGTGACAGGTAATACCACCATGGTTTATGTCCGCCGTTAATTCTCATGACGATCACTCAACATTCCCGTCTGTCATGGCAGTCACAGACCGCCTCCAGTCCCGGAGAGGACGATCCGTAATAACCACACGTGACCCAGCCAGGCACGGTAGTAATATCTGGGTTGCTGTGATATCGATATGAATGTATATAAGCGATCACCAACGGTCAGTGGGTTTTAACAGATATCTCAATCATCCACCTGTGTTTCTATGAGACAGGGTCCTTGAAAACATGCCTGGCTTATCTCAGATGGCCCCGTTCGTATGTCAGGTCAAGTTAAGATGGTCAGGTACTCCCTCTGATAATCATCTGATACATCCTTCGCTTACTCATACTACAGAAGACCTTCGCTAAAAAGACGAAATACGGTTCGTATAGTGGACTATTGGGCCTTACTGAGCGTTTTTAATATCTCAGCTTGTGATTGCAACTGAGACAAATACGTAACCAGGGAACTGTTCCTATTACAAATGTATGAGGTGGGGTGTACTTCTGTGAAGATTCCACTGAGGTGTGTCTTACATAGTTTGACTTTAAAAGTGTGTCAAAACAATTAGCCCCCCCCCCACCTTGATGAAGAAAATGATATGTAATAGCTTAAACATGGCAATAATACCCTAGAAATCACAATCATCCACACCATTACTTGGTGCATCAAAAACTGTCTTATAAGATAATTATGCATGCCAATTAGCAATAGCAGATTTTCTATGTTGGTGGGACTGAGCTGAAGAACGGCCCAGCCGAGCTAAGAGAATATAAAAATATCTACCCGAATAAAAAGTATTAAAAAAAACCCAAAAAAACTGGGTATCCCTCCTCGTGGTATTTGATTATGATGGCAGGCAAGCTGGTTGCATGACTAGATTGGACCTCAAGTGTATCCATACAAGTGGAAGTCTACATTATAAGTATGCTACTGTGATAAGCTAGTACAAGAGCCTTATGATATATATAAATATACATATATACATACATACACACACACATATATGTATATTACTTGAGACCATACTTTAATCCATTGAAGGTGCATCCCCCAGTTAACACCAATTGGGTTATGAAACTAGGAGCAAATAGTATGTTCATCATTGATGAATGAGCATGCAATTATAAATGAATAACAATTAAAAGGTTTGGTAACATTCAGTCTATGGACCATTTACTGTAACCCACTTGCACCCAGTCAACTTGCCATGTCTACAACAGTCTAGGATCCAGACATATCAAGCACCAGTGGGTCTTCAGGTATTTCGGTCTTGAGTGATTGGTCAAGGTCAGCTGGGAACGCTTCTAAGACACTGAAACACTGACACCCTGCTCCTTTCCCCATATCACAGTGAATAGCATACAGATAGTGATGGGATAAAGGTTTTACAGCACGCTGGAAGACCCCTCTAACCATTTACCACTCTAACCTTTAGGCAACGTATATAGGGAGTGTGAGCACGCTCTAATAAACACTAAAATATCCTATATTGACAACATAGTGCGAATAAACATAATTAACGGTAACATAATTAACGTTATATCATTTGTGACGTTATACAACAGTACACTATTGCGTTACGGTGAGACCAGCCTACAGGAATGAGGACTTCAACCAGCGAGGAATGAGTGTCATTGAAAAAGCTGGCCACATGTTAGACCACAGCGACTTCTCACGATCACCTCATGTTTCAGATATGAGGACTCAACCGATGCAGGGAAATTGAGGGAGAAGGAGTGTTCTCATTCTGGTCACTTTCCTTGCCCTCTGTCTTCTAGGGACCCTCCTCTCAGCCTTACAGTTTCAGAAGGCTTGTGATGATAATTATTAGGTGGAATATATATATATATATATATATATGGTCGATTCTCACGAAAGCGGTGCAATTCATGAAAAAATCCAATTCAATGTATCCTATCACCCAATGTTTTATTAAAAAGTAGATAAATTGTAGTTTTTAAGTTGAAAATATTTTTCACTAATCTCTAATAGGGAGCAAGTTACAGGCAAGTGAATTAGAAAAACAAGCACCTGTCATTCTACGAAACGACACCATATAGCACTATTTTTTAGGTGAATTAATACATTATGATAGCACATTTGTGTTTTCCTTGAATATTTTGTATAGAATAAAGAATTCCAAGGGAAAAGCAGTATTTCAGACGCTGTTTCTGTATTTTTTCAGGCTCTGGTTAATATTTTTCATAATATCTCAGGCCTATGCTCAACTAAAGTTAATGAAAACTTGGCCAAAATTGCAGTTGTAAGGAAAATTTCTATAATCATTGACCATGGGATAGTGTTTTATACCACTGAAAATCTAAGAAAAATAGGAAATCATATAATATTCTCTGGAGGAGGAAGTTATATGGTCGTTTCGTAGAATGACAGTCGTTTCGTAGAATGACATAAACATATGTAGCTGGTGTACAGCTATATTTTTCACCTAGTCAAGTTGTATATGTACAAATATTGTTATTAAGTAACTGCTAATCCTCTTCTAGGGAATCAAAGTGGGTTTTTTTTCATATAAATCATAGCTGTAAATTCCAATTTGTACTCTTTTTCTAACATCTAAAGGTCAAATCACTGTCAGTGCCAATCTAGAAAAGGGGGGGGGGGGTTAACATGTTTTATGCACTACAGAAGCATCAACAAACACAGGATGTTATGTACATATCTTAATATTCTCTGAAAAGTGAATCCTATACTTCAAAACAACAAGTTATGGGGCCGTTTCATAGAATGACAGTCGTTTCGTAGAATGACATAAACGTGTGTAGCTGGTTTACAGCTATACAAGTAACCTAATCCAGTTGTATATGTACAAATTTGGTTACTTAATAACTGCTAATCCTCTCCTAGGAAATGAAAGTGCTTTTTCCTATAAATGATAGCAGTAAATTTCATTTTGGACTCCTTTTCTGTCAATCTAAAGGTGCTATCACTGTAATTGCTAATTTTACCCTAAAAGGTGAAGGTTACTACCTTTTTCCCATCACAGAAGTATCTACATACACAGGACATCATGTTCAGAACTTAATCTTTTGTGAATAATTAATCCCCTCCCTCAAAACAACAAGTGATGTGGCCGTTTCGTAGAATGACAGACACTTTCGTAGAATGACAATAATCTATGTAGCTGGTTTATAGCTCATACATGTCACCAGGCCAAGCAGTATGTTTATAGATTTTGTTATCAAATAACTACTAATATACTCCTAGTGAATTTAATGTTTTAGGACAGTGAGAGCACTTTCAGACAGTATGGGCCATTCAGTATAGGTATGTTGGTATTGGTAAGTCAGTATTGGTTAATCAGTACTAGCGAGTAGGGTTTAGTCAGTCAGTATTGGCCAGTCAGTACCAGTCAGTCAGTATTTCCCAGTCAGTACCAGTCAGTCAGCATTGGCTAGTCAGTACCAGTCAGTTGGTAATGGTCAGATGGTATTGGTCTGTCGGTCTTAGTCCATAGTCTGGATCAGTCACTTGGAATCTGTCAGTCAGTATGCCTTTATTCTTTAGTCAGTATCGATTAGTTAGTATGGTTCAGTCAGTATCGGTCAGTCAATATTGGTATTGGTCAGTCTGTATTGCTTTATCAGTACTAGTGAGTAGGGTTCAGTCAGTCGGTATTGGCCAGTCAGTACCAGTCAGTCAGTATTGGCCAGTCAGTACCAGTCAGTCAGTATTGGCCAGTCAGTACCAGTCAGTCAGTACTGGCCAGTCAGTACCAGTCAGTCAGTATTGGCCAGTCAGTACCAGTCAGTCAGTATTGGCCAGTCAGTACCAGTCAGTCAGTATTGGCCAGTCAGTACCAGTCAGTCAGTATTGGCCAGGCAGTACCAGTCAGTAAGTATTGGCTAGTCAGTATCAGTCAATTGGTATTGGTCAGATGGTATTGGTCTGTCGGTCTTAGTCCATAAGGATCAGTCAGTTGGAATCGGTCAGTCAGTCAGTCAGTATGCCTTTATTCTTTAGTCAGTATTGATTAGTTAGTATGGTCCAGTCAATATCGGTCAGTCAATATTGGTATTGGTCAGTCTGTATTGGTCAGTTTAGATGGATCAGTCAGTATCGGTCAGTTAGTATCAGTCAGTCAGTATGAGTATGTCAGCATTGGCTAGTCAGAATCAGACAGTTGGGTTTTGTCAGTTGGTATTGTTAAGTTAAAAGCATTCAAACGAGCTGCAGAATGACTTCTTTGACCAAAACGAGTTGCTTTCTGTATTTATCTCACCCCTGTGCACACTAAAAGAATGGACAACACACAGGATATAGATTTTGGTCTGTCAGTTGGTTAGTTAGTATTGGTCATTCAGTATGAGTCTGTCAGTATTAGCCAGTCAGTATTTATCAGAATGTATTTGTCAGTCAGTCGGCATTGGTCAGTCAGTATTGATTTGTCAGTATTGATCAGTCTGTATTAGTCAGTTGGTATTGGTCAGTCTGTATCAGTAATTCAGTATTGATCAGTCTTTATTAGTCAGTTAGTATCAGTCAGTCAGCATTTGTTGGTTGAGATTGGTCGGTCAGTATTGGTCAGTCAGTGTGAGTCAGTATTGGTAGTTGGGACCAGTCAGTCAGGATTGGTAACAGTCAGTATTGATGTCTCAGGGTTGAGCTAAGGGTTTCTAAGTATAGGTCTGTCAGTATTGGTCAGTCAGTATTGGTCTTTCTGTATTGGTAGTTGGGATCAGTTTGTCAGAATTGGTCAGTCAGAATCAGTCAGTTGGGTTTGGTCAGTTGGTATTGGTCAGTCTGTACCAGTATTGGTCATTTGATTTTGGTCTGTCAGTTGAGATTGGTTAGTTAGTATTGGTCAGTCAGTGTGAGGGAGTATTGGTAGTTGAAATCGGTCAGTCAGGATGGGTCAGTGAGTATTCACCAGTCTGTATTAGTCAGTTAGCATTGGTCAGTCATTGTGAGTCAGTTGAGATTGATCAGGCAGTATTGGTCAGTCAGTGTGAGTCAGTCTGTATTGGTTAGTCAGTTTTAGTCAGTCAATATTAGTCAGTCAGTCTCGGCCAGTTGGTATGTGTCTGTCAGTATTATCCAGTCAATATTCCTCAGTCAGTATTGGTCTGTCATGATCATTATAAGTCAAGATTAGTGAGTCAGTATTGGTTTATAAATTAAAATTTTTTACTCTTATTCTATCTCTCTAAATGTACTCCATTAGTGTTATTTTACAAAGAAAAGTGAATGTTAGTACTTTTTTCCCAATACAAGAGCATCTACATACACAGGACATCATGTTTAGAACTTAACATTTTTGGAAAAATGAATCCCTGACCTCAAAGTAACAAATTATGGGGCCGTTTCGTAGAATGACAGGTCGTTTCGTAGAATGACATGAACGTTTTTTAACTGGTTTACAGCTATGCATGCCACCTGGTCAAGTAGTATGGTTACACATTTTGATATAAACAAACTACTAATCTTCTCTTATCAAATCAAAGCGTTTTTTATTCAAAATGATAGCAGTAAATTTTACTTTTTGAATCTTATTCTGTCTATTGGAACATACTCTCTCTGTTAATGCATATTTTACAAAGAATAGTGAAAGTTAGTACCTTTTTCCCAATCTACATACACAAGACATCATGTTCACAACTTAATATCTTGTTTAAAATTCCATCCTCTCCCTCAAAACAACAAGTTATGTGGCCGTTTCGTAGAATGACAGGTCGTTTCGTAGAATGACATAAACGTTTTGTAGCTGGGTTACACTTCATACATAGGTAATTTACAAGTCTGCTGCTTTGTAATGGATTTTCTATCAAAGTAGACATTGTTACAAATGTGTAAATAGTTTTTCTCTCACTAATGTCTAGAAATAAAAATACTACAGGCCTTTTAATATGTCGTTTCGTAGAATGACACATAATACCATGGTTGGAGGTGCTTGACTCTTTCTGTTTTCATGTTTAGAGTGTAAGCGAAAATTATTTGGTGTGTACCCTGTTCTGTAGTATAGAGTCTGAACTCTGAATATATACAAGTATGGAAATTGAATTATATTGTTAAAAATTATTTCTGAGTGTTTACTATGGGTCGTTTCGTAGAATGACACAATTGCTATTATTTTCTCTCCTTGACCATGCATATTAAACCAACCCAGATGCAGGAAATTTATATATCAAAAGAACCGCTTTGTTAGGCACCATCATCTGGGAAATAATCGTTTCTCAGGGATACTAAATTTACAAAAAAAATGAGCATTTTTTATTTTTGCATGAATTGCACCGCTTTCGTGAGAATCGACCATATATATATATATATATATATATATATATATATATATATATATATATATATACATATTATATATATATATTTGCACTCTTTTCATTTCGATATTTAGACTATCTGATCGTTAGCTAGCATGGCTGATATTAGTGGTTCTGCAATTTCAGCATGAAAAATGCATCATAGTCTTAAAGTTTTGACTGTTGAAACATTTGAGTATTGGATGACTTAGCTCACCAGTCTCGTTTAAAAAAATCTCCAAGTCCATCTGGCAATATATGCACAGAGGTATTGTGAACGGGAACTCATGGGTATTGGAGCAGACCAGTCTTCTTTGGAAGTGGATAATAAATACCTAATGATTTATCACCCATGGCGTACTAAAGTACCCATTAAGATTGTAAGGGTCCTCACTAAACCACTACCCATTGTTTCAAATTTAGGAGATACCATAACCATGGTATATGGGTACAAATCCGTGGTATACGGCCTTAAAGCCATTGTGTACGGGATAATAGTCCCTTTGTGCCATTGAACAAAAAAAATATAATCCCTATTGATATACTCTGTGATATGGCAATTTCAGGGTTTAATTCGTTCTAGATGATGGATATAATAAATACAACATACGATGGTTTTGTTGACAGGCGGCTCTGTGAACTATTCACGGTTGACGTCGTAATACACTTGCTGATGTTCGTATATTACTATACGTGAACTTATTGTGGTTTAAGGCCGCCTGTACAAACCATCGATTATTGTCTATTTCATGATATTGTATCTACGTGCTAACCAACCTTGCGGTAGTATCCCCGATTCTTCATCAATGATGGTAAGCAGGAGATCGAGTATGAATACACAAAGTGATCCTTATAATTCGACGGGAATATGTTTCTATAATCCGTCTCGCCAAAGTGAGATAAAGTTTTTAGATGAAAAACATATAGGTCTCATGTAAAGAAGATACCAACGTATAACGGCCTAGTGTGCTATTGAATGCGGGTAAAAATAACTAAACGGGATATTTAACATGGTCCATTGTACCACCTGACGTAGGCGAAACGAGAGCATAGGGGTTTTAGCAAACGCCTGCGTGCGCATATATCCGGAACTGTCTGCATTAAGTTGGTGGAAAAGTCTACTTCGAAAAATGTTAAATCTACACCTTGCAGAGGGATATCCTAATTTTAGAACTACTGAGGTAAAAGGCTTGGAGTAATATCAGTACTTTCTTTAAGGAATGCGATATTGGTATCTCAAAATAAATTGATTATTTCAGTACGGAAATTGATTACTTTATAGCCCATTTAATCATCTTTCCCAAATCAATCTGGAGTAACTAGTAGTATAATGTGGTATGAATGAAACTCAGACTGGATCTGATTTAGAATCGAATTGATAATATTCATATTGACTGTACCTCACAGGTGGATAGCTTATACTGCACTAACTATTCACTGCTCTATACAAAGGTAGTTATCATATCACAAGTTTATGTTTGCCAAATACGTGATGAATGACTGGTGCACTTAGGAATGCATTTACCACAAGGATCAGGGTGGACAACATACCGTGTATGTAGTTTATCACTGGGCGATTGATATAGATGAAAAATTAAATTAATAATCATTACAAGCTACGAATATCTTAGAGGTATCCCGTATTATCAACTATATATTGTAGTTCTACTTATGGATCGGATGTATTACATGTATTGTTGTACTTGAAATGTCTTATTTGTGCAAGATATAGACAATAATCGATGGTTTTGTGGACAGGCGGCCGTAGACCACGAGAGGTTAACGCGTAGTAATGCACGAGCGCTAGCGAGTATATTACGACGTCAACCTCGAGTGGTTTACAGAGCCGCCTGTCCACAAAATCATCGTTTATTGTATCTATAATCCATCTCTTCGAATAAATAAAACCAGTAATTTCCACAAGTAATTGCCACATTAAATGGTATAACAGTGGGGACTATTTCTTTGCTCTATTGCAAAAGGGACTATTTTTCCCGTATACCATTGTTCTGAGGCCGTATAACACAGGTATGAATCCGTATACCACAGTTATGGTATCTGACAGGTTTTATACAATGGGTCATGGTTTACTGAGTCCCCATACATTTTCAATGGGGGCTTTGTATACGATGGATAATAAAAAGCTATATTGGGGAACATAATCGATAACTGGAATTTTTTGGGAGCTTCGGTCACTTTCTACAAACAATATGATCTACCCCAATACGAACCATTAATGGCCATATTAATGTGTGATTTCCATATCATATTTAGGGAACAGAAATGCAAGGGAATATCGGAAAAATGGGAATGCCGAACTAACAAATTAGGAATAAGTTCACAGCAGCTATATGAAGGAGAAAGAATTTGCGAAGTATTTGGGCTATTTAGAGGTATGGCATTTTATTCTCTTGAAAACCTAAGGCTCTCTGATGTCCAGAGTGTATTGCCTAGGGGAGGTCCTAAGAACCAACCGTCAAACCAGATACACAAAGCGAGAAGGAGGAGGTGCTTGTCACCGTCGTCCCTTTTAAATGGAGACTTTGGTGCCTCATCTTTTTGAACATGGGCCACACGGTCATATACGTTAGCTAGGTTGGGAGATTAGGTTGGGGAGAGATTATATATGCTTTCAGCATGCTGCAAAAACTATTCTTTCACTATCTGTGTGCCACCTCTGTGTTAGTGGGAAAGGTGCAGAGGGCCAGTGTCTCAGTGTCTTAGATGCGTGCCCAACTGACCATGAGCAATCACTAGAGACTGAAATACCTAAATGAACCACTGGTTGGATTCTAGAAAGGCAGTAAAAGAAATGGTAAACTTAGTTGACTGGGTGCGAGTGAGTTACAAAAATCACCCAAAGACTCAATAGAGCCAAATATCTGTTATTTTTATTCTATAATTCCACGCTCATTCATCAATGATGAACATAGCATTCGTTCGCCGTGTCTAAATGAACCTAAGAAGGTAATGTCAGATAGGACACAAGACTATGAGATATGTCAATAAAAGAATAGGACTTCAGAGAGCTTGCAATTGTATAACAGAGAGAATCAAAGGATTGGAATCATGATGAGGTACTACATTGTATTCAAGTATTATTAGAAGAGGACTTTGGATACTCACAATGCTGTTTTATTGATATGACATCAATTCTCGCATATCTAGAATTATGTTGGGTATTGTTATATCAATGCTACATTTCTGTCTCAACCTTTTAGATATTATTAAGTATGTCTAAATTAAAGATTAGATACCACCTGCAGGAGGGCCTAGGGTAATGAGTTCAGATACAGTCACTATTTACCGTTTAGCCAACCATCTCTAAGGGGTTATGTGAAACGAAGTGATAATACAAATTTTATATTTGTAATTTGGCCATGCATTCATTGCATAGCATGACATAACATCGTATACTACCTGTACAGAGTTTGCCAAGAACCCTTTCAATGAGGACAATCGATTTTCATTATACATTATGAAAGGGAAATCGATCTTATATCGTAAACACGAATCTATTCCCTGGAGAATGATACAAGTCAATAAAAGCTCTCTTTGCAATTACATAAACATGATATACACATGTACGCGCTGTTATGCCCGCAAAATAATGTATCGTGTTTTTTGTAGCCAATTTGTTCTACAACCATTTGCATAAAGGGTAAAAGATTCAGAAACTTTATGAGGTTTTTACCACATGAAATTTTATATATTCATACATGTATTTTGATGGAGATACAACTTCGTCCTTTGGAATAGGTTTGAAATTCATGACACCTTTCCCTTGGCCCCAACCAGGGCATACACATAGACACGGGCGCGTAGTAATACACGAACGTCAGCGAGTGTTTTATGACGTCAACCTCAAGTAGTTTACAGAGCTGCCTGTCCACAAAACCATCGTTTGTTGCATTCATTATCTATATTCCCCAAACGATTAAACCCAGGACTTGTCATATTCAAGGGTATATCAATAGTGACTATTTCTTTGCCCTGTAGTACAAAGGGACTATTTTCCCGTATACCACGCATTTGAGGCCGTATACCACATATTTAAATCTGTATACCATGGTTATGGTATCTGAAAGTTTTGATAACCAATGAGTAACGGTTTATTGAGTCCCTATACATTCTCAATGTGTAATGTGTACATACCATGGACAACAATATCCTTTCTGCTCAAAGTATGGCAATGAATTACCTGACCAGATCTACAACTGACCTTGTGATTCATAAATCAATCAGTATTTCATGATGCCTGTGTTGAAGTAAATGTTTTGTTAATAAACCTTATTTTATTGACGAGGTCAGCATGATTGTCTGATGTATGTTGAATAACCATTTGTAATACTGACTGCTATTTACCACATCTCATATCCAAGATTACGGATCTGCCTAGATAATCCTTTTATTATTTCAAGTTCGTTTCTACTCCCAGTAATTGTGAAACAAAGTAAGTATTGACTGTACAGAAGTCTTACACTATATGGGAAAGGCTAGCATAAAGAAAACCAGCCTGTGATAGGCTGATACGTCCAGCGTCTTTATGTGATGTGAACATATTCTTGGATATCATCTTAACGACAAAGAAATGTACGAGTTTAATAAGCATCAATCAAGAAATTAAAAAAAAAAAAAAGTGTGGCGACATACCTTTTTGCTGGCTCTTCGCTGGGCATCTATAGCAGACTTAATACCCAGGGCATCATGCCCGAAATGCCCATGGCCCTGTCTCGGCACATGTACGTTGCAGTAGACCTCCTTGATGCGGCTGTTATTGAGATCTATCTCCCGCTGGAAATTCTGCAGCGTCAGCTGGCGCGCACAGACGATGCATTTGAAGCAGGCTTTGTGGTAGATCACTCCTATATCGAGTCGCTCCACTGGATACACCTTCTTGCTGCAGCGGTGACAGTGATTCTCATGGTCCAGCTGCGCGAAGCTCACCGCCTTGGTTTTGGTGACACCTCCAGGGTCCTGGTGGTCCTTCCTCCAGTACTTGAAGAGCTTGGCCAGGTCCGGGTCCTCCCCGTCCACTCCGTCCCCCACAGGAGGCATCTCTGGTTCCTCTGGATCCAAGCTGGCTGGATTCATCATTGTGAATGTTTAATGATGTGTACTCAATCTAGTGATGACTTCTCATTTCAGGATTTCCCAGAGTGTATTAGGTGACTAATATTGTAAGGTCGCATAGGTTTTTGATGGTATTAGATGTTGTTGTATATATATAGATACATCTGAAGGCTTTCGGAGAATTCACACTGTCCTAGGCTGAGGGGAAAGTGCCTGGTTCGATGACTGACTTCCGTATAATATATACTATAAGTGAAAGTCTAAGCCCCCCTAACTACTGACACTCACACTGCCTACCTGAGCGACCACCTGGTAGACAGGTACACCTGGTACTCAATGTGAACAATGTCCTAGTCCACTCCCCAGCAAAATAATCACATGAACTGATAAAGATACGCCAATCATCCTTGTCCTTGGGCGAAGTCCAAGACTCCAGCAATCAGGTCGACCTACTTTAGATGTCACTGTTGTAGGCACCGTGAGGTATGGCAAGGTGAGATCGCAATGCAGCGCAAGCGGTCAGGTAGGCTGGCAGAGTTACACACCTGTGATGAATCCCATGGTAATTCCTCCAGGGTTGACGTAAAGGGTGGAGCTGATGTAATCCTCATTTATTTACATGACATCAGCAGTTGTAAAGACTGGCATGCAGTATAGGCTGGGGTGGTGGCCAACTGTTTATATGAGTCTGACAGATCCCAATCCACAACGCCCGCCACCAACGGTCGGGGAACCCTGCTATTCATATGTAAATAGTGTTTACTATGACGTGTGACCCAGTTAAAGGTTTTGTAGGTCACAGCGCCCTTGTTGGGCTCTCCCTCAGGTGAGGTGACGGCAGATGATTACCAACGTCACGGTCTATTACGCACATTCAACAACTATACCGACCTATTCTCCATTTACCTGTGGTAACAACCTTAATTCTAATAACATATAATCAAACCAACGTATTGCCATTCGCATTCAGTTGTTACATTGATAAATATTTTAAAACTATACAAATCTGTATGTGAAAAATGTCTGATCATTAGTTTTCCTTTGCCTCCAACTGATCCCTGACAGAGATACTGTGAACGGTAGGCACTTACCTAATTTTAAGGACTTGTTCTATGCACTCTAGCTACGGATTTATGGATAGATCTGGCAAAACTGATTGATTTTTCTTTTGGAATGAAGTCTTTATGCCAATTTAAAGCAAGGTTATGGCCATTCAAATACCTGGAATTCAGCCTATGGTTCTGCCACAATTAACCATAGTTAAGAGTTTAATTGTGATCCAAATTTTGTGATCCACCAAGCTGGTATCAAGAGTCATTCAAGTCTTAAAAAGCCTATTTTTCATGAACTATTGAAGCTAGAAATATGATTTAAAAAGTGGATTGAAGGTCATCACAAGGCGGATGTGACCATGCATGAGATGACTTTTTCCAAGGTCAAGGTTATTTTGAGGTCAAAGGTCAATGTTGGTATATGGTCTATGTGAGGATGTTGGGGCTGCTTATAAAACATAGTGGGCCCTATCTAAATGGAAAAGTTAAGGCATATTCTATACCATTTTTAACCATATAACATGTGCAAACTAGTTATTTTTATGTGCAACTTGATCTCCATATCATAAAATGCCTCTAATTTGGTCTTTAATTTCACTTGACCAAACCCTTATTTTTGTCTCAACTAATCATTAATAACTTATATGCATGTGATAGATCTCATCAAGCCCTTTAATATGACACCCTAATTGTCTTGATATTCCAATAAATAGCTTCAGAATCGACTTTTGAAGATAGGTGAGGTAAAAAGTTTCCTTCAAAGGGTTAATCACAATATGAGCGGCCGCGGCGGCCAGACCCGCGAACGGAAGTTCTGTAAGTGCCTATGAACGGTGCATGGCTGTTCTCATGACTGCTTGGAAGTAAAGTTTTGTTGTTTTTGTTTTAAAGGCTTTATTGCATTCGATTACATTTGAATCGCTCTTCCAGCAACAGCGGATGACAATGTGTGGTTGAACAGTGAATGTGAGTATATACAATGAAATCGCTCTTTCAAGTGAATTGCACTCCATAGTTGGCCATCCGGTGTCCTTGAAATAATACCGAGCTCACATTATTCATTACCGTTCCTTATGTTCATGGTTGGTATGGCCATCAGACTTTATAAGTATAGACCACTTAGTGGATCATATTGTTATTCAACATATATGTACAGTGTACCATACCTTAAGCGTTAGTCGATTGGTCAGAGTAGCATTTTATATTCCGGAGGGCACAACACATAATCCACTTTCATTTTATCATTGGATATTATAATTTAGCAATAGCTTCCAAAACTCCCTTTTTAAATACTGATTTCGAACAATTGTAATGTAGCTGTGCGGGCAAGGTGTTCCAGAGGCTGGTACCCACGTAAACCGCTGTTTTTTAAAACTTCTCCTGTTTGTAAAACCAATAATGGACTTCTAATTGATAATCGTCTTGGTTTTCACATATGTAAGATAGATATATTATAGCTATGCCTCCAAAGGTGTTATTGCGCAGCTAAGTCCAGTGATCCTGTGTTATCTAAACCATAAATGTAATTTTTTTTTAAAATATTTTTTTATCTATTCAGGAAGTTCGCTACAAAAGTTGCGGTCTGCCACTTCCCAGTTACACAGTTTCACCTATTGCTCCTTCGATGGTTTAACAACAAGACGGTCATTTCTCTGTGTATGAATAAGTATATATATGGTATAACATGAACATATAGTACATATACGGATACATTTCACACAATGATATAATACAGTATACAACAGTTGTAAGATTGAATAGTACTTAAAGGTAATTGTTTGAATGAAACAAAATAGGTCCTACCAGCTTCTGGTGATAGGTGATATATGAGTGTAATCCACCAAATTGGAGCTGGAATACCTTAGAATAATACAATTCTACCCTTTTTCTGAAGATAATCTAAGTGGGAATTATAAATGTATTACCACCGTAATTGATATCTAACCATAAGCTTATACGTAGTTAAGCCACAAGTGACTCTGAGATCTCATATTTTTGTTGTTGAAGAAATATGTTGATAATGCCACTGAGCATATCTATGATAACTACATGTTGCGTTTACATGAGGGACTCTTGATATTCCTAGAAAACAATTCATGGATTGTTTTATAATGATACTGAAATCGTTTATTTTCCTTGGTTAAATGCACTGTTTTATCTTTTGACAGACACAGGCAGACACAAGGAAGGACAAACACGACTTTTCACACAGATATAAAGACAAGGGAAGACAGACCAAGAGGGTTGATAATCAGACAGAGACAGACACTGCCCCAGTGAGGCGGTGTTGGGTAGATGGGAGGAATACTGGGGAACGAAACCCAAAACGAACTCGACCCGTTTTAGATCTTCCTAACTCAAGTATCTCATATTTAGTAGTAAGTATCTTGGCCTCAGATTTGGTCTTTGGTGAAGAAAACCCTACCCTTAACTCTATCCCTAACTCTATCTCTGACCCTATCCCTAACCCTATCCCAGACCCTTACCATTTTTTTTTTTTTTTAATTTCCAAAATTGCGTTCGACAAATTCAATCATCGCTCTTCCACACAATCGAGCGGACTTTTCATAATTCAGTTATGATAATTACAGTGATGGTGTTCGTGAAACATACGACGACAATGTCTTATATCAAACTTTGAGATCTTACATAATTCGCGATGGGTTGTTGTTTACTCCAGAGGGCTTATCTACGTTCTGCTAAGTATTTTTTTATTCCTACTAAGGATTCTTGTCTGAATGATTTACCGGGTTGGATAGCACTATCCAACCATGTAGATTTATTTTTCAAACCCGCTTGTTCATTTGTCTAAAAGCTAACCCGACAGATCTTTCCTTCTATATGACACTTCTTACGTCTTATCCATAGTATCTAAAACTGGTCGAGATCTCCAATCGATTTCTCCAAAACGGGTCTAGTTCTCCTGACAACTACGGGTCGAGTTTCTCCAGAAGCTGGTGGGAATATAGGCCAAGAACTTCAGTTTACCTCAACCCAGTCACTCTATATCAACACTCTCCCTCCCCACCTCACACTCCTTACCTTCCTCCACTTACCAAATTATTGAATGTATCCCATTCAGACCCATATAGGACTTATCAAAGAGACACTTCAAATGCATTAGGACAGACTGGTTTTAAAACCACGTATTAGTTTCAATCAGTAGCCAGTGTCCATATGTTTACACCTGTATATTTCTTACCTTAGTTAATATTCCTGTTCGTGATACTTGGGAATAACTATCAAATCCATTCTCTAGGTTTATCGATACATTCTTGATACTTTTTAATACAAATTGCTTTCTGAATAATAATGGTATTCTCTTACTTTTATTTGATGAAATAGTTTAGGAGTAAGGTGCTCTTCCATCATAAATGCAATACCATTAGCTCCCAGTCTTAAATGGGCATAGGAAAAATGTTTGTAGTTTAGACTAAGACAATGTAATTTCAAATCCTTGGCAAAAATTAGGTTGAATGTGATTATGATAAAATGTACAATGGAAATTACAAACACCTACAATTCATAAATAATAGTAGAAGGCCGTTCCCCAATTATACACACAGACAATACATACACAATATTATCATGATTTCGATCTGAGTGGCCGTATTCTCCGCGTAGTATTGCGTAGGGTCAACTACAAGGAGAATACGGCTACTCAGATCGAAATCATTATAATATTGTATTTATTACTCGCCTTTCGAGTAATTATTAGGACAGAATCTTGTAAATAACCCAATCGCCATGCATTGTTTATATAGTGCCCGTCAGGTGGCCTAAAAAGCCGTAATCTCCTAGGAGATTCCGGAGGTCCGTATTCTACTCAGTAGCGATCTATAGGCTCCATATGCTTAGCATGGAGACTCCGTATTAGGTGGGTAATAAAAAAAGTATGCTCCTGCTTCTTAGCTTAAACATTTTTGTATTCTATGATTGATAGATGTAACATGATTTTATAGTACCTTGTATTCAGTAGATAAACATATATATGTTAGTCAACTAAATTCTGGAGAAAGTATCATTTGCAACGAATCAATACTGACAACTTTGAATGATTTCTTTGCTAATATTGACAAGGATCATAGAATGGAGCATGGGCCCCTTGATAAGAATTTGGACCATCTGAACAACCTACCAGCTGCTCTGATCCATAAAAGGTTTCTCTACCTACTACAACTATATGACTGATTTGTATCAGTTCTCAACCCTCTGGTGAACAGCACAAGTAGTACCGATCACCAAATCAGGCGACCTGCACTCTGTTGATAGCTGGAGACCGTTGTCCCTGCTGAATCCCCAATAAAATATTGGAGAAAGTGGTTCACCATGAACTATACACATTGACGTGAACCGGGGTGGAGTAATGGGCAGAACGCGAGAGGACCCTACCGTCACGCTACCTGATGTTTCACCACGGAACTACCATGGCCCAGTGTGACTCCGCCGAACTTACTTCACTGCCGCATGCTTTCCTTCAACGCTTAGGTATAAAGATGGTTTAACGCACTGAACTATATGCAGTTGAACTGGGCAACAACTGTTACATTAGTTACAATTGTAACCGCGACAACACACACCGGCATATATGGAATATTGCTAAGAAGGTAAAATGACACCACAGTTTCGACCACAGAACAAGATGTCATATCACTAAAGTGCTGAATAGCCTCTAGTGCCTAAAGAAAGTATCTAATGCCCCAGTCACACTGGCGTAAAAAACGGCGTTTTTCCGTGTTCGCACCTCTACGTTCTTCTACGCATTTTGAAATCTACAAATGCGCGGCGATGCGCGGGAAAATGCGGAGATGCGTAAAGGAAAGTCGGAATGCGCCGAAAACGCCACAGTACGTACAAAAGCGTAATGCCCCAGATACACTGGCGTAAAAAACGGCGTTTTCCGTGTACGCACTTCTACGTGCTTCAACGCATTTTGAAATCTACAAATGCGCGGCTATGCGCGGGAAAACGCGGAGATACGTAGACACAAGTCGAAATGCGTAAACGAACGTAAACAAAACGCGGAAAAAACGCGGTTTCAGAATGAGTTTAAAATTTTTAAACTTATCTCTACGCATTTTAAATGCGTAAATGAACGCGGTAAAATGCCACAATGCGTACAGATGCGTAGATCAGCGTTGAGACACGTAAAAGAACGTACAAGCTATGAAAATAGAAACGTTCACAATCCGTACCAAATGCGTCTAAAATACGTACTAGATACGCCAGAATTTACGCCAGTGTGACTGGATTGCGTACTAAAATATAAAAGCGTTGTATTTGCGTACTAAATACGCGGAACTCGCATCCTTTCAAATACGTAGAAGAAACGCCGAAATTTACGCCAGTGTGACTGGGGCATAATAAGAAGCGTTGATGAACGTTGAGAAGCGTTCTAAAACGTTAAAGCAAAGCAAACAATACGTTCTAAATCCGTTCCAAATCCGTAGCTAATACCTGGTCCCCATCAATTCAAATACGTAGAAGAAACGCCGAAATTTACGCCAGTGTGACTGGGGCATTAAGAAGTACCAAGAAAAGTGGAACCAGCATTCATTCATACCGGTGTGTTGTCGAAGCTCCTTTCAGATTAATAAAGATCTTAAAAATTACCTCCAAAACCCTCCCACCCACCCTGACTGTAACTGTAACAAGCTTTGTAGCAAAGCCTACTTGGATATTATCACTCTTTATATATATTTCTAATCATTAGACTTCCAGTCCTATAGACGTCAACATCGTCAATACAGAATAACTGAATAAACTCAATTTTCCTCCACTCCCGCGTTTGTTCAGTTATTATTGTAGGATGTTCAAATTTATGTTAACTCACAGTTCGGTTTCAGTCACCAATGATCTTGATATTGTATTTGATCAGAGCCACTACCTGCAATATCAGGATGACCTGGTCTTTCATGACGCCGGGGTACCCAAGAGAAAACTACAAGAAGATCTGGTCCATCTATTGTATGAGCATGGACATACAGCTCAATGGACATTCTCCACTTTAGTACATATACGCGCCACAGGCAGCACCGCCGTCTCTCGCTTAGTTCCGCGAGGTGTTACCTGGGCACGGTTCACAAGCAAAGTGTAAGGGAATTAGAATTGACTTACAGCTTATTTGATTTCAAGTTCAAGCCAATAGTCTAATAGCTAGTTGACTTCAGAAGTCAAGGCCACTGTATCAGGCAATGTCCATCTGCAGTGACAAATAGTTTCCCATTTTTCTTAGATACTTAGAATAATGATAAGAGTACAATTCAAAGTGTCCCAAAAAGACCTGTAATACAGTGTACTCTATTGTAAGGGTCTGGTCTCATTAAGCTGAGACGGTGTTTAAGAAACACCATGAGGAAAAGTAATATTGAGTTGGAGAAAATGTCATTGTAGTTAACATTGTGTGTATCAACAAGTATAGTTTCTATGAATACCAGTGAAAGCAAAATCAAGCTGAATTACAAAACAAGTTTTGCATGTATCTTATCTGACGTTTCAAAGTATCGCTCATTATTTTGAGTTGTCGAGGTATATAAAAAACTAAAAGGGAATAAGAAAGTGTATTTTTTTATGTATTCCAACATATAAATAGAAAGCCATCAGCTCAGGCCAGATGGGAAAGGGATCTCAATGTTACCTTTTATGAGATGACCTTGTCTAATACTTATGATAATATTTATAGGTTGGTCAGGGACACTAAGCTACAATCGCAACAGTATAAGGTAATAAATTGTATAATTCCTACAAATAGATATTTATATGAATTGTAACCTCTGATCAATGTTCATTTTGTAACGAGGTTGATGATATTCAACACTTTTTCTTAGCTTGTGCGAAACTAAGGATTTATGGATAAGCATTAAAATTTGCTAGATAATGTATGTAATCTACAGATGATAGATAGATATTGGATTTCGTTAGCTTGGAGTAACAGATCATTTTTAGAATGCACATACACATCTCCTGTACTTTGTTAATTGCTTCACTAAATTTTATATTTTTCGACCAAAATTATTTAATTATTTTTTTTAATATTTTTTTTAAAATTCAGGTATAGTGGGCGTAGCACAGTCGCCCATAGGCGTTCTTCCCCATACATGTCAGTCAACGAGACGAAACAAGGTCAACAAGAAAACAATTGGTGAACAATTAGTTCATTCCAGTAATTGGAATACGATCTACATCGGACTATTTTTATGTCATTCAGTTCCGTGCAAACCTTAAATAATAATGTTCTTGATCTGTATTCATGGTCAATAGAATTTCGTGGCACACTCCATGTCAAAGAATACATATGTAAGTTTTAGAAGGAAACCCACGAGATGAAAATATCTTGGTCCGTACTTCACCGAGTTTGATCGCGCAGTAACACCCGAAGCGCAGCTGAGTGTGTTACGGCGCGATCAAACGAGGTGAAGTGCGGACCAAGATATTTTCATCGAGTGGGTTTCAGATTTTATCTAATCCCGGACATGGGATATAGAATATCGCTATATATTATAAAAAACATTTCCTACCTTCTTGCTTCATAATTTGAGAAAACATCCCCGATAGCCAAATCGGCAACTCCGTTGACAAACTCGCGAGTGTGACGGAACTATTTCACCCCGGAGGTCCTGCTCGCTGATTGGTTAATGAGTCTGACGTCATAACGTTAAGTATTTACCGTGTTATTAGCGTAGCTGTGGAGTTCGACTTCCCAATGTTAAGCCTATGGACATTAATACCGGGGTTAGATAAAGAAAAGAAATCTGAGAGATTCAAAGAATGGCACAAACTGTTGATCTACAGTGATTGTTAACATGCCATTCATTGTCTTCCGCTACAGATACCACTCAGCTCTGCTTCGTGATATCATGCCGCGAAGACAACTCATGCCATATAAACAATCAGATGAAATTTTGTGATGTTTCATGATAGTTCTTCGTACAAAAGTTATTGTTTATTAATATTCAAGTCAGTTCGCTAAGATGATATCAGCCGTCCATAAGGTCATCCACAAGTGTTGAATAAAATTGACCCACAAATTGACTCTCTATTGCATACAGTATAGAGTGTACATGTAGGATCCTAGATTACGAAACGGGCCCCAGGATATTTTACTACAAGTAGAGACCCTCACCCCTCTCGGTACAAGAGAGTATCGACAGAACACCTATGTTCCGAGACTTTACATCATTTTACGCAACAGCCAGGAGGCAGATGAGAGTCGCCTGAATCTTTAGTACTAATCAGTAGAACTCACTACCTCAGGCGTTCTGCTCAAACTAGATACAGGGACATCGGATCCAGTCGATGGAATCATGGTCGCTACCAATACTACCTGTCGCTGCCACTGGGAGGCGCTGCAAGCGTGGCGTCTCTCTCCTTCACTGCTGAGTGAACTGCTGGTTCCCGCAGGCGGTACGCGGGGATCGTGTCTAGTGTGGAGGTAGTACTGCCACAGGCAAGGCACCAGCGAAATCGGCGATTTTATACCTTTAAGATCAGGACGCCATCTGGTGGGGCCCTTAGGGGGATGAAGGGTATAGGAGATGTGAAGGGGATGGGACGTGATAGGCATTACTGAGCAGTATAGCACTATAAAGTGAATTAGGGAACGAGAGTCTGGTTTATATATACATGTATGGTCGAAAATCACGAAATTGCAGCAAATGGGCTATATTTTGAATATCTTAAAAAATCTTTATTGGAAAATAGTTTCAATGGTTTTCACACATCTAGGGCATTGTATGGCACAGTCCAGGACCTTAAAACCACACCTAACTCCAATATTTATACAAAATATCGCTAAAAATGTGAGGGCATCAAGTTACGACACCAGCATAAAATCGGGCATAAAATTAAATTAAAAATTGGCAGAAGGCAATGAGTTTCACTGTTTTTAATAGCTCACATATATGCATCTTCCCACCATAAAAGGATAGGCCTATATAGCTTCCTTCATACTGAACTCAATTTGTGCTATTTTGGTGTAGTTTAGGCAGTCACGTTACGACACCCACTAAACTATTAATAGTTCCGGTTCCCTATGATATTAGTAATAGTTTTTTTTGGAGTATCAAAGGGTAGATATATAGCTACACAATGGCGAAAAAATGAAGTCTCTATCTTTATTAGACAAAAAGTTATCAGCCCCAACGTATTTTTTCGTCACGTTACGACACCGTCACGTTACGACCCCGTCACGTTACGACCCCGTCACGTTATGACTCGCAGTGGGTCACGTAGGGTCAGGAAAAAGGTAAAAATTGTGGTTATGTGTTGGGTACATATATACCTATGAAATGGCGAAAGAATTAAGTCATTATCTCTATTAGAAAAAATGTTATGAGGCCCTTCAGATTTTTGCGTCACGTTACGACCCCCGTCACGTTACGACCCCCGTCACGTTACGACCCCCCCCCCCCCCCCCGTGGATATAAGACCAGGGAAAGCAAAAAAAAATAGAAATTCATTTTCTAGTTATGTTTTTATTCATACATATTGTGAAGCTGTATCATAACATGAGAGGGACAAAAATTGTTTCCATAGCAACCAATCCGGGGGGGGGGGGTCGTAACGTGACGTTTTTTGTTTCATATTAGCCCTGTGCTAATGCTAATTATGGTAGTTAGCGTTCCCAATTCGGCACACGAGTCTTTCAATATATAGAGATGATATTTGCAAAAGGAATTAATGATCCTCTCAGATTTGATTTTTTGGGCAGTTGCTGCAAGTTCGTGATTTTCGACCGTATAGTCTGGTGTCTGTGCCAATATCATTCATATCAAGAAAGGGGATGAGTGGCATACAAATAGAAACACAAATATTTGATATCCACTAGACATCCAAGGTGACAGTGGAGCTACCGCAATTATGATGTAAGTGAAGGTGGTAAGGAAAAAAAAGATGCTGCGGTGCCACAGATATTTAATTAGCAGGGGAATACTTAGAATTGTTTTGAAACATGATTATAGTGGAACTCTGCGTAAGCGGACACCCTCCGTTCTGGGCAAAAGTGTCCACTTGCGCGGGGTGACCGCTTACACAGGGTTGAAATAGATTTTAGAGTGATCCTTTTCGAACAAAGGTGTCCATTAACACGGGGTGCCCTCTTATGCACCACTGGAAAGGGCAGGGAGATGCGGCATCTACAACCTATCGCTACCGGTGGACACAAAACCAGACTCTGGACTATTTCAATATATACAGGCTTTTATTCTGTATAAAGTTTAGCCTGTAGTGCGGCCACCATTCACCAGACGGCGTGTACACGGCTTAAGGAGGGCCTGTAGAAGTCTAGGGGCTGAGGTAGGGAATTCCATACCCGGAAGCAGTATGGCGGCAGTAATGACGTCACATGTTTATATACAGGCAGAAGCAGGACCGAAAATCAACTAAGCAGTTTCGGACAGGAAAAATACTTTCCCAAAAAGTTTTATATTTCCTGATAAAAAGTATATGTATAAATCTATCAGAAGATCACAGACTGTGAATTTGTTTTTGTGAATTAGAGAATTTTAATCATCTGACAGCTCGCACGTGAGTATTTGTTTGGTGTTCCCTGGGTTTGAATCCGATCTATTTATAGCATGCCAACGAGAAAATTCGCATCTCCACCAATCGGCGGCGAGTACTGGTAGACTCCCACAGACCCTTGTGCCCCAAGCGGTCGTGAAAGAGACTATATAAAGTTTAGAGTATGTTCGTACGGGGCACCAACTAATGCCAGAAGAGATTCTGGTCTCTTCACTGTTGAAAGGTTCCGAAGCAACCTTACCAGCGTATGAGGCTCCAGGTGTTCACTCGACTGAGAGGCACTGCGAGATGTCCTGTCAACCTGCTGTGGACTCAGTTTTATATACTGACTGAGTTACGTAATGCGGGCGACCCCGTAGTATTTGCATACACGGGTCCGCCGGCTTTACCGCACAGCAGGGATTGGCACTCGCGCCATCTAGCATAAAGTGAAACAACGCTACTCGACTACCCTGACCCCTACACATATATACCTATCTTTTTCCAAGGGAAAACCAAGACAATTATCAACTATTAAGTTTAGAAAAGCCAGACTGGTTAAAACAATATCAGAGTTCATTTAATCAGTGTACTCTTTCAGAAAACAACACTATTGCAACCGTACACACTCTAGGTGTGATTACTGTGTGTCTCTATAGGCAAGAGGCCACACTGAACCGTGATTGTCCGAGCGACGGCCTAAGTAAACAACGCACCGTTAGGCAGCACTGAACAGCATCACCTGTATTAAATCTGCCATATTGTTTTCCTATATTTGCATCTTGATATTGAACAAATTTCTATAAAAACAAAATAAATTACAAAATCAATAACACTCCCATTCTTTACAAATGATGAACTCTAAATGTTTAAGATAATTTGTACTACCGTCTCAAATTATAGTGACGTCCCGTTGATGAATCTATGTATCAAGATTTAGAAACATGATATATGAAAAAATCATGTGATATGCATATACAAATGAAAGGGTATCATTGTATACAAAGTCCCCATTGAGAATGTATGGTGAATTAGTAAACCACTTCCCATTATCTAAAAACTGTTAGATACGAACGCCATGGTATACAGATTCAAATCCGTGGTATACAACCTGAAAGTCATCGTATACAGGAAAAAAGTTCCTTTGTGCTCTAGAGCGAAAGGATAGTCCCTACTGATATAAGCTTTAATATGGCAATTCCTGGGTATGATTTATTGGAGTAAATACAACAAACGATGGTTTTGTAGACAGGTCGTACTCAAAGTTGACGTCGTAATACACTCACTGACGCTCGTGTATTACACATGACCCCCTGCTTGGTTTACGGCCGCCTGTCTACAAAACTATCGATTATTGTCTATTTAATCTATAACTGCATAGTGTCGATATATTGACATAGTTAATGAGGTTCACAAGGAAGCTAATAGTAACATTATGTAATAAACGGCAGCTAGTGATTAATCACCGCACTCTTATGTGTCTTAATTGTCTCATGTTGTTCGATAAAGCAATACATTAACGCATAAGGGTGTTTTGTTGTCGTGATGGTTTGGTAAATATGTATGTACTTGCGGACGTAATATCTGTAACTCATCCAAGTAAGTATGTTGGCATATACATGTAACTCCTTTTATAAACCCGCTTGTTTAGCATCGACAGGGAAAGAACCATATACATGTATCTTCATTTCAGTACATGGTCACCTTTTAAAAAAAGCTGTTATTACCTATCAGGTCCATGATTTCTATACAAATCGCATGTTCTTATTCTATCAAGGGGTTTGTTTTACTGGCTATCCCCGTATTTGTCTATTTATATCATTTGCCAATACGACGGTGAAGCAATTTACATGTGCAAAAGATAGTCCTGTCTTCACTTTTGTAAGGAGCCCCGAAAAAACATATATGAAGAGCTAACATCAGGTGCAGAAATATAACGTATCATTTAAAAGAGGAACTGTATTATAGTAGTGGGAGATTGACTTTGTAATGGCGGCACTTCCTATACCGTGCTATTTATCATACAGTCGCTACAGCCGATCTGACTTCTTTTCACAATTATTGTATTTAAGATCTAGAGGGGTATACATTCCACAGTATGGCGATATCTCGTTATAATAGAGTGTCACAAGAACCAATTACTCATACGTGAACCTGGACCTTTATTTGAGGTGTGCTACTCGCCACTAGGGTGGACCTGCTTCACATTTTATCCGCCAGGTGGTAGCAGTGTTGCGCTGCTCACTGGAGTCGGGCGAGTCGCTCTGCCGAACGTCAACTGCTCCAGAGCTGCTCGCAGGGGAGGAATGAGAGCGCGACAGAGTGAGGAGTGAGCGGGACACGGTTTTCAGGCGGCGGTGGGTACAGAACGGCTACCAGCCGCCCTCCCACACCTTACTCACAGGTCCAAGAGCTGCTCAGTAAACTACACTCAGAGCAACTCGAAACCTTGCAGCTAGAGGAGCCTCAAGTTCTCTGCCGCCAAGCGTCTGGGAACTTTTTTTTCTTCTGGTTATTAGTCATTTAATCCAGATGCCTCGTGATCTTACCGTATGCTCGGATTACCATCAGAGACGATGTCTTCATATCCCGGCTACTAGATCCAACTAGGAGCTGCTCGATATAAGCAGGAATCAACACGCTTGTGGCTTGACCTTAAAGTGTGATTCTTGGAGACGGTTTTAGCCGGCAGGAACAAACCACTGGATTTACTCCCGGCTAGCCTTAAATCAAGCCAGGATCCGAGGCTCATTTCTGTAGGCTCGGCATGAGCGGCCTACACGTAGAGATTCAATCTTGTTCTCTCTTTTAACACTGACGGAATTCCTGATCTACGTGCGCAAACAAAGTTAACAACCACCGGATCTTACGCTCTCCGTAGCCTGGCAACTCTAATCTGATCTCAAACTGAAATTCCAATGGCATTATTGGATTCCGAATTGCCCAGTAACATATGGTTAGGACATACCATACACCTCAAATAATAGTAAACCGAATACTTAAATCTCCTTTTGCAATTCTACGAAAAGTAAAAGGACCCCGAGCATTATATATATATATATATATATATATTCTAAACAGCCGCCTTATCGATAATCCATGTGTGTAGTGGCTATTTATATATAGACTGGCCCTAATGGAATTGACGTGAGGTGGGAGGTGAGACTGGACCGCTTTTGTTAACCTCAGCTCGGTTAGTGGCCGAGGGCTGACAGAGTACCCCTCACAGGCTGTGCAGGGTCACTCTCCCCACGTCAGCTGCCACCAGAAGGCAGCAAGAGGAGGGGAGGGGTGTCGGGTGCACGTGCGTATCTCGGAGGCAGGTCAGGTGTGCGTGAAACGGGCCACCTGTGCACAACTCCCCCCTCCCTCTCCACAGTGATAACACCAGAATAGACAGGCGGTCGTCGGGCCGGCACAGGTAACCAGTGTTCTCGTAATCAGGCGCTGGCAGCTGCGCCAAGGATCATTAGGTCGGCGCTCGCCTGTGGAAGAACAGAGAGCTGGAGATATACTTAATATTGATCCCGGTATCTCGCTAGGGGCATTCCCTCTCCCGAACCGCCCCCTCCTCCCGCTGGAATTTGTCCCTAAGGCAGCCTCAGATAATAGAAGGTAAGGGCAGTGGCGCACACCCCATTACCACTCAGCCCCACGCGCGCGTCGGGTTAGTTCGCACTACGCGCACACAAGGCGTAGCAGTGCGCGTCATCCGCATCGCGCCGCTGGATTTACGATGGCTACCACGGGCAGTGCGCGTGGGTGGTTGACGGAGGCGGGAGGGCATACCACTCCCCTGCCGGCTTTGTGATCGTGCCAAGCCTGGTCTCATCGTCCCCGTCCTCACCCCCGACTGTCGCCGGTGCCGCAGCAGCCCACGTCCCGGGGCAGAGGCGGCCTCCTCCGGGCACCGTAGAGTGCGCTGACCTTGTCGCCCCGCCTTTACTGTAAAAGGCTCGTTGGAGGCTGGTATAGAAACCCACAGGGTGAACACGGCAGGGAACACGCTTTCTACATATAAACCCATTGAGGGATGAATAACTCATAAAACATACCAAAAGGCAAAAGACAAGTCGGTGTGGTATTTTTTTCTCTTGTGAGAACTTCTATGGTTTTCTATTGCTTCCGGAGCGTATTTATAAGTGAATAGCGCGGCACCGTCTTCCTGTCCACAATGGACACCCCGGTCTTCTACCGTAGTGCCCTCACCGCTGCCCTCTGCGTCGCCCTAGCTTTGTCATGGGAACGAGGCATTTCCGCTTCCTCTTCCGCTTCCGTCAGCGGCGACCACCAGGTCCCCGACACGGCATCGGTGGCCGACGACGACCAATATGACGGAAGCGGCGAGGCCGACGACGAACTTCCCGGAAGTGCGGGTCCGCACGACCGGAAGTCGCACGGGAAGAAGGAGGAAGCAGCGACCGACGTCGTCGACAAGTTCCTGAGCATCGTCGAGCAGTATGAGCGCAACAAGGAGAACTGTACCCCAGGGACGGAGTTTAATCTGGGCGAAGGGGTCGTGGCTCAGTACGGCGTCCTGCGCTACAAACAACAGGCCCTGGTGGCCGTCAACAGGGCCAACTTCCTCACCCGCATCTGGAGAGGCGTGCCGCACGCGCTCCTGCAGGACGAGTACTTCTTCTTCACGGCCGTGCGCTCCATGGTCGAGGGCGACCCAGACCTGTTCGCCGCCGGCAACTGCTACGACTTCAAGGAGTATAAGAACTACACACTGTACTGTCCGTACGCCTACCGCTTGCCCAACGACTCGGCCGAAATCATGGTCAAGGATCTGTCAGTGGAGTATATGTACCTGGGGAACGGCTCCGAGTTCTTCTACCAGGCCCGGGTGAAGGCGGCCAAGAAACTACGCAGTAAATACAACAAGACCATCGGTAAGTACTCGATTTAGTCTGACATCAGGGATGTTTTATGACGCAGGGATTGCACAGCCGCGGATACCAAGTTCAGGGTGACATCTGAGAATGGTTGCGTTCAGTAATCCACTGGCCGCGGTCAGTAAACTACTGGTCACGGTCAGTAATCCACTGGCCGACCCGTTTTCTACATCACATTTGACATCGGAAAATGATCATTTATGAATCCTACTCCCCATATACTATGAAATGTATTGTATTTTGAGGTGAGTTGCAGTGATGTATCAGTATCTGGACTAATCTTAGAAATACATAGTTCATAGGCAGTATAGTGATATTGAAAACAAAGGGCCAGGGATATAAATGGCGGGCAGGGGGGGGGGGGGAGGGATTATAAATGGGCAGCGGGTATAACACATAAATAGGTGATAAATATCTTATATCAGTGTGTATATATTAAGTTCGCGATATCGAAAAGATACATTTAGACCTGGCGTCCACTGAGCTCCAAATCGTCTGAGATAGGCATAACGATGTACCCCAAAACTGATTACGATGCAGGTCGATATCCCTAGTCTAGATGTTTGTGTGAGATAAAGTAGTTCCCGCCCGTCTATTATTTCTGATATTATGCAATGTAGTTCATCGGGAGGTCTTAAATTCCTATCGTAGTAGGTGGACGCCGGGCCCTAGCTATAGACCGGTCATGCATCACGTCGGTGATATTGGGAACGAGTAGTAGTGGACTCCGCCCATGGCATTGCCAGATGTGGCTTTTTCTATTGAATGAAGCGGCCCTGGATATTTGCTTTGAGTCAAGTCTATATTGGAGACTTGCTTTGAGGCAGGTCTTTATTAGATTCCCCAGGCTGGTCTAGATGTTTGTTGACGTGTTCTACATCACATATAGAGGTCTGCGTTGACAAGAGAACTTCTCAGCTTCTTCTGCATATGAACGGTGGCAGTCCTTTGTTAATACAGAACTGTTGATGTACATAGGTGCCTTTGTTAAGCACTGGCCCCGCCCTCTACACTTAACAGAAACCAGGCACCTGCACATTGCAAATATTGAACCTACACATACGTTTTTACATCTGTGGTGTTCATAGAATATTCTGATGGCACTTGCACTTGGAGAAGATGTGCTGAGAAATAGAAGACGATGATACAATGCATAGTCCACATAGAGAACTGGAAGAGGAATCATGAATAACTTCGATTGAATTGACTCGAAACACTTGATATATATATATCAATCAGTCCTGACAAGGCATACTCCGACTTACGCATAGATCTCCCTGTTATTTCTCTACATATTTAACCCTGAAAAGAAATCGATGGTCCCTGCACAGGTGCAATAGGGGTAGTGGGCTTTCTCTATGATCTCTGTCTTTTTATAAATGCCTTATTCAACTAGCAGCGCCACTGGCACTGTACTCGGGTTCTGCACCCCTTCAACCTTCCCTTCAAGGCGTTATTCCTAACCAATAACCTTCACCCCTCCTCATTGGAGTTACGCCTATTGCTATTACTTCCAGAGAAAATGGACTCAAAAGGAAACTTCCAGGGTGAGAAGAACATTCTAACCATTTAGATTTTGCTCTTTTGCCTGGTTCCTAACTAAATATTTCATTTGTTCACAAATCACTCGTTATGCATATCCTCATGCTCATACAGTGTTATTACGTATAGTTCCAATAGCGGTGATTAGAATTCTAAAACGGCACAGTTAAAGCACCTTGTACATGAATAAAGGCCACCAAACCGATGCGTGAGGTTTGTGGCTTGAATATTTCATTGACCTGCGCGAAGTATCTATAAGCTCTACTTACAGGGCTATCAGCATTCCATGAATTTTAACTCTTGCTGTATTAAAACAAGGCATTAGTATGCCTCCCACAATGTTCTACTGGTGTCGCCTGAAATGGGCCGCACAAGCTCATAACGAAAGTTGTATTTTCATTTCAAATATCCAAATTTAAGCAATATAAAACGTCAGAAAGAATAAAATGCCACATCTATTGCAACCTGGTTAAAATTCTGAGTTTGACTTGCCTGTATAACTGCCTGTAAATCATTGAATCCTGCCTCTCCAAAATTTTCATCCATATGCACGACGCGATTACTAAAGGCCCGTTTCCATTGGCCGAAGAAACGGTGTAGATTATTTGAGTTCTCCCAATAACCTATTTATATTTTGCGTCAGCAGTGCTAAAGGTCCGTCGATGGTCCCTGACTGTATATCGGTAATGGCCAATGGAAATGGGCTATTAGGAGAACACACAAAAAACTACACCGTTTTTGTCGACCAATGGAAACGGGTCTTATGGGCGTCATTTCACATGACGTCACGTGGCGTCTATGTCGTCACAGCCCGGAGGCTGTGGAGGTCGGAGCCTGGAGGTGGTGGGGCCTGGTCAGGGGTGAAGACAGGAAGGGTGACATTGGCGTCACCACAGGCAATCCCCAGCGACTCTCCTGCCTGAGGCGCTAGGGTCGTGGACGTAGGGGCTGGGGTGGTGTGAGGGGCAGGGATAGTCGTTGAAGCGTCAGCGGGATCGGGGAGATTCAGTGTGTGGATCACACATAGGCGTCACGTAGGCGTCAGACCGAGATCCCCCAGGCTCGCCTGGAGCTGAGACTGTCCCATTCAGCCACACGAATGTATCAAGGGACGACGGCATCACCATTTCACACTCCTGAGTTGGTTTGATTTAACGTCCAGCCATTATAGATCCTTAGCAGACTTTCTCAAGGTTCTGTTTTACAACACAAGTGTAGTGATCGGATCAATGTGATGAATTCAGGTAGAAATCTCACCCCTACACATTTACCAAGTTTCGAGTTCCTTTAATTCTCACACCACATAGACATGGTATGTAAACATTTGGCCTTTGATATAGAAGTAAACCATTTACCATTGCTGGAGATGAAGGAGAGAAGTGGCTGTAGTGGGACCCATACTCACAAAGTCCTATAACCTTGGGGTTACAAGTCCAGTGCTTTAACCAATGAGCTAACTCCCGAGCACTAACTCCTGAGTAGATCTACCCCTCAACTCACCCCATAGTCCGCTCTTTCAAACTAGGAGGAAAAAGCTCAATGGAAGCTCAGTGTGGACTTAAATATGCCTGAACACCAAATGTGGCATTTCCACCTGCAGACGAAAACCTACCAAGTACGTGCACCCTGTACTAAAATCGGTCATCATGGAGTTTACCCGTTCCTAACTGAATTTGCTTAAGCAATTTGAATTCTTCTGATATTGTGATGCTTATTCTGATGATATTTAATGAAAGCGGTGAGATAGACCCAGAACTGCACTCAAATCGTATGTGTATCTAAATAAACCTTACTCTACTCGTTTGGATGCGCTGTTATGGTCACTCGGCTTCACCCCAATAATGATGACTGCTTATCCTAACTTTTGAAAATTTTTTATTCATACGATCCTCGATCCAAGTCATCAGATGATATCACCTAACACAAGCAGAAAAACTCTGCGTACCAAAACTCTGTATACCCTACTTGCCGCTTTATTCCACCCAACGGGTCATTGTACGTCAAATGAGCAAAATATGATATCATGAATTAGTCCACGTGCATATTCTACGCTGTCAATAACTGCGTGTATCATTCATCATGAGGCTCCTTATATGGCAATTGTCACATAATCATGTTAGATTGTCTGAAATAATTACTCCCTCTGGTCTGCTAGGATAGGTCTATATTGCAGGACTACAACCGTCATTACATTCAAGATTGCCATTTTCTTCTGTATTTGCATCAATAAATGCTTCAGAATGCAATTGGTCTGTAGAGCAGAACCCGGCGCGACACTTTCTTCCCCCATATGTTTAGTATCACAATGTCCTCATGTTTCTATTCAATGGATAGTGAGGAATCTGCTTGGAGACAATAGTGTATTATATTGAGTCTTGGCGGTTGGGCGTAATGAGTCTGACAACATAGATCTGCTGTGACATCTAGGTTAGAGCTGTCAGGTCAACCTGCCCGCCATCACTGTACCCTCATCATTATGATGTTTGGATCGTTATTACCCCATTCTTTTCTCTGTTTTCATTCCGCACCCTCCCTTCTTGGGTACGAGACAGGCGAATACAATTATCAGAAATATAGCCTATTGGCCTATCGACGGAGAATATACAATCATTAGGAGCGTGGTATCCCCGCTTGAATACGCTGCTCATGCCATGGTACTATGCTGTAAAACAGTGCATAGTGTTTCTGCTCGTAGATCCAGCGTTGACAGCACCCAGCCGACTATGACCAATCACTTTATATGTATCTCATTGACCAACTGGTGCACCTTTGCACATGTAGAGCTGGCTGGTTGGTCCAGTGCCAAGTGGGTTGCAGCAAATGACCCGCTGACTGTAAAAAAAAGAGACCCCAAGCCTTCCAATTTTTAACTTTTGGGATTTCACACTTATCTATGAAAGATGAACATAATATCATTTCACAGGTGAGAGGGACTTCATCCAGTAGAATACTCTACGATGTTCAGTGCTATTCTGCGACATTAAAACATAATTAAATGTCGTAGACACCCTACAATACACCTTTTTTTCGTAGGGGACAATTCGTATGGGGGCCATCCATAAAGTACGTATACTCACGGGGGGGGGGGGGGGGTTACAAGATTTCGGAAAGTTTGCGTATGCCCTTTTTTGTTCTATTACGTACAAAATCTGGGGGTGGGGGTTAAAAGAAAATCGGAAATCCAGCGTACATACTTCATGGACAGGCTATGTGCATCGGAGGGTGATCGTAGACAAGCGATCGATTCCCACGATTTTAGCTTACCTTCCGATACGATCTAGATCTTTTTGTCGGGAGGTGCATCGTAAGACCTATCGTAGATGGTTTGGAGCTGAGTGGACGCTGGGAATTACAAGTGTCTAGTCCTGACAAACCACGCTGGTTATACTGCTCATACATGCAGTCACACATCTCCAATCCTCCTCTCCGTCGCTCTTTAATCTCCCCTCTGCACCGAAGCTCGCAGCTCCAAAGTCGCACCTCCCCACCTAAAACCACCCTGCTCCACGAGCACTCCCACCATCACTAAGACTACCACCATCCCTTTCTTGATCGGGTATAATTGATTTTGCCCTTTGATTACCGAACCCGCTTAACTTCCCGCCTCTTTTTACCCCAGTCTTTTTCCTTAAATCTTCCTCCTTTTTTCTGTCTCCTGTTCTTTTTCTCCCCATCAATCTGTAGTGGGTGCTATGCCGTGATGGCCTCTTTTCTGTCCACCAGACGGACCGGTTCTAGGCACCCCGAGCGACGCAGTGCCAGGCTCGTCCTTCCGCTCCTTTATTTCACACTGAGACGTTTTTCTTCCTAGTTCCCTAGAGTACGCCCGAATGTCAGCGAGGACACTGCCAACTTTAGTTTTAACAAGCATATTTCTCCCCAAGACAAGGAGGTACTGTCCAAGAAGACAACCATAGTTATTTCGGCAACACTCTTATTTAGCCGTTAAAAGCATAGTTTCCATGTAATATCGGTCACTAATAATACTTTTAGATAAGATTGCGCCTGCATTGTATAATAAGGCTAATTTATTTTTGGATTAGTTTAGTTTCCTTATCTTCTCAGTACAATATAGTGATTGCTAATGTTTGCAGTTGAAACCTTTTTTTTATTGTTCAATGGTAAACACACATGGAAACTAGAAGCAAATGGTATGGTCATTATTGATGAAAGAGCGTACAATCAAAGATCAATAACAATAAAGAGGTTTTGGATATATTCAGCCTATGGATTACTTTCTGCAAGCCACTCGCACCCCATCGACTTGCTCTTTCTGCAACTGCCTGAGTCTAGGATCCAATAATATCAAACACCAGTAGGTCAATGAGGTATTTCAGTTTCAAGTGATTGGCTATGGCCAGCTGGGCATGCCTCTACGACACTAAGACACTGGTCCTCTGCTCCATTCAGAATATGGTGGTGAATAGCATGCAGATAGTGAAGGGATTGTTGGTTTTTTTGCAGTAAGCTCGAAGTCTTTATGACCACTCTAACCTTTAGGCGATGTATAAAGACCTTGCAAGCACGCTCTAAATACAAATAAGAGTAATTCAATCTTCAACGTATATCACTCTGAGTTTAGAATCCTCATCTTATGAGACTATCAGAGCTTTGTTATCGAAATATATTATCCTTTCGTTATCACTCAATCATAAATTTCATCACGATAGAATGATGTGTTTATACATCTGTAGCTCCCCTATTTGTTGATCTGTATGCATGCAATACGGAACAATACAGTACCGAGTAATACCGATCACCTCATGTTGAGATGCATTTACCGCCTCATGGCTATCAATTGTTCCATCAAAGTGGATGAGAGATAATCTATGAAAAAAAAGTGTCATATTCAAGTTACTATGGGAAGTCTCATTGTAAACAACAATGATACTCATGCACAGTTGGACTGGGAGAGTTGACTGGTGCACTAAATTAATAACCTAACCACAATGTCTCTTGATTTTACTCTTTTAAGGCCCGGCGTCCACCTACTACGATACGGCACCGATATGCCCTACGATGCACCTCCCGATAAAAAATCAATATCGCGTCGGAAGGTTACCTAATATCTGGGCAGTTGACCACGTTTCTGCGATTAGACACCGACAAAACCCCCATACAACGCATGTTGGATTGGCTTGTCTAGACATATGTCTACGATTTTGCACCTTCCCGATATGCCACCGATTTCGACATTTTGTATCGGTGCCATATCGGGAGGTCTACGATTCTATCGTGGTAGGTGGACGCCGGGCCTGAGACTCTTCCATGATTTAGATATGGAATAAGCAGAATTCCTTATTTCCCTTTGTCTTTGCTAAAATATATGGCCGTGCAAATATGAAGGCATTTATTTATAAAGAAGACAAATATGACTTCTCACAAAAAGAGAAAAAGACATTTCAGCAAATATAAGCACTTCCCCCTTCATAAGAGAATCACACAATTAGGAGAACTTGTTAGAGCTTAAATTCGATTTCCCTTTCAGCATAAAACAGTTAGCATATCCTCTGCAGTGATAGAAATGGCAATGAAAAGACACACAATAACAAAAAGGTGCGTGCCTGGGTTGATGTTTCCATCGGGAGTTATTTCTTCCGTGTTTATTTGGTTATGAATTGGCTTGAGGGTGCAGAGAGTCGCTCAGTCTACTCCACCAGCCATACGGAGCAGCTCGAGTCACTCTCCACTCGCATGCTCAGTCAATGAGTTACTCTCCATGCGCAGCCTCAGTGAGTAAGGTGGAAGTAGAGGGAGAGGTTTAGAGCCACAGATAGACTGGCCCCAGTCCCTGCATTCCTCCACCTACCCCACCCCATCTCCTCAATATAGGATATGGGTTCTACAATACTTTGAGCTCATCATATTCAACTTTCAAGTAAATGAATTTTTCTAATGGGCAAAATGGTCAGTGTATAATTATCCCAGATATACAAAATGTCCCAAACTCAACTTACACAACTTCAAAGTTAGGTGTATTGAGAGAGGGGAGTGCTGATCTGTTAATTACTACCACCGAAGAGTTTAGATTTAAATCTATTATCTTTGCTACAACAGAGTCCAAAGGTTGGCCACAGTCAGGAGTAGGCGCGTTTTATTGCTCTGAAAACATCCAGGGAATTGGGAGAGGGTAGGGGGTAGGAGGAGGTGTAGCCTGGGGTTACACATTATAGGAGGTTTCGTTCCTATCGGACAAGTCTTTGATTCCTGGACCAGTCCGGAGAAAGTTTATCTAATGACATCTTTTTAATGATTTGTATTTGCCCTGGGAAAAAACCTTCTGGATGTATAATAGGGATGTTAGAAATTACAAGGTTGGCAATCTTTTCTGAATATAGGATAACAGTCAATCAGCTAGGCAATAGATAAGCCAGCTTAAGTATGAGTCACACAATGAAAATTAAAAAAAAAAACAGACACAAAAAGGGAGCAAGACCAACTTCAGGGAACGAGACTTGAGCAAGTCTAAGCCACAGACAGAAACCCTACACCAACAGTCTCGTTCTGAGGAGCGCCGATCACGTGACCGCCATGTGTCTCTCGGCCATGGACACTTGCGGTCGAGAACCTCCGAGCGCATGCGCAAAGACTCTCCAAATAAATACAGCGAGCACTTCCGGATCGAGAATCAAAGCCGCGCGCCGCTTGCTTATGTTCTCCTGATCGATGTGCTGGGAGAAGGAGGATCTGAACCGACCCCTCCACGGCCGACCCCTGCACACTCCCCACAGCATGCCCGGGCTCTCACCCACCATCTGTATTATTGGCGTAATCCACCCCTTGGTCAGCGCGTCTGTGTGCCTGTGTATGTACCTTTTTGCAGGTGATTGTGTATAAATATTAGACCCGGCGTCCACCTACTCCAGATAGAAATTCAAGACCGATACGCAACGATAAGAATGTTTTCGAAACTAGACGGACCCCACAAGGGTTATATAGTGGAGGAAAATTGTTCTTTACCACTACGATGCATAATGTCAGAAAACGTATACCAGCAGGGACCTCTTTATCTTATACAAACATCTAGACTAGGAACTTGGCATGCATTAATTCTGATCGGTTTTGAGGTACATCGTAAAGCCTATCGTAGACAATTTAGAGCTCAGTGAACACTGGTCCTTACCTGGGGGATGTGTTTGTATGTATTGTTAATTCCACCGGACTAAATCTTTATCGGAAAGTTTCTATTGTCTAATGTATCAAAGAATACCTTATATGGTGAATTTTTTCGCCCGATAAATCGCATTAGCGCCAGAAACTACCAGAAAAAAGCGCGCTTCCACCACCAGCTATGCACATACGATATTTCTCGATATTTCCCGATTTTCCCCGATTTCCATTTCGGCAAGTTTCGGTTGCTCGGTGGAATCGGTGATGTAAATATGTATGAACATATACATATCAGATATCGTGGCAATAGTTATCTTTACAAAGAAGTGTGTTAATCTGCGAATCTTCTGAGGTAATTATGGAACTCGATAGGTGGACACACTTTGCATGTTTAATGGTAAACAGATGCCTGGCGCTTCTTCATGCATCTCAAATGTTTATTACATAACACCTCGTGAGGTGATCCTTTATATCAACACACGCGATTTACCTCTCTGGCCGCGCGCACGTATTGCATGAAGGTTTGCACGTGCGCCCGACACGCGCCTAATCTCCTACAGCTAACAACTGTTACCCAATGTCGAGCACTAATACCCGTGAACATGTGGGGCCACCGCCTCACCTTTCCCACCTTTTGAACTCTTAACCCCCTCACACAGGAAGCTGCCTACTCTCTGCGCACATACAGTCTCCACTCTAGACCTTCCCAAGTGTTTGATTATGAACATTCATTAAATGATCAAAATCAGAATAAAGTTCATTATAGTATGTATCCTTCTCTGACTGGCCCATGTATCCCAGCAAGGGGGTAGCCATAGGATGCAGGGACTCCTGTGTCTCTCCACGTAGAGAAATGGGTCATGGGAGCTCAACCAGATTTAAAGAAAATTCAGGTAACAATTTACCGACAACGTTATTGTTGTACATTTGGGTTAATGTCTCACACTTACTGGAAAGCTGTACGGATTCCGTTCGTTACCGTCACCGTTCGTGCCATGTGATTTGTTGAGACGATGAGAAAATTGCATTCCTTTTGAATGATTTTCAGGTATATGATAATAAGGAGATTGAATTCAATCTGTTCCGTGTTGTTTTGGTAAAAAAGACGGACCTTGTTCTTCGAACTTGGTGGGTATTTTCAACACAAAACAACACGGAACAGATTCCATTCAGCCATCCTAACTATATCTCCCTATACTCACCCTACAAATTGGCCATCTTCCATAACAAGGTCACAGTTAGGCAGGCAGACACTGCAGAACAGTACAACACAACACAATACATCTCATCTACTCAACAAGAACAGGTATACAATCGTGTCAAATTTGATCTTATGATTACTACCATCAGATCTTTTGATCTAGGTTAGTCAAGGTCTTCCAAGTGTAATAGTTATGACAACATTTCCTTCACCCTAATCTTGAAATTGTCTCCAGCAGGTAACATTTGTAAATTGGTAGCTTATAAGAGCCAGCAATAACATGTTATTGTTTGGTGACGTCAATCGCTTCATACACTTCCCCCTCTCTGAGAGGCTCAGCGAAAAGGATGGACTTTAAGGTGATCTTTATCTTATCAAAGGGCTGAGAATTCACATGGTTTAAGAAAAGTAATTACGGGGTCCCATGCTTTTAGACATTTTAAGTGCCCTCTCTGGGGGAAAAGTCCATCGTTAAGCTTCTTTGCCAGCACTGTATTTCAATCTTAAGAGACTAGTTTTTAGTATGAGCGCTGATACCAGCGTTTGAGATTATTTTCCACCAGAATTCCCATGATAAATTCAGTTACGTGAAACGAAATCGGAATATATAACTAATACATTTAGCAATGTTGAAACACTGATCTATTCTGGAAATAATGTTAATGTCGTGAAAAAGACTTACACAAAAATGATATCCACTGCTCATTCGGATTAACACCCGCCGTTAGAATGAGGAGTAGGGACAAGGGCCCGAATGGAAGAACGGCTCAATAGCCGAATTCGGTGATTGTACACACAATATTCCCTAATAAAAATTACAACAAAAAAGTTACCTGACATATCTAGTCTAATATTCAAGTGTTGTTCAAACCATTGCCCGACAGTTTATTTATTTCTAACTCTTCTGGGCCTCTTACCCCAGGCACAGGGTAGACAGATATATTAACACAACTAAGCCTGGTCTAATCACCCATCGTGGTGATAACCTGAGCCAGAAGCCGTGTGTGCAGGTGATGGTGTTGATTATGATGCTGAGGGTGAGGGAGATGTGAAAGGTGGAAGCGAGTGTATAAGGCATTTTTCACTGGCCTATGAAAACAGCACCGATTAATTGAGTTATCCTAAAAGTCGGTCGGTGGTGTCCAACGACTGCACGTCTGGATCTTAACCCGGAGCCACACCAAGCGAGAAACGCGACGATTTCCGGAATCGCCAACACAAAATGGCGTGTCTGTGAACTATCAATTCATATTTCCCCTGATTATTACTTCAGAGACGCTAAATTATTGGTAGGAGATATTATTATGAAATTATGTCACACATACACACAAATGTTGGCGATTTTGGAGATCGCTGCCGTTACTCGCTTTGTGTGTCCCCAGTATTAGAATAAGTGAGGGTACTGTGTATGCCTTGTTTCTGCCGCATTTGACAAGTCTAAACCAACGGAATAGTTCTCCATGACCATCGTCGACGATTTCAATCCACTTTGGTTCTATCGGTTGACAAAGTCTGTCAATGCTGGCCTCATTGCATTATCTATGAACAATTTATCAGTGAGCACTGCTTTGCATGCCTGTTTCTATTCACCGATCTGGTGTCGGTGGTTCCCGACGGCACATCGGCGGCGATTAGTCGGCCAGTGGAAAATGGCTTTATGGCTTATGCTGAAGGTGAAACTCATGGTGACGGTGAAACTCATGGTGGTGGTGATGGTCACGGTGAAGGTGATTGCAATAATAATCATGGTGTACTGTAATAGAAGAAAGCGTGGTAACTGAGCTGGTTGGAATGGCTGTTAAAGGTCTTTTTGTTACATAAAATATGTCCCAACGCCAGAGGCAAAGGGGCGTATTTATATTACAAAAGGCCGAGAACTGCATTCCTATGGCTCAGTTTCTAAACTTTCTTATCATATACCTAAAAGAACACAAAAACACACGCCATCTTATTCATTTGATAAATCATCGATTTATAGCTCATTCACTTCGTCTCAGTGAGCGCGAAATTATTATACTCAACCCCTAGCAGTGGGTAGTATTTCAGAGATGTTCGGCCAAAGATATATTATAGTAATAACTGTGATAGTGATGCGGGTGATGGTCAAGGTGATGATGATGGGTCGGGTAATCTCAATTGTGTTGATAATGGTGATGATAGTTAATGGTGACGGTGAATTATGGTGATGTTAATGGGGAGGGTGAGGAAGATTGTGATGGTGAACGTGAGGGTGATGGGTATTTGCAACACTGATGGTGCTGTCATTAGGGATAGAAATGATGTACATTATGGTGCTCATGAAAATGGTGGTTCAGCTGTGGTGTTGGTAGTTCTAGTTGTGGGAACATTGGTGTAAATGATGATAATGCTAGAGGTTTTGGTGGCTGTGGCAATGATTTAGATTTTTTTAATTGTTTGGTCTGTATCCTTAGTCACCCATCAAGTTTAAACCACATAGTAATATGAACAAGGCGAATGAGGACTCAAACCAATCAGGAATATGTTTCTGATTTTATCCTAAGCTGGAAATATGTATCTGTTTATCGCCCATTTAGTATAGGTTACCATACTCGCAAGCCTGTTGAATACAAGTTCCCAATGTTAAGCCTATGGAAGTTTATACCAGGCTGAGACAATTAGAGGGAAACTCATGAGATGAGAATAACCTGGGATCAGGAGCGGGTAGGTAAGTTATTTTTATCTAGCGGGTTTCTGATTTTATCTCACTCCATATAACATCATTTATTGATGAAATAACTCACCAAATTAGCCATTGAGTATTGGATACACTACCTTCAACGCCGTGGAGTTCGAGTTCCTAACAATATACCTATGGAGAAAAATACCGGGGTGAGATAATAAGGTAGCCCATGTTACTGAGACACAGTATAACTAAATATGCAGTCAATCTCAGATGAACCCAGTGGGCGGCCCGCGCCAGCCGGCAGTCCGATGAACTGGTCAGATGCCGACCTCCCTCCTGTGGGAATTATTCCGGACAGTGATAGATGTGGGGTATTTATCAGTCCACCCGGGTCGCCTACAGACAACATACATACCCCTCTCACCCCTTATCTACCCACCCCTAATCCCAATTTACGTGTGGTCTGCATACACTCGGGGTACTGATAGAGGCAGATGAACCCTGTTATGTAAGGTCATGCCGACCAATATGTACATGATCATTGATATAGTTGTAGCTAACAAGGGACGCGGTTCCCAGAGGAGAACCAAACAACTACGCCATAGACCAACAGTGTCAGGAAATCACGGTGTATGGAGTATCTGTTATCTGAAAACCCAGTGGGAATACCCGAAATCTAGGGAAATGCTTTTTTTTATTCCTAATGTCATTTTATGTCATGTCGTATTTGGTATCTCCTTTGGAAGGATTTTAAAATTAAAAGGTAGACTTTTTGTAAACATCAATTTAAGGGTTTTATGTGTACTCCCAGGGCTTCCCATTCGCTTAGTTGCCGTTTACCTTTTTGTTATAATTGCAAATGACGTTAATCTGACATGACAGTGAACGATGGGAAGCGTTGGTTTCAGTCTCATGCGCACAACCGCTGCATTAGTTGCTATCGTGTAGTAATTATATCATACTACATGTGTGCGTGCAGCCTGGCCGGGTCGTTTTGTAATAATAGATCGCTGGGAGGCGACGAGTGACGGTAAAGACTTAGGATTCACATGACATCCCACAGACAGATGGAAATCAATATCAAACTAGTATAAAACCATAGGGTATCACATAAACGTTGTCAAGCAGAATTATCATAATATTGACTCGCTTAAAGTGGTGTGGGGAGGTGAAGTATGGAGGCAGTGTTTTATGATTGACGCACTGTATATATCTAAGGTAAAAAGATACTGAGACCACAAAGCATTGAGTAGGTATGTGTGTGCAATGGCGGTGGTGTTAGGGAAGGGGAACTTGTGAAGCTTGAGTGTAATCTTTTTCTCTTTAGTTACCAGAGAGTAAGAGCTTAATATATAGTGGCAGAAAAACGTTCAGTATGTGTATAGAATCTGTCGATAGGTCCAAGGACGTGTGCAAAAGCTTTTTAATTTACGGATGTTAGTCAAATCAATTAAATTTTCCTTTATTTTGCGTCCGTCGCCAAAATACTACGTATGAAATAAATGTCCAGCATATTATGGGAATGAATACATAATATGAGGTAAAAATGCATATTCTTTTAGATATCATATATTGTCTGCTCGATTTATGGTTCCTCATGCTTTTGCACCATATCATGTATGAAAATGCGGGTGGAATAAAGGCAACATGGTGACTCGGAGGGACTGGTGTACACAGATCACGAATATCCTTCATTGTTAAAATCAACAGAATGAATAAAAATGAAGAAAGGTATTTGAATATTATGAAGTTGAGTAGCTTGGTGTTTACGAGAAGTCCATGTTTCGTAATGGCATGTTTCCCTCTTTGACGTACTATTTCCACCCCATCTTTAGCCAGAAACATTCAATCTCCGACCAAACTGTTGAACAATATTCAAACGATATTCCGAGGGCTTCAAGAAGAAGGCAATATATAAAACTGCTTAAACCTTCTTTGGTTTCATATGGGATCTGCTCACAGATGAGTCTCTTAGCAGCGAATTGTTCACTACTGAATTACTCTGATGGGAGTTGTTTAGCTGAGCATCACACAGCAGTCAATAGGTTAACAGTACATCACATAGTTTAAACCTTCCGCTGACTCAGTCGGTAATGAGCTTTTCAGCAGTTTGATACTAAGGGAAAACGTGGTTACTGAGCCTGTATGGATGGCCGATCAAGGTCTTTTGTCCCATAAAATACGTTCCGACCCCGGAGGCAGAGGGACATATTCTATAGGTCAAAATGCCGAGAATGGCAACCATATGGCTCAATAGCTATCATATGCCAAACTATCATGGACGAAGTCCACTACGGGTAGAGTGCACCCGAACATTATTTATACTGTACCCCCAGATGCGGGTAGTATTTCCTAGAGGTTCTGCCTTGGGTATGTAATTATAATTGGTCAGTTATATGGCATTGGGATGCTCACTGAGTCATAATAGTGAGGTAGAGTCAGATATTTAGCTCTGAATGCCTCTTTATCTCACCCCTGGTACAAGTTTAGCCATAGGAATAACATTGGAAAAATATACTCAATGATCACCCTGGTAAAGTGACAATACTACGCCACGGCCGTGGCGTAGTGAATTTGCTAAGTATATCCTGATTATTCTGAAGTTGTGATGATATCTAATGTCATAGAAAGGGGTAAGATAAATCCAGAACCGCACTCAAATCGTAAAATAGACAATACGCCACTCGTTTGGCTGTGCCATGATCGTCACTCGGCTTCACCTCGATGACGATTGCGGCCCAGCCAAACTCGTGGAGTATTGTCTATCTATACGATTCTCGATGCAGTTCTATATAATTATTGAGTGAGTCGCTCAGTGAGTTATACACCAATGAATTATCATGGTGAAGCAGAGTGAGATATCCAGCTTTGGATGTCTCTTTAAGGAATAGCTCAGTTACCAATCTAGCACTAGGGGTGTTAGACAAGCTTAGAACAAGCGGAGTTAATCTTAAGAAAAAGGGGCCCGTTGGATAACCGAGGCTCGTACATGAAGACCAATTTTCGGTACGCCAAGGAGAGCCAGGGACGAACTTGGTAGACGTACGCCTAGGAGACCCAGGGACGATGTTAGTAAACTCTATTATAATACTTATGGACGACCTTATGAACGGCTAAAACTGGACTTAAATATCATAAAACGATAACCATGGTTTCAGGTACAGTTCTAAATGCGTCTTCATGTACGAGCCCAGATTATTCAACAGGCCCCTGAATCGTACACTGTGCCATCTACTTAAAGAATACAGAGCCCTAAGCCATGAGATTGGAAACCCGATACGCTTCCGAGGCCATCGACCGTCTATCACCCTATCAGCATCCCACCCTCTATTGCTTTTTTTTAACTTCTGTCGGCAGCAATCTCCATTTTCCGCCTGAGAAAATTACCTTTGTTAAGACGAGCCTGGCAGCGAATATATATTTAACGGTGCTTCTTGCTGTCAGGTGCCATATTAGTATGAAAGTCATTTGCAAAGGGCCAGACAAGACTTTCATTTTTTGGGTGCGTTCTAGACAGCCTTCGCCTCTGTTCCTCTTATTAATTTTATCACAAAGATCATATCTCCTATGCGTGAAATAAATCCTTGATATTGTACACAGAGACCCTGATATGAAGAGCGAACATACATATCCTACTCAATTAGAAGGTTAGAGGTTTCTCCTGAAATGAGCTTGGTTTTGTAGATTTGTACTCACGGGTTTCCAGCATCAAAACGTATCCGTTATTATGGTGAAAACCTATGAAATTTTACGGCCAGAACTTGTATCCCATTGAGTTTGAATAGCATAGCAATTCACAAGGCGAAGCCATATGAATTAGGCCCGGCGTCCACCTACTACGATATGGCTCCGATACGGTCTACGATGCGCCTTCCGATAACAAAATCAAAATCGCGTTGGAAGGTCACCTACTATCTAGGCAGTTGAAAATTTTGCACGTTCCCAATATGTCTCCGATATTTGTTTTTTGTATCGGTGTCATATCGGTAGGTCTAAATTTCTATCGTTGTAGGTGGACGCTAGGCCTTACGTAGCGAATCAAACGAGATGCGATTGAGCTCTATCCATAAACCTGAATAGGTTTTTGAATTTACCTCATCCCACCTCATCCCTCTCATCCTTCCCAATGTAAAGTCTATGGAGAAAAATACCAGGGGGGAGATAAAGGACAGAGAATAACGCACACCTTTTCCAACCATGATTGTTATCGAAAGGTCATAATTTCCACATTTAGATAACACTTATAAGCCCGAATTAAATGACTCCATGCCTATTCATACTGAATGAATAAAGGCATAACATTTTAAGATGAAGAAACGACGAATGATATATATTTATTAACGTCCTTCATCACTGGAAAAACATTGCATTGACTTTGATATCAGAGCAGCATGATTATCAGGGAAAATTTGTAGGCCCAGTGAAGGGTTGCCATAGAAACCATCTTAATAACTTGCATTACGATGAATGTTTTGTATCATTAGAGAATGGCGCACTTTCATTGAATGTTTTTCACCTGCAGGAACTTTGATTTTAAATATCTGCAAAGATGGAATTCTTCAGGCCAATGACAATAGGACACCAATCCTTTATTTGACAGGGTAGAACCAATACGATCTCCCATCATTATTCTCCAAATTTAGTTGTATCAAAAGGAAACTTTCTACTCTCTCTCTCTCTTTCTTTTGGGAAATGTCTCCATCCCTTTTTTTCACTTGAATTACAATGAGTTTTAATTCAATCATTCATTGTCTGGTAAATTGACGTGGGCGACAGGTCCTTCACCAGTCTAAAAATAATTCTCCCAGAAAATCATCACAATGATAACACTAATTTCCAGGCGTCTATTTCTGTCGGAAGAACGAACGTGATGAAAGGGAAATTCCTTCCCGGCACCTGGGGCTAATATCAGCAACCACAAGAAGCTTATATGCAGGCTTATCTATTCACTTAGCAGTCAATGATGCTACAAAATTGACCTGGCTTGATTGCACAAGTTAAAACCAACTTTAGGCTATTTGAAGAGGAGGATTTCCGATGAAGGATTAGCCTACTGTGAGCGATAATGCGATCTCATCATAAAAGATCATATTCGGCAATATACACCATGTGAACCCATATCGACTCTGAAACATTACACCTACGTTTTATCCTGCGTTACCAGAATACTTCTCATATAGTGTGCTATGAATTAAGAGAAACAGTTATCTGGTAATACATCGTGTTATAGAAACATTATGCTTAACAACTTTTAGAAGAGAACGGTTACATTTTGCCACAAGGAGAGAACAAATTTTAGATAAACAACCTAGTTGATGAAAGATGTTTAGTTTCATTGTAATGCCCGAACCTTACAGATTTTGACTTAGGTCGCTGCATTTCTTCGACAGTATCTTCGGGAATTCACAATCCATTATTGTAAGAAACACTGAATCTTATAAAGAATTCGAATCTTTGGCAAAGAGAAAAACACCTTGAGTTGAGTTGAGTAACTGACTAACACCTGTTATGCCATGGCTATTTTTCAAATTTATATGGATGTAATTCATAACAATTCACGTTATCTAGATGTATTAATGTAGTTGCTTAACCCCAGTACTATATATTATGCGCAAAGTCTCGGTAAACTCGCACTTTACTATAGTCTCATAGGAAATTACGTATTTTGCAGGTCCTTTTATACTGACTTGATCAACATGATAAGCTTATCGACCCAATAAAGAAATTGTACACCAAAAAAGTGATGACGTCCACCTATTCTTAACCATATACCAACCTCCAATGTAATTGCGTGATATTGCTGGTTGAATAAGAACAATGCATCTGGATGAAAACAAACACCATACATGTCATAAAGTCAGAGACTGAACCATGACTGATGATCGATGTGTTTGTAACTAATTGGGAAGTAGCCAACAGAGGTCTATGTACAGTTTTGCTCTTTTGAAATATGATATCAATTTTCAAAAAAATAATTTTCATACCGCGAGAGAAAGACAGGCTCTGCCTCCAAGGGAACAAAGAAATAACACGCATGATATAAAGTTTCAAAAATAAAAGGGTCAGAATGATTCCGCATATTCTGTCGCATCTTAAGATTAAACAGAAAAACAATACCGCAGTCAACGTACAAAACCAACAGCCAAATGATATTCGTGGGGAATCATGATACCACTCAATACTAATTAGTAATGGATCCTACAGAATGAAACGAGCAAGGGTTCACCACAGTGTATCCAGTGCATTGGAGGTGAAGTAACAATTAGTAGGCGTCGCACACCGATAGGACGGTACTAGAAGGCTCCCACTGCGCTAATTACACTGCCGGAGTGTGGAAGTCGTTGGCACTTCAGGGTAGTAATAACAACATGATTCATTGGTCGCGGACGGCCAGATAACTACAGGCCCTGGAGGTAATAACCCATCATACAACAACATAAATACCATCATCTGCCTCTATTAAGCAGCCACTCTACTATTTATTTGATTTTTTGTATGTTTATGTTTTTGCTTGGTTTATGATTGTTTGGTGTTTTACACCCTAGCAACAGCCAAGGTCATAGTGTGGGATGATTGAATCTATGAAATGAGGAGGGAAAAGGACATTATTGAGCGATGAAGAATGGATCTCATCGTGATCTTTGTTGTGTTCTCGTACTCAGTCTTTATGGTAGACAGTCGGTAGATAGATCACCATATACATATGCTCACATCATTTAATATATGTAAACAATGAGTATCTGGGAATATGCATATGTCATTTTTACGGGATGAGTCCTGCACAAAGAATTATGCCTTATGTTATGTCTTATGTCTTGTCCTAAAGTGCACATAGATATTGTGTTGTGGGCACGGCCCTTTTGTCCCCGACGCCATACAAAACAGGTGGCAAGTCCAGTTACCAATGGACTTGATCGAAAACATGTGTTGGCTTGCCATAGAAGCGTTGTAGCCGTGTCTCATGATTATTTATAAATTATAACAGCAGATGATAGTGTTTGTCCTCCGAGTACAGTGGTACTATGTTGCAATTTCCTGGCGGATGAAGGTGGGATCAAATCACCCTTTGCTCAATCTGTAAGACTGCTATATTTAAAAGTCTCACACTCTGACCGAAAACGGTGGCGATTTTTTGAGTTAGCCGAAAAGTCTGTCGGTGGCGCTATCGACTGTATGTCAATATCAATTTATCGGTGAGAGTGCATTTCATAAACTGTTTCTACTGTATTTTCCGGGTTCACACAGATTTATTTGGCATTGTTACATAATTTATCCTAAATTAATCGATGTATATTCTCCGGAGGTCTCGTTTCCATCAACCAATCTGACGCCGGTGATTCCCGATTGCAGATCGGTGCCAAATAGTCGGCCAAAGAAAAAGGCTTTATCTGTACAATAGCTGCTTGACTGATTTCTGGAGAATGACAGCTGGGTGGTATTTGATGGAGTACACGTCTTTCTGTCAGATTCTGTAGAATTGCGGGTGTAAAGAAGGCCTGAACGTCGCTGCATACAGCCCTGACCATCTGGGCTTTTTTTCACCATAAGAAATGCCATCAGCTTGGAGCTCCAAATAATCTGAGTCACCACTCAGTTTATTTCAGTCTCGTCTCGAACGGAATGAATGCTTAATGGCCTGTCAGAATGGGGAAGGCAGTCTACTCCATCTGCCGCTCTAAAAGAGTCAGCACGCACTTGTCAAGGGCAGCAAGACAAGGACAGCGAGATACAACTTCAACATACATATGATAAGCGGGGCGCCGTTTCCTCCCGGCACCTGCTAGCAGGGAGACGGGGCACAGAGGGTGCCGCATGTGAATATCAATACCTGTCTCCCAACGCCCGTATACCACACTCCTCCTGGGTATATAGAGTGCAGAATGGAGCATGTACCATAGCATCAGCAGGCCTACAGGTAGTCCCATCCTGCGTAAACGGGAAATTAAAAGTGAGATAATTAACATATATATAAATATATATTTATGTACACATATATAAAATTATATTTCTTTGTAGAGGACCTGAGCTCTCTATATCAGTCCAACAAAATTCATGTATTGTTCATTGGTTGGTGCTACATAAAATCGTCTTTTCAGGTCGTTTTTTAAAGATTTAGAAAAGCAATACAGCTCGACACAAAGGTAGATCTTCCACTCATAGTTATTGCATGTAAGCCACAGTTTTCATGTATATTTTATATATAAAAAGAGCATAAATGTGTATATATGTATTTATGTAAATGCTGTTATGTAAACAAGGAGACGAGGATTTTGCGAATGATGTCTGTAAGTGGCTATCAAGAGTATATCATATGTAACCGAACAATTATTGAAGAAAGAAAATAAATAGATGTTTGAGTCTTTTTGCATGAGCTGGATGCTTAAAGCAGAGCAGATTATCTCCCCTCAGTGATTTCACATTGCTACAACCAGCACGGTAATCCATAGGACACCCGTACTCGACTGCTACATCCTACTTCACCGGCAAGATATTCATAGGCAATGTATCATAATTAATTAATCTCCAATCCACCGTTCATCACTCAGTTAATTACAGCAGATGAGATTTCAGGAGGTCCAGGAGTTCCGGTCAAGGTAAGGGATGGGATATAGAGCACACAGCATGATATACCCAGTCAATGAGAATTATGAAAACAATGAAATCATTATAATACGTAAAAGATACTACTGCTTCACGTATAGGCAATACTATGAAGATTTCGATTGCTACTATTCTAATAAAATAACATGTATGATAATCATATACATGTATATTCATCCTCTCACCAAAGGTCATGCAAAGATCCCTACGGACCAATATCTACGGCTCTGATTATTTTGGATACACAAGAAGGAATCATATTGCATGGATACAATCACAGTAGATATTGAGAATGCTTTGCGCCATTCTGATTGCACTGAAACTACAGCTTCTTCTTTAGCTAGGATGAGCCAGCATTGCACTAGCTGCTCCATTTAGCCTCTATGCAGGCAAGCCGACTCCCCCGAGCGCCCAGACACTTTTCAGCCACAGTAACTCTATTACCAATCTTCGAGGGACAACCGTAGGAGCAGTTCACTAAAGAGGGGCGACCCGAGTCGCTCAGCCCTGAGCGCATCTAGCCCTTTGAGAACCCTCCCCCCTCTCGCCCGCCCGCCCGCCCACCAACAAGGGGCGGATTTTTTAAATAAAGAGCGATTTTAAATCAATGACTACAATTATGATTTACATGGGCGATACTGGAAAAAATATCTTTGTAGTTGCGTTATTTGAATGTGGTCTTATTATTTAAGCCTGTCCACTTATATTGGAGGGCAACTCTCTGAAATTGGTATGAGTAAATATTAAGAGCTGTACGTATATTCCCAAATACTTACTGATTATATTTACTGAATAATATGAGTATATGTTTAAAGTACTCCATCCATGATTGTCTTGTAATACTGTCTTCTATAAAGACTGATAATTCTAGATAACACAAACACCACAAAAACCGTATCACAAGAGGCAATCGCATGAAGAGTTAGAAACTCCCCAATGATGCCTAATCAAGTATCTACAATTCCCCTAATGAGGAATATAATAAGTTAAACATAGTCCCCATCACAAACGTCACAGACAGCAACAAAGTTTATGTTGTTACTCTGGTAAAACACAGTTTTCCCCTTACATGGAATTCTTTAATCCTATGTATCAAATATGTCCTAAATAGTTTCTCAACTAAACCCTATAGGATTCTGAACTCATAGTTCAGATTATCACCTTAAATACGCGCTTCAAAGCAACTACTAAGAAAATTTATTTCTAATTCTCAGGGGAATATCGGCCAAAGTGATTCAATAACTCAATCGGCCTCCTTCAATATTGTGTTAGGGATATTTCATATAAAAGTCCTGTCAACGATAAGTGCTGCCTCGGTTTAGTAGATCACTGGCAAAATGTGATCAGCATGTGTGTACAAAGTAATCAAATTTGACTTCATATTGACTTTAGATACATACGGATCAAGGCTATTCCAGGACAGATCCTAGATTAAGGCGATACTGGTTCGAAGTAATCCCATAATCAAAGTCTAACGATCCGGGTGAGGGTGATACTAATCATGTATCACCCGCATGGACGAGTCTATGTGAGCGGGTGTCATGGAAACACAGACAATAATAGGCTGTAGGCAGCCAAGCGACGGATTCCTATAGCACTAGTAGAGTGACAATAATATGGCGTAATTCTCGACGGTTTTCTGCCCATTCAGAGGCAGTTCATCTCCTCGCCTGATTTCTCTTTTTTCCTTTAGTTTTTCTTTACAGTCGACCATCTCAGTTGTTTAACAAAGTGAGGCTGGTGGCGTTGCAGACGCAGTATAAAGCGTCCTCACCATCCAGTCTCCAAGCTTCAAGGCCCGTCAGTATCTGTTCAGTCCAGGGCTATAGAAAATCCATTATCCACGTCAATGGAAGCACACACCCCTCCCGCTCTCCCCCATCACCTCTAGAGAGACTGCTCGCTCGCATCGGTCTTTGGATGCCAGGGCCACTGCAGAAATCATCAGTGTTTATTCTCGTCAACAGAGAGACTACGTCACCATTTCATTAGTTTCCCTACATAGCCCTAGGTTTCAGGGTGTAAAATGATGTTTGCTATTTAGCACCTATTTCACGCCTTAGCGACCATCAGTAATGAGACTGATAGCTGATTACTATATCAATCAAATTCTATCACGGGTATAATGAATTAAAGGGAATTTCCATTAGTTTATTCAGTATATGGAATATGGTTTCGATTGACAAAATACCTGCAGCTTGTCTACGAAATGACTACAAATTGATATGAACATTGTGTATTTCTTGTAGCTTCTTCATCAGTAAATAGATATATACAAATATATATGTATATACATGTATGAGGATGGATGAAGCGTAGAATATCATCAGCAGTCAAAAATCACTTCTTCATTTGACTACGTACATGAATTTGAACTAATATGATATTAGCCAGGCTCATGATGACATACGATACAAGGTCAATATTTTATATTCACTGAGGGAAAAGTTAGTTATTCTAAATACTTTACTACAATATTAATTCTCCCCAGCTACAGTATGAGAAGGGCACAGAAGCAGAACTTCAAAACAGCCATTCATAACAGCAGAGACTATTGGCATTTGACTCATCTGGTGACAGAGGATAAAATGATTTTTGCCACTTAACACCTATCCCACGCCTCACCGGTCTTCAATAACGAGCACACCAGATTAGAAAAAAATTACCAGAACCTTTGCAATGGTTTTGTTTATCGGATTCTAGTAACTCTTTCAGCGCATGATGAATTAAAGGTTCATTCCCCTAAGCTCATCAGTATTAGGGGGTGGGATGGGAATTTAGTCAGTTAATGTCAGTAGCTCACCTTACAAATTAATTACGAATTAATCAGAAAATGGAGTATTTGGTTAGTCCGTCCTCGATTCCCGGGTTACCGGGAAATCTACAGCTTAGGACTATTTTAACGGGATGAGATGGGGAATAATTTCCATGTTAGACAGAAACCAGGGAGAAAAAAGCACATTAGTTGGCGATCGCTAGAAGCTTTCAGAGGGGAAAGATACGTCCTATCTGGCTTTTGTCAAGAGTCTCCAAGGACGTCTTGATAGGGTCTGGAATCTGGTTTCCGCGAGAGCTGAGAGAGATGTTCTGTAGGTAATACGAAAGCCCCAAGGTGCACACCTCTGCCAACAGAGTATAGAGAGCTCTCTGCAATCAGTTACTTACTTTGAAGGCAACCATGTATAAATTATAGGATGCCCAAATGAGGTGTAGCAGTAGGTGGTATTTGTCGTTCCCTTAATTATTGTGTGTGGAAATGCATCAATGTTAGTTGGGAACATTTTGAAAGTGTAGCAGTAGTTTTTTAGAACTGGATCGAGAATCGTATAAATAAACAACACTTCATTAGTTTGGATGTGCAGTCATTGTCATTGAGCCGAAGCCGAGTGACGATTACGGCACATTCAAATGAGTAGAGTACTGTTTATTTTACGATTTTAGTATGATTCTGGATTTATCTCATCTGTTTGATGGGCATTTGATAGCATCATAATGTCACAATGATTCAAATTGTTTAGGCAAATCCAGTTAGGAACGAATAAATCTCCATGTTGGTATTTTGTCTACCTTCTCAAATCCTGGCTGCTGATTGGCCAGTTGATTATAACATCAACTTGCATCACTCTTCCATGACCATGGCGTATTATACTTACTTTACATGGGTGATCGTTGCGTATAATTTTGTTAAATGCCATTCCTTCGGTAAAACTTGTACTGAGATATTTCTAGGTACTATGACTGCACAGGTAGGGAATGGCGTACTTTCACATGTTCTTGTCGAGGACCCAGCGCATGCAATATCTTTATCTCTGATCTCTTCCTGCTTTACCTGGGCATGGTGAGCAGCTCTGCTGAAGACCCAATAAGCCCCGGAAGAGCTTTCTGTTCAATAGACTAATGACAAGAGCGAATGGAGGCCTGCGCCGTGAGGGACCGTCTCAAGCGCCCCCAGGATCCCGACCCTGGTCCACTACATTCCGTAACGCGAGCAACTCAGAGGCGGTCGATCTGCTCGAGTGTACCCTACATTAACTCCCACTGAAGGAATCACTCATCGGCTTGGGTTTCCGTATTACCTAATGAACATCACGAGTGGCATTGCCCATGACATTTCAGAAAAGAGGAACAGGTCGTATTTAACGCCGAAAGAAAGTTGCATTGTGAAAGACCACGACAAAATATTCTGAAGTGCAATTGGAAAAAATTCACAGAGAAGGCGGTTTCTGCCATGAATGTTCTTTGTTATTTCGCGAGATTTCCTAAATCACGCCATAAGCTTATTTCACTATGCAAAACACATCGTCGCCTACAATTCACAACAATATTCACTGCACTCCTTCAATAAAACGTCTCTCCCTTTCCGCCAGTGCATTAACTGCTCTTACAAAGCCGGACTTTCACTTTCCATCTGGTACCATTCCATAAGGGAATATTCTCTGCCTTTCAATAAGTGCACTGAATACTCCCTCACACACTCACTGTACAATTTCATTATATTATCTGACATTCTTTAAACTATTAATACTTAAAAGGAAGCTAATGAGATGAAAATAACTTGGACCCGCACTCAACCTTGTTTGACCGCTACTTAATTCACTCAGCTTCGCTTCATGAATTACTCTGCAGTCAAGTTATTTCCATCAAGTGGGTTTCTGATTTTATCTCATCCCATAAACATGATCAGAAACTTTATTAATCAATTAATAAAACTCACACAATTGGTCATTGAGTATTGGGTTCGTTACCTTCAAGGACCTGGAGTATAAGTTCTTAACGTTAAGCCTATGGAGAAAAATACCAGTCTGAGATAATCTCTCCAACTCCGAACTACTGGAATTTACACTAATAGTCATTCACTCTCCACCATAAATTGAGCTAAATGCTATCCTTAACACCACTATATCACACATTTGATATCCATTATTGAGCTGTCTACTGCATGTCCTATATTCGCTCCCCATCCTTGGTGCACTTTTATTTCCTTACTTGCAACAAAATATTCATGACAGATTCCTCATTCCATGACGAGATTCTCTACCCTTCCGTCGGTTCTCTATGTGGTCATCTCGTCGGAGATAGGAGCAGCTACAGCACACTTAACATACCATTACCTCTCTCCCGCGGCCGGACATTCACCATCCCTCTCACACTGGACAAAGTATTCAATTCCGACCTTCTTGCTCGCCATCGCTGACATTCACCGACTCCATCAAAGAGGCCGCCTGCCAAGGGTCCATTCTGGCCAGCCTTTAATGAGTTCATCAGCGGATCACCAAGTACTACGCCTCCTTTGATGTAGTCTTAATGTACATTTAATTACAGTCAATGCAGGTACTGTATACATCACACACTAGGCTCAGTGTCCCTCATGTAGTAACCGTACAAGGAGGCTCGGGTCCATCCCAACCCACCATTTACTCCCTCCTTTATCTCACCCTTAGTATTTTTTCCCTTAACATTGGGAACACGTATCAAATGCCTGTTGAGTATTTAGAAGAAATATACTCAATGGGTGATTATGTCACACTGGTTAGCCTGTCAGTCAATGTAAAGGGTGAGACAAATTCATAAACCTATTCAAAGTTTACGGTCAGACCTCGATCCCATCTCGTTTGATGTAATTCATGTAGCTTCGCCTTGTGAATTACTATAAAAACTCGATGGAATACAAGCTTTGACCATAAACTTCCAAAGTTTTCTTGGTATAAACGTTCATAGGCTTAACGTTAAACCCACCATCTACTCCCTCCTGTACTCCACCCCTGGTTGTGTGGATCCTTACGACTAGAGCTGCACAGTGCAGTGCTTAAAGGTTCTATTAAAAGCACGACTAATTCATTAAGAAACCGGTGGGCAAAACGCGCGGCAATCAGCTTTCCACCATGCAAACTAACGAACCGTTGTCAAGGCGCTTTAGTTTTGGGGTATTCAAAACGTCTTCAGTATTCAAACCAGGAGTGGAATGAAATAACGAAATAAATAGAGTAAAACACAACAAAAGACAAATGCCAACGTAAAAGGGGTTGGGGGTTGGATACCTCTCTACCACCGATCGCCGGATTCCAGGGAACAATTACGGCCGTTGGATTGCTTCTCTGACACCCATTTGTTTTTCTTTTATTCATTGTTTCAGACGATACACACCGCCCACTCTGCCTGCTGATGGCCCGGTCTATTGGGTCGTTGGCGAGCGGACACGATTTGCTCATCGCATAGGCACAGCGTGGTGAGCTGCTCAGAAGCGCCTCATACGGCGAGTTAATGGCAAATCCGAGTGTCTGTGGCCGCGGGCCATGAGCAGTAGTGATCAGCTCACCCACTATTTGTCATTACGGCTAAGCTTTCGAGATGAGCCAAGTTTGGTGCTGGTAGCTAGGGGTATGCTGGCACAGAGGTCTGGATGGGTAGCAATAGCACTGCATGGTGCCCTGTGCCCTGTGGAAGAAGCACCAGGAAGCCCTGGTAATGGGAGAGATTCTCACTCTATAGGTTTGTGTAAATTGCCGGAAGAAATATTTTTTTCCTTGATAAGAAATGCGAGCTATTGTTGATACCGTGGTAATTTCGGGCCATAACATTCATGTAGAGTGGTATGATTTAGGTGGGGGTATTCATTATTTTCAGATAGATAATATGGGGATATATGAAAGCTGTGTTCATATAGAACAACCTCACCATGCTGTACAAGCTACAAAACGAGATGATAATTTACGCTTTCTATGGAATAAGGTGTTTATGGTGACTTGTTTTATATTTACTATATTCCTGAAATTAGTAAAATAATCAAATTTATTTGGCCTAACAACTAATATTTTAGTTCATGGGTACGGGACCGTGTTCCATATTTTGCCATACGGAATAGTGTTCCGTACTGTATTTCTACATCATATAACGAAACGGTGAGAATTTACAGCACATACAGCATGGGTATATAGTTAAGTGCACAATCCATTTGATTTCCAGACGATTGGATTCTAATGGTATAAAATGCAGGTTCTTGAGTTTTTGAACGGTAGACTAAACTAGAACCAAGGATTCTACTTCACTTTGGAATTACTCCACGTAATCAGCATCGCCACATGTGATCAGCCCTTAATGACACAATCATCCAATGCATATTGACTGACAGCTCCGACACTATCTATACTGTAAACGTAATGGATCTGTCGTTAAACCTATTATTTTATATCGTGTGGCTGTAAGAAGTGACGCTTAGACTAGGGACGGGATGTATTTGATCAGCACGATCACGCAACTTTGGTCGTGTCTAATCATGGACGACATGTTGGTCATCCTGTCTCTATTCCCAGAAGATGTTCCTCTGATTCTCCGGAGAACATGATCCTAGAAGAAACCAGGGGCAACATGGCGGACATGTCGTCGCCATGACAACGGCAGTTGATGCGCATGCGCTGAGGGACGCTCCAGTTACTGGCGTCAAGATCCGGGCATTGAGCAGATCGGCGTCTCCTTCAGGTACAAGTGACGTTATGAGTGAAATTCACTGTCCTCACCGTTCCGCAGAGACATGAACTACGAATCAAAGGGGAACATTCAAATTTTGAGGAATGATACAAATATTCTTATCAATAAGTTTGTAGTAACAATTACAACTCAACCACTTCCCGAATCGGTTAGCTGGATGGTTTTGATTCGTTCGAACAGTAGCACACGACGTTTCAGCAAGAGTAGACTTTTTAAAGTATTTTTTTATTTAAATTTGATAACTGAAGTATATAAATAATCACATAAATCTATGGTAGTGGTTTGCTATACATTAGTGGGTTCTGGGATGACCCTCTAGTAGCTTCTACTCTGTGAAATGACGTTTATGATATTTCATATAAACAGAATATAGTAAATTTTAATCTCATCTTGGTAGGGTATAGGTAGATATAAAAAGGTCATACTAATATGAGGTTTGGTTGCATTCTTATAAATTTTATTTAGTCTGATTATTTTTTCAAATTATTTTGATGAACAGCTTGAGAGGACGATAAAAAAGAAAGGTAACCCCTGAAGTGTTACTAACTGTTAGATCAAATCATCCACAGAGATTAGATAATATATGCATGGCTCACAGAAGGCCTCGCCACCCATTGGTCCAATCAATCACGTGAACATTGGCTGGGTCTCCTGGATTTTTTTTTCTCTCCAGTGAAGTTTCACTATCTCACTCAGAGCTAGGAACTTACCTCTCTACTCCGAAATGGGAAAAGATTGACGAACATTATTTGGATGAATGTTTATAAACCTTTTTAAATACCTCAATGTTATTCTAACGCTATATATGTATATATCATTGTTTCCTCCAATTTCCCTGCCTGCCGAGCGATATAAATGCAACCAGAGTGGCCTTTGTAATCATGATCCCAGGCCGCTTACAGTCTACTATGCTCAAGCTATTCATGGCTGAAACATCACTGGGGACCCAGGGGCCTTTGGAAATAACATGAATAAAAAAATGATAGCGTAGAATAGACGTTGGGGCCTAAGTATATCATGAAAAACATATCTGTTAAGTATAAGACCTTTTGACGTTACAGTACCATTAAAGGTCTTAGAAGGTGTGGCATCAGAGATTGTTCATTTTGTAAATGTCGTCCAATTGTTGTCCATTTGTCATCAAAGAAGACAACTCTAGAGGTTTCGTAGCCGATGTCAAACTCGTTTTTCATGCACTAAATCTCATTCAAATTGAAAATTATTTTCAACATATAATTCTATAGATATGTGATACATGTGTATCAAATTTCATCATTTTATCATGATGAAGTCATTTGTGAAAGAAATTTTACCATTCAAACTGATATATACAGGCCTGCTTGTCTCAGACAGACACTGGTTGTATAGCTACAGGGTGATTCCCTTCATCTTTCCATTTTTCCCATTTCCAGCCTCATGTAAGACAAGATATTATTCAACGGCTCCCTGTATTGCTCGTCGCACGAGGGAAACAATTGTAAAATTTACATTAAAGAGCTGAGGAGCATAACACAAGTATTCAGTGAGTACAGTAGATGGTATTTGACGAAGGTAATTAGCTAATGCATTGATTCATCATGCTACATCAACTGGGCTTATAAGGCATTCATATCACAGGTTTAATATGCTTTTAAAAATTATCTAGTTGAGATGGATGTTGCAATTTCAGAAACAAATCGGCTTAAAGGGAACTCTCCGGTTTTTGTGTGGCCTTCAACTTGTAGTCAGTTCTTGTTGCCATTTATTGTTGATGTACATCTATCATGAATAGACTAGACTAATTTAGCCAATGAGTGATCTAGCCCAGGCCGTTCTTTTGTTAGCTCGAGAGGTTCAAGTTTGCAGGTAATCATGGTTTGCTCTAAGGGGATTGTAGTGCCGTTTGTAGGCGGTCTCTTGGAGCTAAATCCGATAAATGATCAGCAATTAAAGAATCAGTAAATGAATCTGATTTTGATGCGCTGGCTATCAAGTGTCATCTAATGTAATGGGGAATTACCTATGGCAAATGACATAATCATGAAACTGATCACGTACAGGATAAAGAGATCTCTTGCAGGTCCAATTCTGAAAATAACCTTCAATACCACATGGTGGGTGTCCTCGGTAATAACATTAGACAAATAGTCCTGCCCTGCGGCAAACAATAATTCATTTATTTTGCTTATCTGGGAAAGATCTACTTGATTATTCATCAGGGCATTTCAATCAGTGTTCCTTGACTTCAATTACTTTTTAATCTCTTTACATGGGATTACATTGGTCTCCCTCTCCAGTGTACTAATGCTGGTACTAAAAGGCAAACCGACCCCAAACGGAACCGAAGCTGTGGCAGGTCGATCTTTTCCTTTCACGAAAATATTTCTTACATTGTTTGGTGCGTCTATTCTGCCACTGACCTGGACAATATGAATACAAATGGAGACCAAGCTGGTTGTATAGCTACAGGGTGATCCTTTCAAACCGAGGTATTTTGGTGGGCCACCTTTGTTATCATAACAGACATTCCATTGGTGTGGAGAATAATCAGACGTCATGGTGGAATGCCCAAGGGGTTGACACTGTAGTTAAAACACAGAGATCAATACGTGCATATTTGTCCTAACATGTTTGTCTCGCACCCGGCGGCCGGCCCTGCTCTCACATTGTGGCAATAATTGCATTACACTTAGCCCGCCGCAGCAAAGCGTTGCTGGCAACACTTTAGAGAGAATAGAGAGAAAGCCCCGCTCAGCTGGAATGTTTCTCCATGGCAGATAACCCTGAGCCCCCTCCCCTCCCGAAACACCAAAAACCCACCCTCCCTCCTACCACCGAACCTCTCATTGTATGAACGTTTTTACCCCCGCGGCTAGGAGCCATAAGGGTTGGTGCCAGCTCCAGAAAGAGGAGTCCTGGGTAATTCCATTCAGCTCGGAACATTGGTTTTTCGTTTCGATTTGGGCGCTGAAATTAGTGCATGATTACCAGTTGAGGGGAATAAGACTGGGTCCTTGACAATGGTGGGTGAACCACTCGGGACGTTGCAGTCAGTATAAGTTCATCGTAATTGGCATTGCGGGTAAGAATGCAGATTCTGCCTCAGCCTTGTTTGCCACCATAAAGCGCAGATGGGGGCCATTAAGCTGACAACAATCTTGTTATACCATGGCCGCGGTGTGCTATTGATAATACGGCATCGCACGAATAAACAGGTGCTAATCAATGCTTCTACCCACTGCTCCCGAAATACCCCTCCCTCCACTGTGGGAGTATAGGTTCTGTTGACCGAGTCCACCAGACATAGCACTGTGTAGTCTATGGACAGTTGATAAATCTGTGGGGACAGCTTCTTGTGGAATCCGGCCATATGCTTTGCTTTAGGGTGCATTATGAAAATCTAGCATGGCAAGTTTTCGTTAATCAGAATAGAAGGCGGTGTGTGGGTGGCGACCATATGGCGGAGGGCTGTGAGTAGTCTGCAGAAAGTATGCAGAGTGTCCAGGCTACAGGGGCCCATTTGAATCATCTCTTATTATATACCTGTGCCAGTATGTTACACAAATACCAACCTCTGGTAGGGTATTGGTATCAAATATATACCGGCACAGTATGGTGGTATAAAATGATGTACCACCCTACTTTGAATACAAATTTTGATTTTGAACCATTCAAGTTTAATAACATCTATCGTCCGTATAAGAATCCTGTATAATCAGTCTCCTTCAAATAGGCTGTCAGACTGGTTTGGTTTTAGTTGGGGAGGAGGGTTCCTGTCATTTAGTACCATCGCTAGACCTCGTATACCTCTCCTACATATGTATACTCTCGTTGGCCTTCATAGTTAAATGTCCTGGAGGGGTTCGTTGCTCCTTTGAAATGAGGGAAAAGCGTTGTTCCAGTAATATCGGATGGTGTCGTGTGGTATCGTTAGGCCCGGCGTCCACCTACTACGATATGGCACCGATATCGTCTACGATGCACCTCCCGATAAAAAAATCAAAATCGCGTCGGAAGGTTACCTGATATCGGGGCAGTTGACCACGTTTCTGCGATTAGACACCGATAAAACCCCCATACAATGCATAGTGGATTGGCTTGCCTAGACATATGTCTACGATTTTGCACCTTCCCGATATGGCACCGATTTTGACATTTTATATCGGTGCCATATCGGGAGGTCTACGATTCTATCGTAGTAGGTGGACGCCGGGCCTTATTTTCACATAGTTATGATGCGATCTGCAACGAATCTGGAGCAACGGTTTCGACCTCGGATTGCTATTCTGCGAACTGCAAAACGTGGAGCAACGCCCACCTGATTGGTAGCAGGAGGTAGGAGCGGGGTGTGCTGAGGGGGAGAGGGTACTTCCATGTTCGCTGAACGCTCCAGCTCCAGCTTGCCTGATCGATGCAGTTAGATGAACAAATCTTTTATCAATAACATATCAACCACACTCATGTTGTTGGTCGAACCTTACACAAGGTAACCTTGGCATTAGCTGACAGCATCTAAACGATGTATAGCATTACATGTGCCACATAACTATGTCGAGCATCCCATTCTCTTTGAAATATGCATCAATAAGGGGTGATTCTCATAGAACCAGTGCAACTAGGGTTAGGGGGGTCAAAAATAAAAATATTGGAAGACGGTAAAAATAATTATGGGGTCATATTGCTTATGGGGTGGGCCATTTTCCCTTAAAATAGTATTAGTTAAATATTGAAAATGGGGGCATGGTGGCCCATGGAACATATGTATGTGAAAAAATTCTCTTACAGCATGGACATAACCCCCAATTCAATCGAAAACAAGGAAAATTATTAAATTTTTATGATTTGAAATTTCTAAACGGTTTATATGATAAAACATAGGTAGTATCAATAAAATAATGAGTTTTTATACTGGGATAATTAGATTTTCCATTCAGTATGAACCAAAAATTGAATTTTTAAAATCTGAAAACCATGATTTTTAGGTGATGTAAAAATTTACAAATATAACGTTTGTTGTGGCTTGTTGGAAAAAGATGAATAAGGTAAGTCAAGTCCAGCTTACTATTCTACAAGATGTATACGTTCAGATGAGTGAACACTTTTTTTGCTAAAAAATTTTAAAAATATCCATAAATAGTCATTAATAAATCGTATAGATTTTTCAATTTTTGTCCATGCTGTAAGAGACTAATAGTAGGCTAATATCAGCCGCATGTGGGTAGAGTACTAGAATTTGTTTCTTTGCTTTTTCAAAAGATTAATACTATAAAATTGATCTATTTAACTAAATAAACATTGGAAGCTTTAACCCTTTCTACGCCGGTAATGCCTTAAGGCATTCCCCTAGCGTGCACCGGTAATGCCTTAAGGCATTCCCCTACTATACGCCGGTAATGCCTTAAGGCATTCCCCTAGCGTGCGCCAGTGATGCCTTAAGGCATCATTTTTCGTAATTCTGTTAGAATGTCTTATATCTTCGGCAAATTTTTTTTTACACACAAAATAACTCCAGAAATGTGTTCTCCATATCTTTTTATTATTACTAAAGTAAAAAAAACATTATGTCATCGCGATGAAAAAAAAGATACAGATCTTCGTAAGTGACACAGTGCTGTATTAAACCCAGCCACAGGCTGCAGTCTTCCTGCACTTGGAAATATTAATATAATTATTGAATATCGATCTAATCAATAATTAATGGTATGGAAATAAAGCCTGAAGTCTCTTCTATTTTTGGGTATCATTTAAATAATCTAATTATTTTTCTAAGTTATTTAAATTTGATAACTAGTAACGCACCCCTCTGCGGGTTTAGCCATTTTCTAACGCTTGTAGAATGGGCCGGCGTATGAGAGGTGAGATGTGTCAGGAGTGTGGCGTTGTAACAGAGACTCCCGTAGTGGGGCGCGGCCGTTAACGACGTATACGCGCGTTAGGCGCGGCAAGGAAAGGGTTAAGAATATACGGGGATAAAACCCAAATATTCGATTAAATAATAATAATGCAATAGAAAATATTAATCAGAATCTTTTATGACTATGCTAGTACAAGTTCTGAGAATATTTCTCCTATACCGTACATTGGCAAGAGAGACATAAGTTTGGTTAAAAATACCATAATTCTCTTCTAAATACACTAGAAAATTGTACTATATCTTCTGATTTATTTATATTAATACAGTATTATGGTTTGGATTTCACACACAAAAAATTGCATGCTTTATGGCCCAGTCACATTAGGCTAACGGAAGCTTATGGAAGAGTAACGGAAGAAAAAAGTCCATCTGTTGATGGCCGTTATACAACCGTTACACCTCCGGTAGACGTCCGTTGACATGCGAGAAATGTTTTCAACATGTTGAAAACTTTCACCGGACGATTAACGGATGCGCGTCCGTAACTCATCCATTACTCATCCATAACTTTTCCGTAAGTCTTTTCCGTTTTCTTCCGTTCATATATGTTTCTCTTCCGTTATACATCCGCAACTCATTCGTAGCTTTTTTGCACCTACGGACACGTTGCAAATGTCTACAGATGTCCACGGAAGTGTTATGAATGTGCTACGGATGTGTAACAGATGTCTTGCGAATGTTTTGAGGAGGCCAACGGATGTCTACGGGGAAAAAGGAAATATTACGGTTTAGTTGCGGATGTATTTCTGGGTAAACATTTGTGTTACGGTTGTGTTACGGACCGCTAACAGATACATTGCGGACAGATATCTGACTATATATACAGATACAGGTCCTACATCATACATCCCCACAGCCTACATTTCTACATCCCTACATCCCAACATCCTTACATCCCCACATCCTACATCTCTACATCCCTACATCCCCACATCCATACATCCCTACATCCTACGTCTCTACATCCCCACATACATCCAAAATTCCATACATCCTACATCTCTACATCCCTACATCCCCACATCCATACACCCCAACATCCCTGCATCCTACATCTCTACATCCCCACATACTACATCTCTACATCACTACATCCCCACATCCATACATCCCCACATCCTACATCTCTATATCCCTACATCCCCACATCCATACATCCATACATCCTACATTTCTACGTCCCTACATCCCCACATCCATACACCTGGGCAACATTCCTACATCCTACATCTCTATATCCTACATCCCCACATCCATACACCCAACATCCCTACATCCTACATCTCTACATCCTCACTTCCATACATCCCTATATCCCCACATCCTACATCCCTACATCCTACATCTCTACATCCCTACATCTCCACATCCATACTCCCCTACATCCCTATATCCCCACACCCTACATCTCTACATCCTCACATCCTACATCCCTACATCCTACATCTCTACATCCCCACATCCATACATTCATACATAGCTACATTCTTAAGCTCTACATCCATACATCCCTACATGCTACATCTCTTTCTCCATACATCCCTACATCCATATATTTCTTTATCCCTACATCCTACATCCCTATATCCCTACATCCATATATCCCTACATCCCTACATCCCTATATCCTACATCCCTACATACAAAAATGATCTGGCCTTTGTATACGAGCCCCCTTGCCAAGTCACATATTACCGAGAGGTAGGGATGTAGGGATATATGGATGTATGATTGTGGGGATTTAGGGATTTAGGGATCTGGGGATGTAGGATGTGGGGGTGTAGGGATGTAGGATGTAGGGATGTAGGATGTCGGGCTGCAGGATGTAGGATGTAGGGATGTAGGGATGTAGGAAGTAGGGATGTGGGCACAGGGATGTAGGATGTAATGATGTAGTGATGTAGGATGTAGGGATGTAGGGATAAATGGATGTAGGGATGTATGGATGTAGGGATATATGGATGTATGATGTAGGGATGTAGGAAGTAGGGATGTGGGCATAGGGATGTGGGATGTAGGGATGTAACGTCATGTTTCTGTAACGTTTCCGCAAGCTTTCCATTACTCTTCTGTAAATATCCATAACTCTTTCACAATTATATGTTACATGCGTTGCCCCGGGGTAGTTCATCCGTTCAACTTTAGCCAACGGATGCCAAAGGATTGAAGGTTTTTGCGCTTGACACATTCGTTACTCTTCCGTAAGCCTAATGTGACTGGGCCATTAGTATTAAATTGTCCATTTTTCTAGGCTATTCATGCCTAAAAATTCACGTTGGTAAGAGAAAGATAAATTTGCCTAAAAATACCAGAATTCTCCCCATTTACAATAAAAAAAATGAAAGATATGATAAACAAAATTAACTCAGTTCAGTTATCAGTTGCATGCTTCCATAGGCTTTTAATGACTAAAATTCCACGTTTGTAAGACAGTGTAGAATTAGCCTGAAAATAACATATTCCACCTATCTTAAACTGAAATATCAATATGATATGCTACAATTTTATCAGAGTAAGCTGTTATCACTATCATATTGTACAAAAAGCAAAATCAACCCAGTTCAGTTATCAGTTGCATGCTTCCATAGGCTTTTAATGACTGAAATTCCACGTTGGTAAGACAGTGTAGAATTAGCCTGAAAAAAACATATTTCACCTATATAAAACCGAAATATCAATATGATATGCTACAATTTTATCATGGTAAGCTGTTATCACTATTCTATTCTAAAAAAAGCAAAATTAACCCAGTTTAGTTATCAGTTGCATGCTTCCATAGGCTTTTAATGACTGAAATTCCACGTTGGTAAGACAGTGTAGAATTAGCCTGAAAATAACATATTCCACCTATATAAAACCGAAATATCAATATGATATGATACAATTTTATCAGAGTAAGCTGTTATCACTATCATATTGTACAAAAAGCAAAATCAACCCAGTTCAGTTATCAGTTGCATGCTTCCATAGGCTTTTAATGACTGAAATTCCACGTTGGTAAGACAGTGTAGAATTAGCCTGAAAAAAACATATTCCACCTATATAAAACCGAAATATCAATATGATATGCTACAATTTTATCATAGTAAGCTGTTATCACTATTCTATTCTAAAAAAAGCAAAATTAACCCAGTTTAGTTATCAGTTGCATGCTTCCATAGGCTTTTAATGACTGAAATTCCACGTTGGTAAGACAGTGTAGAATTAGCCTGAAAATAACATATTCCACCTATATAAAACCGAAATATCAATATGATATGCTACAATTTTATCATGGTAAGCTGTCATCACTATTCTATTCTAAAAAAAGCAAAATTAACCCAGTTTAGTTATCAGATGCATGCTTCCATAGGCTTTTAATGACTGAAATTCCACGTTGGTAAGACAGTGTAGAATTAGCCTGAAAATAACATATTCCACCTATATAAAACCGAAATATCAATATGATATGCTACAATTTTATCATGGTAAGCTGTTATCACTATTCTATTCTAAAAAAAGCAAAATTAACCCAGTTTAGTTATCAGTTGCATGCTTCCATAGGCTTTTAATGACTGAAATTCCACGTTGGTAAGACAGTGTAGAATTAGCCTGAAAATAACATATTCCACCTATATAAAACCGAAATATCAATATGATATGCTACAATTTTATCATGGTAAGCTGTTATCACTATTCTATTCTAAAAAAAGCAAAATTAACCCAGTTTAGTTATCAGTTGCATGCTTCCATAGGCTTTTAATGACTGAAATTCCACGTTGGTAAGACAGTGTAGAATTAGCCTGAAAATAACATATTTCACCTATATAAAACCGAAATATCAATATGATATGCTACAATTTTATCATGGTAAGCTGTTATCACTATTCTATTCTAAAAAAAGCAAAATTAACCCAGTTTAGTTATCAGTTGCATGCTTCCATAGGCTTTTAATGACTGAAATTCCACGTTGGTAAGACAGTGTAGAATTAGCCTGAAAATAACATATTCCACCTATATAAAACCGAAATATCAATATGATATGCTACAATTTTATCATGGTAAGCTGTTATCACTATTCTATTCTAAAAAAAGCAAAATTAACCCAGTTTAGTTATCAGTTGCATGCTTCCATAGGCTTTTAATGACTGAAATTCCACGTTGGTAAGACAGTGTAGAATTAGCCTGAAAATAACATATTTCACCTATATAAAACCGAAATATCAATATGATATGCTACAATTTTATCATGGTAAGCTGTTATCACTATTCTATTCTAAAAAAAGCAAAATTAACCCAGTTTAGTTATCAGTTGCATGCTTCCATAGGCTTTTAATGACTGAAATTCCACGTTGGTAAGACAGTGTAGAATTAGCCTGAAAATAACATATTCCACCTATATAAAACCGAAATATCAATATGATATGCTACAATTTTATCATGGTAAGCTGTTATCACTATTCTATTCTAAAAAAAGCAAAATTAACCCAGTTTAGTTATCAGTTGCATGCTTCCATAGGCTTTTAATGACTGAAATTCCACGTTGGTAAGACAGTGTAGAATTAGCCTGAAAATAACATATTTCACCTATATAAAACCGAAATATCAATATGATATGCTACAATTTTATCATGGTAAGCTGTTATCACTATTCTATTCTAAAAAAAGCAAAATTAACCCAGTTTAGTTATCAGTTGCATGCTTCCATAGGCTTTTAATGACTGAAATTCCACGTTGGTAAGACAGTGTAGAATTAGCCTGAAAATAACATATTCCACCTATATAAAACCGAAATATCAATATGATATGCTACAATTTTATCATGGTAAGCTGTTATCACTATTCTATTCTAAAAAAAGCAAAATTAACCCAGTTTAGTTATCAGTTGCATGCTTCCATAGGCTTTTAATGACTGAAATTCCACGTTGGTAAGACAGTGTAGAATTAGCCTGAAAATAACATATTTCACCTATATAAAACCGAAATATCAATATGATATGCTACAATTTTATCATGGTAAGCTGTTATCACTATTCTATTCTAAAAAAAGCAAAATTAACCCAGTTTAGTTATCAGTTGCATGCTTCCATAGGCTTTTAATGACTGAAATTCCACGTTGGTAAGACAGTGTAGAATTAGCCTGAAAATAACATATTCCACCTATATAAAACCGAAATATCAATATGATATGCTACAATTTTATCATGGTAAGCTGTTATCACTATTCTATTCTAAAAAAAGCAAAATTAACCCAGTTTAGTTATCAGTTGCATGCTTCCATAGGCTTTTAATGACTGAAATTCCACGTTGGTAAGACAGTGTAGAATTAGCCTGAAAATAACATATTTCACCTATATAAAACCGAAATATCAATATGATATGCTACAATTTTATCATGGTAAGCTGTTATCACTATTCTATTCTAAAAAAAGCAAAATTAACCCAGTTTAGTTATCAGTTGCATGCTTCCATAGGCTTTTAATGACTGAAATTCCACGTTGGTAAGACAGTGTAGAATTAGCCTGAAAATAACATATTCCACCTATATAAAACCGAAATATCAATATGATATGCTACAATTTTATCATGGTAAGCTGTTATCACTATTCTATTCTAAAAAAAGCAAAATTAACCCAGTTTAGTTATCAGTTGCATGCTTCCATAGGCTTTTAATGACTGAAATTCCACGTTGGTAAGACAGTGTAGAATTAGCCTGAAAATAACATATTTCACCTATATAAAACCGAAATATCAATATGATATGCTACAATTTTATCATGGTAAGCTGTTATCACTATTCTATTCTAAAAAAAGCAAAATTAACCCAGTTTAGTTATCAGTTGCATGCTTCCATAGGCTATTAATGACTGAAATTCCACGTTGGTAAGACAGTGTCCAGGCTGCAAGAGATAACATATGCTCTGCTAGAAGCACAAATTTCACTAAAAGACCATTTTCAATTTGTGGGTTAAATTTTTTTTTCATATTATGTATATATACCTGCCAGAGCTACATAAGTAGTACAGTTTCATTTCTTAAATATTCAAATACAAGGAAATATAGGAAATTTTGACTGTTACTCATAAATGGATAAGAAATCAGCTTTGAAACAGGGATAGGGGTACATATTAGATTTGGTATTTTTATAGATTCCGCTTGAGCTAACCAACTCCATTTTTTTGGTAGATTGGAAGAATTCTATATAAAGAATGCCCTTGTGCAGTTGGAGACTGTTTATTTTTTTCATGTAATAAACTAAAAACGTTCGAAATTAGTGTCCATGCTGCAAGCCCTGTACCTTCACCAACCTTCATTAGGCTATAACTTTTTAAAAAATCAGTAAATTATAACGAAATTTGCAGAGAAATATATGTTGCACGCAGATTCCTTGTAGAAAAATATGAAATTCACCTTCCTCTAAATTGTATATTAATTATTTTGAAAAAATTGGTTTTTCAAATTATTTTTATCTCTATTTTTGTTGATTTTTAGCCAATTTTGAGCCTCTGGTGCTTTTAATATACATATTTAACATATAAAACCTATACTCCCCCACAAGCACTCATAGAGATACATCTATTAATCAAAAAAAAAATTAATATTACACACTAGGAAGATGCTGGTAGGCCGGAGAGGGCTAAAATTGTAGTTGCACTGGTTCTGTGAGAATGAGCCACAGACGGTATCAATGTGGTCTTCAAGACAAAGAAGTGTTACACTGAAGCTGATACTCAGACCCGGCGTTTACACTAGACGACTGAAAACATGACGATCTTCTTGCCAATAGTCGTCAGCTGGTGCTCGATTATACAATTTCGCCGCAATAGTCGATGACCAAACGATTCCCTCTTGAAAACGTTCGCAGTAGACGACCTTTTATAGAAATGTATGACGACTGAGTTTTTACCGAATCGTCAGGAGCCTAAACGATCAATTCAGGCCGCCTTGATATGGTCGTCGGCATCAAATCGTCTGAATAATAGCCAAGTGGTGCCAAATTGCGTAATCTGACTGAATCAGACTATCTGTAGTCGTCAGTCGTTTAGCATGTACACTAGACATTTTCTAGCCATTGAATGCTGAAAGTCGTCAGGGGGTGACGAATCGTCGCCTATACTCGTCTAATGTAGACGCCGGGAAGGAGGCACAGATATCAAATTCAGCGGTTTTTTGAGTTGAGCTTAAGTCAAAGTATCAAAAATCCTACTTGGTAAACATCTTCTAAACGAGACAATCATGTGCTCTCAGACTTGATATCAAAATGATGCACCAGACAAATAGCAAACACGCCAACAACATTAGTCATACAGGACTATATATTATGCACGATATCATTTACCATGCATTATGTTATCAGTAGAACGCCTGCAGAACTACTCAAATACCGTACAGCACGATGCATATCAGACTCCACAATACAACACCAGCCCGTAACTAAACGTAAAAACAAAAAAACATAGCTAGTTACTGAGCCCGTAGGGATGGCCGTTCGAGGTCTTTGTATCATATTAAAGTTGTTTAAACCTATTTATGGTACAACGGGCCGAGAATGGCACCCTATAGACTAAGTCACAATGTTTTCTTATCATCATATACCTACAACTGAAGAAGAAAGCAATTCTATTCATTTACTAAGTCATCGATGCGATACGTCTCAGTGAGCCCTAACATTATCTATACTGCACACTTACCAGGTATAACTTTAACCCTTTAAGGACGGGTGCCTGTGGCCAAGCTACCACCTGGAGGACGGGTACTGGTGGCACTTTATACCGCTAGGGGACGAGTATACAGTCGATAAAACCCATAATTCAATTGTTTAATCATGTTACATGATATATGATCTTAAATATTTTATTTCTTTTGAATAGAGATACTAATAATATGATACATATATTTGTGAAAATTTCATTAATGTTCCTCCATTATTTCTGGTTAAAAACGATTTTGTAGATTTTAAAGAAATGATGCCTTAAGGCATCATTCGCCCTGGCCTGGATAATGCCTCAAGGCATCATTCGCCCTTAAAGGGTTAAAAAGGTTCTGCCATAGATATACGATAATAAGGTTCATTAAACATATAATATAATTGTGCCACATCCTGTTGAATATACCTTATAAGATCACACAACCTGGCAGAATAAATACAAGAATTAACCATACCTATGGAAACGCACAGATGAGTGACAAAGTGTTTGGTTCATACAATGCGGTGTCGTTCGGCTCTATATATAGCACCGCTATGTCAGCGGATCGGCATAAGCGAATACACACAATTGTGTAAGATGTCTAATCTCACACGGTTGTAGAAGGTATTAAGAAGAACTGCATTGATCCACAGCCGCTGGAAATATGTAATGAGTTTTGGTTTTGGAGCTTTACACAGCAAACCAAAATGAATAGCATATTTTCAGTAGCTATGGATCGAATGTGTTTCAGATTTGATCTCACATCTATCAGTGACTAATTGGCTAACATTTGTAACATCATCCCCATTCAGTATCTTTTTTACAATTTTCCAATGGGCATTGAGTATGAGTTCCCAATGTGAAGTCTGTGAGAAGAAAATATCAGGGGTGAGATAAGAAATAAATTGATGAGTGTTTGGTCTGTGTCCTCATTGGCCATCAAGTTTGAAGCGCGCGGGAATTTGAACGAGGCAATAGCCGAGTGAATATTCCAAAGCGCACCAAACAAGATGGTGATTGGGGACACAGACCAAACTCGAATATGTTTCTGATTTTATCTAACCCTGAACACGTTTATCTGTTCATTACCCATTGAGTACGAGTTACGATACTCGCAAGCCTGTTGAGTTCCTAACGTTAAAGCCTATGGGTGTTTATACCAGGTTAAGATAAATACAGCAGAAAGTAGGAGGATACTATAAGCTAGATGGACTGGCGATGCACCTGTGGGAGGTATGAGAGGGTTCCGGGAGTCGGGTGGTAGTACAAGGTGGACGCATTTAGACAGACACGTGTAGCACAGGGTAATGGATCAGTCTGTGTTCAGGCGTCACTGGACGGTGATGTGATCAGCCCGGATTGGATTAGACACGTCAGCCAGCTGTCTGTGCTCTCAGGTCGTCGCCGTGCTAGATCCCCTCCACCTCACCATCGCCACAACCACCACCGCCACCACTCAGCACTGCCTGACGCCACACACCCATGGCGATATAAGTCAGTGTATGTAAAGATCTATACATGGACTCAGGCTTTTCTATATCGCAATATCAGCCCGAGTCTCTGTTTCATCACCATTTTGTGATCATGGTTATCGTCATTATGCAATAATGGTAGACTACCATTAGTGAATACATGATGCATTGAATGATTATTAACGTTATTTATTGCTAATCTTTCCGTCAAAGTGAATACCATTGTTTTATTGGTTACATTAAACTTAACTCCTCATCCGATTAGAATGGATGCTTATTACGCAAGGTCTTGTTCGAGGTCTGACAAAGACTCATACGAATACTGTCCACCCATGCTCATCGAACTTAATCAGTGCTGTATAAAGATTATAAATAGTTCACTTGGTGAACATTTTCGTGCATTCTATTTCAAGGTATTGAATCAACTGTCATTGAGCATAGAACAAGTAATACTGTATTTTATGTAACCAAGCACAGAATTGGTATTGTATAGCACATGGCATGTACTGCATTGTGATATTTGAATTCCAGTAGAATACATAGGAATGGCAGGGCTTAATGATATAAACATTCTAGGTGGTAGGTTGTGTTTGTATGAGAGAAACAGCTTTGAGATTTTCTTCTTTTTTCCCCTTTTTTTATTCAGTTGAAAAAAGGCGGATTCAGTACATTCATCTTTGATGGGTCGTTCATCCATGGACCAGTACAAAAAAGGTGCATAAAGATATAAACAAGTGAAGTGAACACAACATTATATTCATCTTGCAGCTGTATTTAACTTACTTTCACAGGTCATTTGACTGTGTTATCAGTTATATCATTTCAGGTTACTGTTCATTCGTATACATCCAATAATGTTCTAGGCAGAGGAATATTTGTGTGTCTCTAAGTGTTGGTCACAGGTCAGATAAACCCTGCCCTGGCCACCAGGCGGAGCCTATAGCGTCTTCACGTGCTATTACTCACAGGCTAAACCTTCTCAGGGTCACAGCCACGTTAATCCTGGCACCAGCTGCAGCTGAAGCCATAGGCTTAGCCTAGAGCACCTCTAACTCTACCCACATCCCTTATATGTCTCCTCTGTGACTAGTCTTTAGTTTGAAACCCTAGAGCGGACGTTCAGCCTAACCTGCCACAAACCCTAATCCTCACACCCTGCGTTGGTGTAAAATTCTATTCGATTTCAAACCCATTCTAAAGCTGGATTCACACGGAGAGAAAAGTGTACTTCACACCTTTCCTGCAGTCTAAGACAATGCTGCTTCGGCACAAAATTCTTATGGCAAGGTGCTTATACCAGGCTCAAGGATAATAGGTGAATTTGATTCCCATCGAAGGACACATCTGGTACAGTACCTGATAAACACATGATCCTGCTTGCTGACCTCCTATTGGCTAGGTTGGGTACATAGTCGGCGACTCAGCAGTGGATTCATTTGTCTCACCAGAGACAACCTGTTTAAAATCAAAATCTCATGAAATTTTATACCTTGTCTCAGAGAAATGGGATCCTACAATTCAGACAAAGAGATTGCGTTCCAGGACAGAATCTCAGCATGATTTGTCTCAGACAAACACCCTGTGAGATACATGAATCCCACCATGTGAATTCCACTTTAGCCTTAACCCTAGGCCCTAGCCCCAGCTGTTGGCCAAATCAAGGCCAGTTGAACTCAATTTCTTCGTATGGTTGGAGGGGAAAATTCCATGTGGATCAGAGAAGATCAAAGGACGGCCACTCTTGGCATTTCCCGTCGCAGTTTCATCCGGCTGATGGTTATGGTGGTCATGCAAACCATCGTCTTACAAATTTAGTTTTTATTACATCTTTTGAACGGTTTTATGAATTAAAACCCAAAAGCCAAGGTGTTTAAAGGCCCCAGGCATATTTTATTTGCTGCTGTTCTAATAGAAATTATTCGCCAAAAAACAAGAAACAACGAATAAAAACGCCACTTAAAAAGGTGAAAAAACACTGCATGTTAAGGAAGTGATTACAAAAAGGACCCTTGACTGATAATTTGCCTTTCCTCACATGCAAACATTTTCTGTGTTCCTTAAATCTGTCAGAACCTCAGGGCCACTCTGTTTTTGTTTCTGCAGGAAATTGAAAATTTTTTCATCCATCGGAACCCTCTGATTATTATTTGACCATTTGAAAAGAAATGTTGCCTTCCCCCAATATTAACGCCACTGCATCGTTTACAAAGGAAACACCAGAAGACCGGTCGGCAGCGTGAAATATTAAGGTTTCAATTAACTTAACGGCCCTTCACACAGACCGAGGTGACCGTAGGAGAGTAATTAAGAGTTGATTGACTCCCTCACCTCGATTAGCCAGCCCTGCCCAGCATAGACAAGCTTTATGACCCTCTAAACAAGAGAGGCTCCCTGAGATTCAATTATCATGCCTCTTCTATCATCGCCCTGAGGAAGGAATTGACGTGTGCACCACAGAAAATTCATGCAAAACACATATTTATTTTCAATCGTCCAGAATTTGAAGATTGAGGCGTCTCAGAGAATTCTAAAAAAAAGAATGATTATCATTTGCAGAAGAGAAATCTCAGTTTATGCATTAGTTAGTGTTTAACAACGCAGGCCAAAGAGAGTATATGACTGTATGAGAGGTCTTAGGGAATCCAGCGTTTAAATATAAGGACAATCTTCACGGAGGACAAGGCACGGCAGACAGGCCACAACAACAGTGACCCATATCTCCCGTACTCACCTCAAGATACAAAAAGGTCTCCTTGCGGGGTACACTCACTCAGGTCTTCTAGTTGATTCAAATTCTCTAAGAAAGACCTTATTTACCAAGTAAACTGGAGGAAATATGTTTATTGTGGTATCTAATACAAAACAGCAATATATTAGAGGGGAAATATCCAAAATATCAGAGGGGAAATATCCAAAATATCAAGTTAGATTCATTGATAACTATCAATGATGAAATCAGTTTTTAAAAAAAGTGGCCTATTTGTCCTAGCTCAGGACCAGATTCACTTGTAGGAGACTAATTACATAGGATTTCTCTACCTTTTTATCATTTAGATACAAGCATCTCTCAAGTCACTGACCTTTTCGGATGCAGTGCTTACACGCGTCATTACAAGTGCGGCTGTACGTGATAAATACATCTAGATCAAAAAGAGTTAAGAAACCAAAGTGGTAAATAGAGTGATGGGATATGAAGGGATGAAAGATTTGGAAGACAGAGGATGTTGAACGTGAATGGTCTCCTCTCCTCAAATACCTCTTGGATTGCCAGCATGATCCCCTCCAGGACCTTATGCTTTTAAACGGGCCCCTGGTAACACATACCATTTGTGCCTGTGGGGCGCTTCGCTTGCATATATTGACTGACCAAGCCTACCTTGAACTGTATTGGGGGAGGGGGCACTATGTCTCCTGACGTTCATCTTCACTCCTACTCCCCCTAGTCTCATCCTCTATAACTACATAGCTCCCCTTCTGCCCTCATGATTTTTTTAATTCCTTCTTGTTAGTAATATGCTCATCACTCATGCAAATAAGCGAATGCTATCCTCCGATGGCTCATCTTTTTTTGATACAACAAAGCGGATATATTAACGATTAAATCTAACGGGATGTAAATTTCCTCGTTGGTCGTGGAATGAATCCCCGGTCCTTTCTATTCCCTACAGATCTCCTCTGAACAGAAAGAGTTAACAACACGGAACCAGGAGTAGGATGGGCGGGAGGACAGGCATGTCAGAGACATGCACATTCACCTTCCCTCCTTCTCTCCTCCAGTGGCACACGACTCCAGTAGGGCGCCTCTCTGTGTGTGAGTGAGACGGGGGTGGAGTGGAGGAGGGGTTGTGGAGTGGCAGAGGGGTGGACCTGCACTTCCTGGCGTGCCTAGAGGCGGGTGAAGTAGTGAATAGTTTGTCAGCCATATTCCCTGACACCGTCTGCTGACAGGAGAGAGCAGGGGAGGGCGGCAAGCTGGAGAAAAGGGTGGTATGGTCGGGTAAAGAGGTGCTCCTGTGCTGAGCTGCGGGGCCCGGTGTGTCTAAGACCCTGGCTGCTGAAGGTGACCCGATGGGCCTGGAGGAGGGGTGCGGGGCTTATACCCCTCAGTGCCCCCTGAAGTCACGGCACTGGTCGATACTGCTGTCAGGGAAGAAGGAGCGCGGGGGTGAGGGTGAGGGGCGTTTCAACTCACCGCCTCCGGGTATTTATTAACCCCTTAACAGCCGCACATTATTCACCCTGCACTATACGGCAAGCAACTGAACCAATTCTGCAGTGATTGTATCTCAGAAACTCACCTGTGTGAACTATGCAAAATATAGATTAAAAAAAAAAAAAAAAAAAATTGGGATATTTGTATGACCGGCCTCTGTAGTCTACCTTGTTAAAAAGTACAAACTTGAAACTCCCAGTTAATCATGAATTTATAGCTGAACTTTTTGATATTCTACAGAAGTACTGGCAACACATAGCCAAGTATGTCAGGTACTTTTTTTTTTATAATATTCTTTGATGATTCCTCGAAAATTACATACAAGGAACAAATACATACTATAATAATATTCACTGGTTTTAGATACAAGTGGTCGTATGCTCCGAGAAGTTAACGCATAGTAAAATCCTAGAGCATGCCAGGCTTTTGCGTAGAGTCAACTCTGAGGAGTATACAACCGCCCTCATCTGAAAGTAGTCTATATTGTATTTATTATCCGTGCTTTATCGTAACACGGAATACAACGTATCTGTATGCACCGGGTATGTTGATATAACTCTCTATGTGTTTTCTATGGACACCTTGTATCAGGTGGATAATATATGGCATTGTTCTGCTATGCCCTGAGTGATAACATACGGCATTCTCCGACTGTATACACGGGAATACCATATAGCATTGCCCTGTGGAATTGCTCTGCCAGAAAGGGTTACCACATGAACTGATCAATATATAGACATGTCACCAGTTCTGTTGGATACCACTCATGTAATATTGTGCATGCAGCTGTAATGCGGAGAAACCAACCGGTCATGCAGCAACCAGAGACCTCCAGTAATCAACCATACTGAGATTGATAGTAAAAAATATGAATAAACATATATATACATCATCTCCACTTTTAATCAAAGAATATAGCATGATTAAAAACGATCATTCCGCCGATTACACGCATAAAGTCCTGTCTGTATTCGAGATCACAGTCTCACTACTTCTCAAAAGGGCGTTTATATTCGGGGAAGTCTCTATCTTTCGACAAGGCTTGTTTTTCTCTGAGCCTGAGAATGACAATTTTCGTGACAGGAGCTGGATCATGATAGACTCCGATGTTGTTGTGCTATTCTGGACCTGCATGGCCCCCCTCAATGGCAATAAGTCACGACCAAACATGCCTTACCACAGAGCATTGCAATATTATCCGCCGCCAACCTTCTTCTTGCTAATTCTGTATCGGAACACTATTGGTTATAGGAGGTAAAGAGTAATCTCGTTACCGCTCGGGATGTGGAATATATTCATCTTTTTATTGCATCCCTGGTACGTCCTCTCTATATCAATTACATAGGATGATTGTATCGCCGGATTGCTAGGATCTTACAAGAATAGATGAATTTTCCAATTTATATGCAATATAATGGGAAAATCCTATATCTAAAGATACAATATTGCAATATCACATTTATGAAGCAGTGATAGAAGATACTGAATTTCGAATTATACTCCTGTTTTAGATGATATACAAGTTTTCTATATTTCAATCTTCGCATTTCTTCATTATTTGGAAAATTTCTGTATACTTTCGTAGAAAGTAAAGAAAGTTCTATTTTCATGGAATTCAAGATCCTAAATATCTGTAGAGAAACCGAAGCTTACTTCCCACCTAAAGGGGCATTAGATGATTACTAATGAGATTTCCTGATCCCAAACATGACAATCGATATATGGAAACATAAATCTACCTCAAGTCTGGCACAACATATTATGATATAGTATATGGCCAAAGCAAATTCCCTGTGTGAATATAGTGATACAATGTAAACGGCTAAAGCACCATTCTTTGAGACCAGGGGCGTGCCTAATTCCCCGACATAGATTTTGTTTCACAAGTAGGGCCCACATGATAAGACAATTACCTGGCACACAAGTAGTGACTGCTGCAATGTAATTATAAGGCAGTGGTCTGGGATCCCTCAGCGTCTGGGGAATAAACATTCAATGTCTGTGCACTGTAATGGAACACCAAAGTCAGCCCACGGCCCACTTCCTAAATCATTCCTGGGATTTCTAGACCACCCAGTTCAGACTGGACTATTCACAAGCAGCAAGACCCCTATTCTGAAGAGTAATTTCCGGGATAGATTATTGAGTTCAGAGAATATAACAATGACATCCTGGGCGTTGGAAATTGGCAATTTTGTTATAGGAAAAGATAGGTAAAGATATAATAAAAAAAAATTTCAGGAATATTCCCGAGGCAGACTTTAGACGATGGCTGAAGACCATTGGTTCTTGTTAGTGCGAGTGATGAGGTGCTGAACAGAGCGAACGGATCGTCGAGTTAGCGGCTTTAAACGGCCCCGAAAGGAGCTACAGAGATGAACTTGGACTATAATGTACGCAATTGGCGGTCTGGGATGTAATCAGGGCCAATTCCAACAGGTCCCACAGACGCTCGCCGATAATGGTTCCGTTTGGAGAGTGATGACTCCGGGAGGCTCTGCTGGGAGATGTTAGTTTCGGGTCTGTTTGAATACAATACAATAGACGAGGCTGTATGGGAAATGGGTCTCATGGAATAGAGCCCAGGCTAAAAGTTGCGGCCGGGGGTTCTATATATATGATCTCATATACCCAAAATGATACTCTTTATGGGATATCTATGTTTCCCCTGGTTGGAATATGTAACGTTCATTTTTGATATTTTAATTCCCAAATAGTCATACTTCATTGTAATCAATAGAAGGTGTGTAATATTAAGAAACTGATGAGTGTATGGTATGTGTCTCCGTTCACCAGAGGGTTTGGAGCACACAGGAATATGAATGAGGCGATAGCAAACGGGGACTCATACAAAACTCCACATTTGTTTCTAATTCTATCTTAGCCTGGAAATATCTATCTGTTTCCTGCTGTTCCTAATGTTATGCTTATGGACGTTTATACCAGGATAAAAATGAATCTCTATCTTTCCACATACGTTTGCGATCTAAGGATATCATATAGCTAGTGATATAGCTAGTGAATTGGATGTACTGGGCCAGGAAGGAATATATACATACACATATATATATATATATATATACCCGATCTAACATGGTCCTGATTCGAGGTGATTTGAAACGAAGCTGTTTCACCAATCCCGATGGGATTTTAATTTGGTCATTCCAGGAAAATGGCATATTGACTGAACCACCACCATCCAGCACCCTAACCACACACTGCCATGCACCACCGCGCTATTTTAAGGAGAGATGGAGATGAAATTGCAATTTTGCAATATGAACCTCTCTGGAACGTTCCACCATGCCAAGCTATTACAGTTGCAGTGAGCGAAAACGAAAATCACACTTTTCTGAAATCCCTAACTTAATGGATATTTCATACGATCCTACACTCACTGTAGATGGCGCCATAGGTCCAGCTTTGCCCCGGTGCCAGCAGGATAATGGAACGGGGCGCGGCCTTCTGTGAAGAACGGCTGTGGTAAAAGCTTTGTCGGCCTTATCTGGACCATTTCCCGCTCTGACCTGCAACCTTCCCCCTAATACAAACTGTCTGGGGTTCCCTTTCTGGCCATGGTTTGCTATCGGTATCCTTTGGTCACAGGGGTCATTTCTCGCCACCCAGTCCCGCTTTGATTTTTCCGGAAAGCGCCATCATATCCAATTGTTTAACGGCCGCCAAGAAGCTGACCCTCGCAGAGCGCGGGGAAACGACGCTTGGCGAATTCAATCATTGTCGTCTGCTCGCCACGCCGGTTCCCACGAGATCCGCCAGGGGGCGGTGCGATATTGGAACAGTTGAAAGTCTCGCCCGAAGGTCTCGCACGCACGAGATCTCTGCGAAATGGGCCATGAATCCTGCGTAATCAGACAATTTGGTCGTGTTGAAGAACACCTATCTACCCAATTCATAGGGGGTTTGCTACACGCTCAATTCGAACACGATTTCGCTCCGTCACTTCGAGGCAACGGCGTCTAGAGTGACCCATTTGTTACGAGCATGGTTAAATTGATCCTAGCAACTCACAGACTATGGAACTGCCGGTCCCTATGGAACAATAGCGAACGAGGCTTTTAACGTAGTTTTTGTTCATTATTCTGAAATCAGACTTCAAATCGTTTGCTCTCAATCCGTGATAAATCAAGTGAGGCTTCCCATTCCAACTTCCTTCTTCCCGCGCTTTCTTATAGGATGCAGACGACTTTAAGAATAGGATATTATTGTGAGAGTCTGTCTGAATCAGACAGGTTTGGCACTGCCTACTAGATGCAGGGATATTAGGGATTTACATGTACATATTTCATCTAGAGTAGCGGCTACACCAGTTACTAACTTACATCATACTCAATCATGGATTCATTAGCTGGAGAGGCTCACCCGAAGCAATCAATGCAGCCAGACTGGAAATAGACAATCATTAATGATATTTTTGTACTGGCGATCGTAAACCATGAGAAGTTGAGGTGTAGTAATATATGAGTGGTTTACAGAGCCGACCGCCCAAAAACCACCGATTGTTGTATTTCTTACCTATGGCCATTGATAATCATTTCTATGTAGACCTAAAATTCAATAATGGGTTTGGAAAAGACCATGGGTGTGGTTTACGGCAACTAATAAACAATGGGTACTGGTTTACTGTGGCCCAATACATTTCCAAGCCACGTGTAACCTATGGGTAAGAAAGCTTATATATAAGGCAACCTATGATACATCTAATGCGGCCGACTATAATATCTCTTAATATGATTTTTGCAACTCTCCTTTGTTGTTAAGTTTCTAAATAAATTAAACGTAATAACTAATATAATAGGTAATATAACGCAAAAAGAGACTCCTTGATTTTCATTTGAACTGATATCTCAGGAATGTGCCTTATATATAATAGATGTTTTCTGAATTTAATCATACGAGAAAGGAACGTGATACAACCTCGATTCTGTGCTTCTGGGGTATCCCATCGATATCTTATACAGTCGTACCTTACTAAGTAGTAAAATCAAGGATAAATACCACTTCATAACAGCTGGAGCCCAGCCATGGTGATGTTTCAATATTGAGTAGCTCCGTGTTGCTGCGCGGAACTGTCGACGTTAATCTTTGATATAAGGGGGTCGCGCCTTTATCGAGGCGGCGATAGTGCTATTGTCAATATTTGCGTCCAGGCTGGGCCTTGGGTGGCCGGACCAAATAGAAGGACATTATGTGGGTCAACATTGTGGCGCGAGTCACGTGACATAACCCTCTCCTGCACATGCGTCAGAACAAGTGGCCTGTCGCCTAAGCCGTGATCCTGACCCTCTGCCTGAGGCAGCTTCTTAATACACGTTCGCTGGCCTCCTCTGGCAGAACTCTGGCGGTTCTAGGAGACATGCCAGAGGACATGCTCGACTGGTAGCGTGTTCGAACATCTGAGGGAAAAACATGGCCATCATTCAATACGCCCTAAGCGGGATTCACACGTACTTAAGACGGGTATACTTCACACCTTTTCCCCAGTCTCAGACAGTTCTCATGTGGTACTAAATTCTTTAATTTGCATTTCACAATCTCAAAGGTGAATTTGATTCTCAAGGAAGGACACACCTGGTCTCAGACATAGTCCCAGTGAACACTAACCCTGGGACTCAAGGACCCTTAAGACAAACGCGTGATCCTGCTTGCTGGCTTCTAGGATGGGTACCTAGTCGGCAAATTGGATCCATTTGTCTCACCAAAATGCCCCAGAAATCTCCTGGGATTATCACCGATAATTGAAGGGAACAAAACTTGTCTCAGGGAAATGGAAGCCTACCATTCAGACAAAGAGACAAACACCCTGTGGGGTACATGAAACCCAACATGTGGATTGTACTTTAAATCTCTTGAGATTCTGTACCTTGTTAGGCGTAATAGTCGCCGACAATGGCAGGGTAAAGTACTTGGCCCAGGGAAATTGAACCCTACCATTCGGACGAGTGAGAGAATCTCATCAAGATTTGTCTCAGACTAATGCCTCGGGAGGTAAATGTATCTCACCGTGTGAATCCCACGTCAGCTATGGAATATTAAGCAAATACATATTTGGCAGAGACTTGTTAAGATTTCTGGTACCTGAACTTTATTGCGTTGGGTCTGCGTTTATCTGAGGGGTAGAAGGAACTAACGAGGTTAACTAAGCCCCTCTTTTGCCCATAGTTTACTGAGGCAGGACAACACATAAGGAAACCAAGTTGTTAAACCGGCTTTGTTGTAAGGATAAGGTTTATAGTACTCTATTTTATCACTTATGATATCTTAAGGAGGAAGCTACCCTTCAAAATACATTTAGAGGACCCTTCTGTCTCATAAACATCGTCCCTTGGGTGAAAGTGATCACAGAGACACAATATGATATACTCTGAGCACCTCACCGTAGCTCCTCCCGAACAAGATTATTTAAGGAAATGTAATATTGTCGTGAATCCAATAGGAAGATACAATATGACATGGTTAGAATCCCATTCTTTTTCAAAATAAGCACGAGACATAACATATATCTGCCTCAGAACACCAACAACCCTTGAATAATCGCTCCGAGTCACCATGCCAGGGGTCAAGGTCACAGCCCTCTGCAGACATCGGGCACCAGAGGACGCCACTAGTTAAGAGACCTAGAAAAACGGTTGTACTAGAACAGGCATGCTTCGGACATATGGACCTGAGAACCTAACAGCGCCCGATGGCTCCAAGCCGTCCATTCTCAACGGGTATATTAGTGTGTTTCAATACACCAATGGTACCTGAATAGAAAATCAGACACCGTCAGAATCAGAGGAAATACCTAAAACACGACTGGGAACCATCTTTTGGCAGAGAAGTTGTCCCTATGTAACCAATCCTTAAAACAGAAACATGTCAATTTGACACATGTCAAACTATGACAAAGAGGCATCAAACTGAAACGTGTCAAAATGTGAAGCTTAGCATCCTGAGATGGATGACTTGGTAAATGACAATTAAAGCGTGCACAATAAAGTGCAAGGATGCCTTTCAGTAATCAAAGTCTCTTTGCACTGCAGTTGATAGATTACCCTGATGTACTTGCCTGCTGTAATTGGAAACAGGGAAGTTACCTGACAGCCCTCTGGGTGATAGAAGAGACAGAGTGTGTGTGTGTGAGGGGGGGGAGGGGGTAGGCATGCGGGGAAAGGAAGGCGTGATTGTAGCCTGCGGCGTACATCTCGTTGAACTCCAGATGAGGTTTGTGTATCTTCTCTAGAGTTAAATTCTCTGAGCATGCCAATCAGAACTTAGGCATGGCGTCCACTGAGCTTAAATCGTCTATGATAGGCCTTATAATGTACCTAAAATCTGATTACATTGCATGCCCCTAGTTTAGACATTTGTATAAGACAAGGATGTTCCTACTTGTCTATGATTTTGAACGTTATGCATTGCAGTGCATCACGAGATCTTAAATTTTTATCATAGTAGGTGGGTGCTGGGCCTTCTATTATCACTGACTTAGGCGCGGCGTCCACCTACTACGATTTGGCTCCGATATGGTCTACGATGCACCTCCCGATACAAAATCAAAATTGCATTGGAATGTCCCCTAATATCGGGGCAGTTGACCACGTTTCTGCGATTAGACACCGATAAAAACCCCATACAATGTGTGGTGGATTGGCATGTCTAGACATATGTCTACGATTTTGCACCTTCCCGATATGTCTCCGATATTTGCTTTTTGCATCGGTGCCATATTGGTAGGTCTAAATTTCTATCGTAGTAGGTGGACGCCAGGCCTTAGTATTCTAATACCTGTTGAGATGTCTTTCATTGAAAAACATCCATATATTTTCTAAAACTTTTTATCATTTTGAAGAAATGACAAACACAAGTAATATGATTCAAAGTATTGACATAAAGGCAGCTCGTGTTTGCGAATTTCCTTTGCTGCTTTTCTTCTGACTATTAAGATATCTAGATCAGGCAAGCTTTCATTCATGTTTTGAGATTCTATACAGTATCTTTCACAACTCTTCTCTTTAGAAGTTCGTGGAAAAAATTCTTTCCTAGTGGAGTGGTCTCTCCCCGGTGGGGGAGGGCTTCTACAGGAAGTTATTTTGTGGAAAGGTTTTCCAATGGAAAAAAAGCTCTATAGTCGCATTGGCCGCCACGTCCAAAGCTATCTTCTCTTGAGAAGCTTTCCTGCATTACATCCTTACTGTATTCACATATCTCAGCTAATGGACCGGAAAGTAAATATAAAGTATTGTTCCGTGACTTTCAAAGATAATATATTAGCACATGTCTTAATATCATGTACACATGATTATGAAGTCTAGCCTTCGGAGTGGATGACGGTACTAAATTCAAAAGAACCTCCTTCCCTTTCTGCTTTATCACATCAATGTTCTTTTCCCCACAGCATCCAGAATCATGAATACGACATTATACTGAATAGGTTTAACAGCAGCACAAAAAACACTATCAGTTCAGAGTCAGACAGAAATACAATGCTTTTGACATTTCAGACGTATCATGAGAGGGCAGGTGCCCTCTTATATAAGACCACAGTGTTAGAAAGAATACTTCTATACAGGACTTTCAAATAAAGTCTGGTAATGAAATGATGTATAGTACAAGGTAGGGAAATGCCATCAAGGAAAAAAGACAAACCATACAGAAGAAAATCTTTTTCTAATGATACTCGGATTGAACTTACAAAGCATCCATATTCTATACAGTATCTTTCACAACTCTTCTCTTTAGAAGTTTGTGGAAAAAATTCTTTCCTAGTGGAGTGGTCTCTCCCCGGTTGGGGAGGGCTTCTCCAGGAAGTTATTTTGTGGAAAAGTTTTCCAGTGGAAAAAAAGCTCTATAGTCGCATTGGCCGCCACGTCCAAAGCTATCTTCTCTTGAGAAGCTTTCCTGCATGACATCCTTACTGTATTTACATATCTCAGCTAATGGACCGGAAAGAAAATATAAAGCATTGTTCCATGACTTTCAAAGATAATATATTAGCACATGTCTTAATATCATGTACACATGATTATGAAGTCTAGCCTTCGGAGTGGATGACAGTACTAAATTCAAAAGAACCTCCTTCCCTTTCTGCTTTATCACATCAATGTTCTTTTCCCCACAGCATCCAGAATCATGAATACGACATTATACTGAATAGGTTTAACAGCAGCACAAAAAACACTATCAGTTCAGAGTCAGACAGAAATACAATGCTTTTGACATTTCAGACGTATCATGAGAGGGCAGGTGCCCTCTTATATAAGACCACAGTGTTAGAAAGAATACTTCTATACAGGACTTTCAAATAAAGTCTGGTAATGAAATGATGTATAGTACAAGGTAGGGAAATGCCATCAAGGAAAAAAGACAAACCATACAGAAGAAAATCTTTTTCTAATATGATACTCGGATTGAACTTACAAAGCATCCATATCCACTGCACGAACACCATGATCTTACATATGAATGCGTAAGTATTTTGCGTATACAAGGTAAACCTATTCCCCGTGTGTATACGCCTCATCTGTCGGCGTATATAAGCGTGGCGGGAGGTGGCGGAGGTGAGGGGTGGGGGGCGGGGGGGGGGGAAGGCGGGGGGAGGGTTTCCCATTGAGGACACCTACACTTCTACCAAAACGGATATTTCCTCTCATATACGCCGGGTGTGAAATATAGCCAAGACGCGTCCGTATATAAACACTGGTCGTATATATATGAAAACAAGTCAATATTCAGCCAATACATGCATTTCCACGATGGCGTATATATATGAATAAAATGGTGGTTTTCGTGCAGTGACCATGCCTTATCATCTGTTCATATGAATTCCTAATCCATCCGGGAACCTATACCTCACTGTGACCTGTTTTATTATTCCCTGGACAGATCCGCTAAACCAGTTATTGTCTTGGATATGCTCCAATAACTCATCCTCTATGACAAAGTAATACCGATTCTGGTGCTTATTTCTTAGCATAAGAATTATGCTGTTAACAGTGTACTCTTCGAACCCAATTCTATTAGAGATTACAAAGGGAATAATCAGCATTGTCAAACTCCATCTGACGGTGTATCGATAGTAGCCTTGGCAGGATCGTCGGCGAATTGATCATCCAGAGACAAATCCCACTTTCACCCTACTACTTACTGTTAAGAGGGTGAACTTTGGTAAACAATCTGACAACGCGGCCGTTTTTATTATACTACTTATCATTCTTAAAAAAGACCGTCATACAAGCCTTGATCACGACTACGAGAAGATACGACCACCCTTATCTGCTACTTACTGTGGTAGGTCTTGGGTAGAGATCAATTACCTGGTGATCAGATGAACTTACTTAGGCCCGGCGTCCACCTACTACGATATGGCACCGATATGCCCTACGATGCACCTCCCGATGCAAAATCAAAATCGCGTCGGAAGGTCACCTAATACCGGGGCAGTTGACCATGTTTCTGCGATTAGACACCGATAAAAACCCCATACAATGCGTGGTGGATTGGCATGTCTAGACATATGTGTACGATTTTGTACCTTCCCGATATGGCACCGATTTTGACATTTTGTATCGGTGACATATCGGGAGGTCTACGATTCTATCGTAGTAGGTGGACGCCGGGCCTAATACTACCCAAAATGAGGGTACTTATCAATACGACTTGGCATCTGATCTGCCATTAGTATTAAGCAAACAAAAAGTTTAATGTAGCTTGAATAAGTGGAAGCAGAGGAAAGGACCATCCGTGCATATGCGTGATGGTATAGACTGTAGAGCGCCTCTTAAATGATAATAAGATATTACCATAAAAACTCATTATACAGTCAAGCTTTACTGATTCATGAACAAGGTAAAATCTTGTTTAAATGACAAAAATGGAAATCACTGATGAACGAGATACAAAACTTATCAATAATAAATGGTATATTACACGTACTGAAAGTGATTATTTCGGTCACTGTTACAGGTGGTCAAGGGATCGCGAAAAAGGAAATATGTAAAGCGAAATAAATATAAGTCAGTAACCATAATGAAACATTCTTGTGGTGCAAAGCACTTGAGCTGTGAGGTGATGTCTAGGGCAACCCGAACCCAGGGACCCTATATTCATTCTTATCTCCAGACGTTTCCTACTGGGGAGTGTTGTTGGAACAAATATGTTTGTCTGTAGATACTGCTTGGAGCGCCAGTGCAGTTAGACATTAGCCACTGGAGCCTACTGTTGTAGAACCTCCAGGAAGGACCCGACTATGTACAGCGGCTATATACGCAATATTACCATGATGTCGATCTACATGGTCGTAATCTCCGCGTAGTTGACGTTTAGCATTAGCCGAGCGAATGCGAGGATATTATATAGTGTAATCTGTTACCATACAAACCACTTTGAGTATATATCTAACATTAGTGACCAGCTTCATACTACAATCTCCCATGCACATATTCGGTTCAACATCAAAACGACATGGAAGGTAGGGCCCTGCTTGGAGAGCACAGACTGTATTACCAGTTCAACTCATCAGGGGACGCAGTTTTGATTGTTTTTGAGTTCCCAGTTAGCTTGTTCATTGTAGTCTGGTGGTGGGGGGGAGGGTATGGGGTTGTTCCAGCAAATAACCTCAGGGATTTTTTTAAGGGCTGCTGACATCCCTGCAAATGGTAAGTACTGAGACTCCAAATTAGGTGGATAATAAATCCTCTAATATTGGTGGTATGTGTTTACGTCAGCGAACGGATCAGGGAGATATAACGGTGACCAGATGCTACCACTGCACCTGTGGCCAGGCGGTGCACCTTTCCGCCTGCCTACCCTGGATCATGGCAGGCCTATGGTCAGTGGGCAGACGACAAAGACGCACTCGGCGGTCGCATCTGGGACCAGTGTTTAGCCAGGCGCAGGCTCTTCGGGCCGATGAAATTCCATTACGCTCGTTGGCGCGCTGCTAGTGATCGTCTTGTTTACCAGCAGCCAGAGCTGTCCTTGACACTCTCTTACAGCTTGGTACTTCACACACTCAAGGAGAGCATCTCCGATGATGTTGACAAATAAGCAAAGCTAGACATGTGTCGACGCAGTTTGATGTATGTGATATGTTATGATCCGAAGTCTAAGCTTAATCGCATTCACCAGGAAAATGGCTTACCAATTTTGCAAATAGATGGAAGTAACCTGCCATACTACAGTTCGTATTTGTACATGGTAAAACCTATAGACGAAACTCTAAACAGAGAAACATGTATAAACGACACATTTAAAATGGCAAAGATCATGTGATCAATAAACCGAACAACGAGCTTAGAAATTAACAGTAGTCTATAGTGGCCCCCATATTCGACTATCCGTGGTATTACGTAGGTGGTGGTAGGCATAACTACAAATGTTGCAAGTAGTACAAAGCCACGTGCACACGTACTCTTGTTGGAGAAGTATTGATCGAAAAGTTACGCAAGGTCCGTATGCTACACCGCTTGAAAAAAAACTTATCGAAACATGCTATACATAAAAGAATATTCAATTAATGTAGAGAGAGAAACTGAACCCAAAACACGTACACAGAGCAGACCAATCATTCAGTTCAACGGCGTAGAACCTTGTTTTTCAAAGAAGGCCTAATCTACTCGGGAATGTCGAATTGGAATAACATCCCAAAAGAAGTACAAGATGGCTCACTATACTGTTTCAAAAGTATATGAAATTAAGATTTTACCGAAAGTTTTATTCGTCTACAGGTTTGTCGAAATCTTTCATAAACAACGGACTCGTTCCATTCCACCTCATTCATCTCAATTGTTAAAAGTCACACGGTATATACACACCAAATGACGAGGCATTGTTATTGCCCAAACTATGTTACAATTTTGAATTATCGGCCAGAATAACTGTTCTGCAGAGATCGAATTATGTACCCTTTAACAGTGCAACAATACAATAATTTAGAAAAAAGAAGCTGAGTTCTTCTTTTCACAACACTGAGTTTGTGTGTTCGACCGTCACATTCCATTCCCTTTTTTCCTATTGCAGTAAAAGCAAAACAGCTCTGTTCAGAGGCAGATATTCCGTTCACCTCTTGTATACTGTAGTTGCTTTACTAGCGAAGCGCTGCGTTTAGCCTTTGGGGGAGATTCCCCGAGGTTCCTATTCGGTGTTTGAGATGCTCGGCAGGAACAACCTTACAATTGTTTAACGGATCCGAGTCGTGCTTTGCCTCCAGACGTTCGACTTCTTATTAGCGTCCGACCCGAAATACCGCCGAGAATGGCCGCGCACCGAGCACCAGCGCAAAGGGCGGGAACCGTGAAAGTCGTCTGCTTTAGCCGGAAGCAGATAACCCGACGTTAACGGCCTCTGGTGGAGAGGCTCCTACGCGAGCAGACCCGCCCCCTGGTGTCGGGAGGCTGTTTGTTGAGCCTCTCCCATCACGCATCTGCGCAAAGAGGACCCGCGGGCAAGCATCTGAGTGGCCATCTGTCTCAATGATCCTGATTGGTCAGCGCCTTGTGATCATGTAACGGATTGGCTAATTTGTCTATCGCCAACTTCCGGCCGACTTGGCAGCTCGCTACACGTGGAGGGATAGTGGGAACAGGGTGTTTGATCTCCTGTGAACGCATGCGGGTTTTTGTGTGGGGATTTTCACACGAAGTAATGCCAATACTACACTTTGATCCTCTCGAAAAACACAGTCTAACCAAGGGCATTTAGGTCGTTTTCTGTGCGTGTATGATATACACTGTACTAATCAACCCCTAAGCCCGTATTGCTTACATACATGTTTCCCAGCCAAGTAAACATCGTCCTTTCAGCCAATAGCAGGAGGTAATCTTATCTCGCGAGCCAGACTGTTTATTTCCTTCATCATCGAGGTTGAGGGTGGTAGAGCGAACAACCGCCTGACCGTAATGGTGCCATCCCCAGACGCACAATTAGTGGTCATTTAGTAAAATGTATTTACCATATTGGTACATACTCGTATACCGCGTTTCTTTCAAGAAAACTTTTCCACAAGGTCATAGAGCGAATGGAATATTTTTATCGAAAAAAAAACAAGGTATGCGAGTATGTACAAATGGTTGTTACTTTTCACTTTCATTATATACCTTCGTATACTTCCGGTTAGATATTGACATCTAACCGGAAGTGGAGCTGTAGCCTGGAAGCCTGGCCTAGTTAGATTATAGGCCAGGTAACGGGTTCCATTGTTATGGTGCATTATTGGTAACGCCTCCTGGTTCCCTGGTCATCCGCTAGAGGGCTCGGTGGAATTAGGTGTATGACAGGCGGATACCAGCCAAACCACTACGCTGGTTCCCGGGGTATTCGCTAGTCACAGGCGGGCACCAGCCAAAGTTAAAGGTCATCCCTGTGGAACCCGTTACCTGCCCCTTATTTCATATGGGCAGGGAACCAGTCTAGTCGAGCTGTGACCACTCTCAATTCTGATTGGTCGGGGAAATTTTACCATCTAATCACAGCACATATTCAAAGTATGTTGGTACGCTTTTGTAAACCACCATAGTCTAGTGGTATATGATTGATACCAACACCGTAACAGAGGTTGTTTTTTCGTGTAATTTACTGGCATAGGTATATAATAAAAGGGAGAACCAGCGACCGTCAAATGTCGAACGTGTAAGAGGCCATCCTCCAAGGCTCTGATTATGTTATCTTATATAATAGAGACCTGGAGGGACCACGACCCATGTCGTTTATTGAACGGGCTCCGCGGAAGCCAACGCCTGGATTGCGTCACTATGAGTGGGCTTCTCTGTTGGGATCTGCCTGCATATATATATACGCCCACCCCCAACCCACATCCCCATCTCACACTCACTTATCTATAGAGCTGTTGATAAGCCGATCAGAAGACAAGGTGAGCAGACAGCTGCAGGATCACCAGACAAGGCCTATTGGAAGGTCGCACGAAGCTGGTATTAGCTAAGCGACGTATATAAGACTCGCACGATGAAGCCATGGTACCAGAGGACGCATATAATATATATTTCTTGATTAGACAAATTGGCAATTGACGTTCTAATATCATGTTTAGCTTTTAAAATCTTGGTATTTATTTGTATTTCATTGTTGCAAAACTCTCTCCGCGTTGTGCCTTCTTTTTCCCTGGTGGGGGTGTAAGTGGTACTTCTTCTCGGAAAAAAATTATTTGTATTTCATGTTGACCTTCAGCCTTTCAATAGTATATGACTCGGCTCGATAAGCAGTACTGCAGGGGTTACTTTTGCCGATACTCATACCACTATTCTGCTGGAGCTGAGTCAGCAAATATTCTATATTTACAACCTGATTCCCAGTGGAAACATAAATAGGAGCAGATAAGAAAGGAAAAGGAATCCATATTGGATGTTGTCTAATATCTAGAGACACAAATATGAATTCAGGTTATGAACGATTACCCTGAAACTCGCATTATATCCAGGCATACTGTAATTGTATCTTGATCTCCGTTATATTAGTATCTACGTATAACTGGTAAACTCAGTGCAGATTTGAATTTCCATGTGCAAGCTTTAAAATCGTACTGGAAACTTCTTGAAAAGTTCCAATCGACTTATTTCCCAACTGCTTTTCCCTAGTATTTTCCCAAATATTTTCCCCACATGTTTTCCAAACCATCAGCTGTCAGTTACAATTTTCTTGTGCGTGTATTTTCTGTCACGTTTCTTTCTCTCCCTTTCCTCCTTTTATCAAAATCTATATTGAAGTAGTAAATCCTAACGAAGTCGAGCTGCTCGGGGCAGGCGAGCAATTGGTCCCGGAGCAGATCCAGAGGGTGGCCGGGGGCGTGTGTCTTCATAATGAAGTTACTAATACACGCCACGCCCGGAGCCTGGGGCTGTCTCACCTTGACGGGCCACCGGTGGACTGGGGTCGGGGCGGGGGGCGACAGGCTGAAATAGGACGCGCCTGATTACATTATGTACATATTATACCTGGCTCAGTGACCACAGGGCGGTTCTTGATGGAAGCATCCGCCCACCTCTGACGCCAGCCGGTCAGTTCGGAGAGTGGCAGCCTTGACCAGAAGGCATGGGCAGCGAGGGGTCCTATAGGTGGCCAGGAAAAAAAATCCCGATTAGATAGATTCGATCTAGAGCGACCACATTGCGAGTTGTCTTTAATAAGGTTAACAAAAGCGTGTCGCATTCAGATATCCTGAGCTTCTGTGGCACAGTAAGAGATTACTTAAGTATGGGGATTTTTTCTGTATGTATGTCTATTGGAGCTATCCAATGAACAGAGGATTGATTTTCTAAATAGCCTTTTTACATGTTTATATTGTCATTAGATTCTGATTGGATTTAGAATAATACAGTAAGGCCCGGTGTCCACCTACTTCGATAGAATCGTAGACCTCCCGATATGGCACCGATACAAAATGTCAAAATCGGTGCCATATCGGGAAGGGGCAAAATCGTAGACATATATCTACACAAGCCAATCCACCACTCATTGTATGGGGTTTTTATCGGTGTCTAATCGCAGAAACGTGGTCAACTGCCCCGATATTAGGTAACCTTCCGACGCGATTTTGATTTTTTATCGGGAGGTGCATCGTAGACCAAATCGGAGCCATATCGTAGTAGGTGGACGCCGGACCTTAGAGATTACTTAAGTAAGAGTCTCTTTTCTGTATGTATGTCTATTGGAGCTATCCAATGAATAGAGGATTGATTTTCTAAATAGCCTTTTACATGTTCATATTGGTATTAGATTCTGATTGGATTTAGAATTATACCGTGTATATATTTGAGACATCTATTTTTACATATTACAGATTTTGTATCTGTATTATCTGTTTTCAACTGAAAAGTACCATGATAGCGACCACGTTATAGTGTTTAGATATAATCAACGTGATAGATATGAGCGGATTTGTAGGATTCCAACCAACCCAAACCTCTTATTTCATGGTATTCTTCTGCTCTACAACTTCGAGGCCTGTACACAGTGGGTCTAGTCTTGGATAATGCATCGCAATCACCTAATCAATACTGGTATTATCGCCAACATGGTCCAGAGGTAAACCCAATTGATCTGGAGTTCGATGTATAGTCGAGCGTAAACCTTACTCACAGGCCATAGTGAACCACCAGCACTGACATGATCCCAAGCCGGGACACCCACCCATCCACTCAACCCGCCCACCCACCCACACCCCCACCCACCCCTACTCCCCTGCGGGCGGAAGACGATTATTTGGCCACTTTGCGCCCACCGTCCATTGTTTAACAACGCCTGTCCACAGGGGAAGCTGGGATGGCATTACCTGCTGCCAGTCGAGTTTAGAAGGAGGCCAAGATGGCCCGCAAACACGCAATTAACTCAGAGGAAATGATGAGTTATGTCGAGAAGGCCCTTCAATTACCTCCTCCTATATGTAAAGCCACAAAAGACCTCAGCGTCACACTGCAGCAGCCGCAGATCTGCGGGAAGTGTGTAGGATAAATACAAGGGCGCATTCAAGGCGCATGATTAATGCACAGCAATAATAAGTACAATGGTATTAATTGACCAACGACTTCCTCATCATATGCCTGTTCCCATGTCTTTTGAATGCGTCCATGCCTTGCTTTCATCGCGTCATGTGTTTCTTATTATGGGTTGCCCTGAATTATTCCCTAGTGAATTCCATTGGATGTGGATTAAGAGAAGATCCCTTGTGAACAACATTAGTGATGTTAAGACATTATCCGTGCCTTGCATTGCATTCCCATGCATTTGGGTAGAAATGTTGTGAAAACAGCTGCATGTATCATGCATAGAAAATCCTTCGCACAAGGTTGTAATTATTTACATTTGTACTATTACAACTTTGAGGTACAATTGGAATTCTGGCGAATTACAATGCATACACAGATGGTTAATATGCCCATATATGGAGGCTTCTGTCGCACCGAGTTTTACACAGAATCTCCATATTGGAATCTAAATGACGGGACTATATATCACTGTTATTGTTACAACATGAATGCAAGGATGATTTTTTTTTTAAAACCCGAACATTCTTTCTAAGCTTTTCTTAGAGTACAGGTCAAGTGAACCAAATGAATATTTCTGGAACTTTCTGACACAATTAAATCGAATACATGTATAAATATGCAACACCAATGCTTCAGGCTATATACGATAAAATGCCACATACATCGTTTATCTATGTCACTGGCTTCAATGGGCATTACCTCTAAACGGTCCAACATGGTGCAGACGGCGACGGGAAGGCGGACGATGGTTAGCTATGCTTAGGTAGAAATGTGATATCATCGATCTCGCTCACGTGACCATGGCTCGAGAGGCGGCATGTTGTCCGCGAGATAACTCTCCTCCAACCGGAAAAAGGGAGCGGTGCCAGGAGGAAGGTGTGATCCGCAGTCCGGTCCCCCTCCGTGTTGACATGACCGCCTGGCTTTTTAAAGATGGCGGCTGGAGCACAGATAGCACTCCCAACACTGTGATGTCCGAGTAAATAAGATGGTAGCCGCTTCTCTGTGTGTCAACTCTATATATCTTGTGTTTCTGACACGTGGGATAACATCCTTGTCACGATCCGCAAGCACAAAAAGTATATTTGCAGTTTCAACCAAATGTATTACCATGATTCATATCTGCATGGTTCTAATCTCCGCGTAGGTGACGCATAGTAATAGCCTATTTTGGACCAGACATGGAAGATCGTCAAATTACCCTGGCGAATGTTGAAGTCAATAAACACATCTTTTTCCAAAAAAAAAGTGTGAGGATATTGCGTAGTGCCAACTACAAGGAGAATACAACCATGCAGAACAAAATCCTGGTACTGTTTCCATTATTATCTAGCATTCAAAATATGAGTTATCAAAGGGAACACAAAATTGCCGCCGATATTCTCACGCACTACTTGAACAATAAGGACTCTTTTCCCGTATTCTACTGAGTAGAATACGACTTTCTGTATTGCGAAATATCAAAAAATAAAGTGATTCAACTTCAAGATTGAGATTTGGGGTTAAAGTTGTCTGATGGTGGCCATTGCTGCACACTAACTTCCCGCTGGTGACCAGCGAAGAAATCTTAAAATTGCCGCACAATCATTCGCCGCGCATGCGCGTGTCCATATCCAGCGTCTGGTGGACAATTCCTGCCAGCGGTCTCCGCTTCCTGCTCCTCCCTGCTCCTCCTTTACCTTCCCCTGTCTCTAGTGCTCTAGACACAGCCCAACTCACCCCCATACAAACGCGCACACGGCCACACACTCAGCACCACCGGAAACAAGCGCGTCCGGCCAATCTACCTGGTACCTGGCAGGAGCCATACTGTGCAGTAGGTGTGCTGTGTCCTGATGACCTCTGTGACGTCAGCGATGCCAACCATGCCTCCTGTAGTATATATGGGCTATATGAGCTGAAAGTCGTCAGGTGGTGCAGAATTCAAGGATCGCTGCCTATAATCGTCTGGTCAGGTTTACTATGAAATTGCAGCGATTTTGCTTCATTACCCACCTGATACAAAGTCTCTGCACTAGAGATACGGAGCTTACAGATCGCTACTGAGTAGAATCCGGACTGCCATATTCTACTGCCACCTGACGGACGGTTTTGGAACTATCTTATCTAAACAATTAAATTGACGGTTGAGTTTGTAATCATTTCTATGATATCTGTCTTCTAATGATTAGTCGAAGGTTGGATAATAAATACAACATTATCATGACTTTGATCTGCGTGGTTGTTTTCTCCTTGACGTTGACACTACGCAATATCTTTAGATTTGCTCATATATTACTACTGCGTCATACTGTGTCAACTACCTGGAAAATACAGTCAAGTAAGTACAAATCATGGTAAACTTGTGGATGTATCATCTACGGCATCATTACTCGGGACAGGGAAATACATGAAAGAATACCACACACATACACATTAAAGCTGACGCGCACAGCATAAACAGATTAAAATCCTACGGCTTTTATCTGCTAAAACGATCTGAGAAAATATTCCTTCATGAATTAACTCGCATAAAGTTAAGATATTTGAGAAACAGAGTAACCTTGAAGCAAGGAAATATCAGCATGAAGGACAAAGAGGCGTGGGATAGTATCATATGGTCAGTGATGCAAACTGAATCGCGCGTATCAATTTAAAGTGCATTATAACAGCATAGTCTAAATGCGTATTGTGTGCATATAAAAGCAGTATACTAGTTTTTTGGGTGTGTAGCCCGCCGTTCTGTATCAGTCAACTAGAATATCTTTTCGATTTTCTTACCTTTGAAAAACAGATAATTGGATATTTGCATGATTCTTATTGTCGTGAATTCAATAGGAAGATACTTGCTGAATGAAGTTGTTAGTATCATAGGACTTCACTTCTTTACCGTCACATATTTCTCTGTGAAAACCAGCAACTGGGACAGAAAATTAACAAAGAAACAAATAGGTACATTTCTGCACCAAGAGCAAAAGTTAAAATTCCCCAGGGACTAGATGAGATAACAACAAGCTCTGCAAATGATATATTGTGTCCGTACTGTAGTGTCTTGTATTCAATTTAATTTGAGTTAATTCAATTCAATTCTTTTATCCTTTTGGAAATCCTGTCTTGTCTTCTTAGTTTAAAAATGCATTATCTTACAGCGCCCAGAGAAATATAAATTAAGTAACTATGAGACTCTGACACCAGTTCTCCAGCAAATCCTATTAAAGGCCATCAGAAAAACTGACATTAAATCTGAAATTCTCAGTTTCCCAAAAACTTTACTCGGGTGGCAACCTCTCTGCAAACTGAAGCAGTTAGAAAGGATTAAATACTCAGCAATAAAAGTTTTTTTATTTTAGTCAATAAAATAAAAAGGAGCAACCCAATAGACCACCATTCCAACGATTGATTCTGTAAAAGAAGATTCTTAAAAAGCCGCAATCATGTATGAAGTAGAATATCTTTGGTACCTTTTGTACTTAACATTTACATACGTAAACTTTCTGTTCCGCCATAGATATTGTAATAATTGATTCCTGCACGGCTAAAGTTATGGTAATCGTTACTAGAAAGAGCCAGACGACCAGATTATGACCGTTCTCAGAATTCTTGATATGACAGGCCTTTCGCGTGTACCCGGTCAATTGATGGAAAAATGTCGTCTGCTGCGCAAAAAATCAACTCCCCGGATGTGATTCGCCGAAACCTGACCCTTGTCCACGTCAGCTCTCGTCCATTCACACACCAATATCACGTGTTCAATATGTAGCCTGACGAGAACTGACAGGTCCTCAGTGCCTCCCCAATAAAGTCACTTCTCGTTTCCTGATGCTCTGATAGTCAGAAAGCACTGTCTCTTCTGTGGATATAAAGCAGCCGACACACAACACACCGCACCGCAGGACCTTCAGTGGCTTCGGCAGACAACACAGCGCGGCGGGGTAACCAATGACCTGCCACACTGCTCGTCTCGGGTGCAAACAAGCATCTACCACCACGTCGCTCCTACGCCACAGCGGGCGCTGCCGCAGTCGCGGAGCTGCTCAATTAGAGGCCTAACCCGGTTTGAGCAATTGGAACGGCTTCGTTGGCGAAGATTAGCGCATGTGCTTCGTTAGCTGGGCGGGGGTCCCCGAGAGTCATTCCCTGCTAATGGCTGTGTTTGCTTCAGGGTTATGTGAGGGAGAAGGAGGAGTGTGGCTGCAGAAAGTGAAGGGTTTGACCTGTCTCTGGCCCAAGGATCCTCTGTCAAAGACAACGCTTAAAAGCGCGCCAAATCCAGTAAGGCTCAGCGAATTTTCATAAGAATTCGACGAGACCATGCGACAATGCGACCATGCGAATACATACGACTATGCGGCAACATGCAACAATATCAAAACGGTTTCTGTATATCATACATGTATATAGGCAAAAAGGTCACCATCTTACATCTGTATAAGCGAATAATAATGGTAAAAATTCAACTCTGATTTAAAAGCAACTGATGTCAATGCAGTGTGTCGATCTGAAGTATACGTTTAGAACAAAGAATATAAAAATAACCTTATTGTATTTGAATCCGTAAAAACAACATTTTTATGTCATTTAGAATGATGCAATGCGGTAACAATGTTTTCCGGATAGGTGTTTTCTGTCTTTCCAACCTCAAGTCATTCTCCTCTATTAAATTATATTTTGTATGTGGAGATCAAAGCAAAAAATAAGCGATCAAAAAGCGAAATTTCCAAAGTACGACATAGTCAAATCGCTGGTTTTATCTTATAAGAATTTGTTTTGTACCCCATCTTTGAAAACATATTTACATCAAACATGTATGGAAAGCCCCCTGGGTTTCCTACTGTAAAAAGAACAACGAAAATAGAAAAGCCCCTTGGCGTATGAAGAGCTAAAAAATAATATCTTGCTAAAAGACGATTCCCTGGAGGAAAAGCCCCTTGGGCGCTTTCACTGAGGCCTATTGACTTTGCCAGGAGTCAATTAATTCCAACTTCGCTCACATTCTCTTAACTTTAGACGACATCCGTTGCTCAAACTTGCGCATGCGCCGCACCGGATTTCCCGTCACATTATCAGCGTCCCTCAGGTCCCCAGGCCTCTTCTCTTCTCCTATACCCAGGGCCCGGTCCCTGGCCTCTTGTCCGGCCTCCAGGGCAGACCAATGTGATTAACGGCCCGGGGTGCCTTCACCCGCGACTTCCCCAAAACCAGGTTCCGCTGCTATTCGGCTCGACATATACTGGGTGCATTTCGGCGTGGAACACCTGCTGCCGGTACCAGCGTAAATAAAAAGAAAGGCCAAGAAACCCTCCCGCCCCCTTTCTTTCTCCATTTCTTTCGCGCGCTTTTTAGCTCCTGTCCCTAGCGCACTGTAGCGTAAAGGCCCAGGCAGTATTCTGAAGGTATATCCTCAGGCCCTCCCCCTACTCCCCTCGGGGCTCCTATCGGTCGGTCGCAGGCCCCAGTCGCTGCCGGTTATGGCGGCTCTGGCCGGCGCATTGACGGCCTACCGGAGGGGTCGGTGGAGCGTACCAAGCCGCCACCAATGACTCACCAGCCGTGCCTAGTCCGAGGGGCTCCCGCTGGAAATGAAGCCATAAGTTGAGTGTGTGTCTCTCAATGGAGATCCTCAAGGGCTGCAGCCGACTGGGCGTTACTCTAAAGCCCTGAGGCTCTGAAATAGACTCGTTGTAAGTATACGGATAGACTGGTTGGGGTTCTGAGGGAAGCGTACCCACGCCACGACAACCCCATCCCAACCCCCTCACACCAAACACCCCACAGGAGCCATTCGCAACAGCAAGAAAAATGCCTGGATTAAAAGACCTATAGCTCCTTGAAAGACCCCTGGGATGATTTCAATTTGCTGAGGGGTTAACTTGATGTAGAACGTTTAAATGGTGCCTTTGTGATGAGGAATGAAAGGCAAATACAACAATGATGCCTGGAAGCCTGACTGCTGCTTTGACTTGTTTGTCTTAGGCGCTTTCAGTACCAATTACTTCTTGCCTGCTTATATCTTTTTCCAACTAGTTAAGAGAATAGTTGAACATGAATGGATAAAATGTTCGTGTATGTTTTTAGGGGAAATCAACAGCTGTGGGAGGATACTTGCAGAAGAATGGAATCCTACACTTTTTTAATGTCAGTGCGATTTTACGCCATTCGATCATAGTTATAGCATACATATACATGTATATATGTATATAAATTATGTATAAATATACATGTATATATGTATACAAACTATATGAGGAAAACATAGAGAAAACACGCATTGTAGAAAATACTTACAATGACGACAATAGAAATATTTATAAACCGGATTCCTGATGTGTTCGTAATAATGGCAGGATAATGTAAAGTAATTCACAACATTTCGCGATATAACTTTGTAGAGCATGGTGCCTACTGAGAGAAAATGCCGAAGATTGGTTTACCCTGGCAACAGGAAAATTGATAGAATGTTTCGGCCCTCATTAATGCCCTCATTATTGTATTCGCATGATTTGTGTTCTCATGAGATATCATTTCGGAAAATTAAACTTGTTACTGTTGCTAGATTAACTTGATTTTCATCTGTGTAATCTCAGAAGTGACTGATCTAACGTAACACAAGGAACGGAACGTCGCAAATCTGGACTAATCTTGAATGGATATCCTAGAGAAAAATACCTTTAACTTGAAGTACGGAATCCACTGGAGTCTATGCACCCTCCGAGTACTTATGATCCGGATTTCGTCTACTAAGAAGATGATTAGACATGGAGAAGAGGTAATAGACTTTCTTATATAACGTCATTTTAAACATCAGTTTCAAGACTACGAGACAATATGATCCCACATGGGACGGAAAAAAACCGAAAAAATCTGATAACCTTCACCTTACGTAGAATTGTGACGAATCCTTGAATAAAACCAAACCATATTAATTATATCACACCTGGTATTTTTGTCCCATTGACTCAACATTGGTAACTCATTCGCCATGCCCCTACGAGTATAACAGTCCGTTTTCCATGGAGTATGATGCCATATATCTAATCTGTCATCCATTCTTTTAGTGTCTACAGGGGGTGAGAAAAATACAGAAAGCAACTCGTTTTAGTAAACGTTTATTTTCTCCAACTCATTTGAATATAACAAACAAACTCGTGGAGAACGGTGACTTTGGTTTCTTCTTTAATCCTAATATAATGGCACGTTCAATCTTAAAGAAGACACCCAAACTTCAACAATGATACGATTAATACCGAAATTCCTCATGCGTCTACACTAGACGACTTCTTATAGAAATGAATCTCGGCGATTAATTGCGTTAACCTTGGCGATTCTATAAATGTGCAACTATTTATCTCTGCAATCATGATAAATAAATGATAAATTCTGTTGATTGGGCTTCACAAAATGGACCAAACGTTGAGATGGAGAGCGGAATAAACAAGTTCTTCACCTCGACACAGAACATTTATTTTTTTTGCCAAAATGCTAGTTGGGTGACGACCTTTATAGAATTGTCAGGTGTCTAAATAACTAATTCAAGCCAGATTGAAATAGTAGACGATTTCTAGCTCTTTACTGCTGAAAGACGTAACAAGCCGTTTACACTAAACGACTAAAACGTGATGGCTGTAAATCGTCTAGACTATAGTCGTCAGGTGGTGCTCGATTACGCAATATCTGCGTCAATAGTCATCAACCTAAGGATTTCCTCGAGCGTTTACATTTTTTATACGTACCGATGTCTAGCCATTGACAGCTGAAAGTCATCAGGTGGTGCAAAATTCAAGATTCGCTGCCTATAATTGTCTAGTGTAAACGCTGGGACAGCCGACCAACCTGAGGACATGGTCTAAGATGTTCTGGTGGCCCTGACAGACGATGCAATATTGTCCTGCGTTGTAAAGCAGGGATAAGTCGCCCTGGTTACCCTCCAGGCCACAGCCTGAGCCATGATTGCCATGACAAAGGCTTCACTGACAGGTCAGAGATGGATCGGTCCAACCTGCCTCCAGAAACCAATAACGCAATTGAAATTCTTCTCAGCATCGCAGTTATATTGAAATCGTGAGTACTGGTAAATCTAACCTTCTAGTTCATCTGGATGAGACTGTGATGGAATGACTGTTTGGTATACAGTATGCAAGGAGGTTGTTTGTATAGTCGGTCTCCCATGTGTGGACACAGAGGCTGTCTTCTCCACGCTTACTGATTTAGGTATGAGGCAAACTGATATTTGGTGTTTATATCTTCTTATTCGTTACATTTGATTATAAATGAATAGTTCTATTATTCTAAATATCATATTTCTATATAAAGGTTAGGTACTAAGAAAGAAACTAATGAGTGTTTGGTCTGTGTCCTCGTTCGCCATCGAGTTTGGAGTGCGCTGTAATATGAACGAGGCGATAGCCGAGTGAATATTCTGATGCACTCCAAACGAGATGGCGAATGGGGACTCAGACCAAGCATGAAAATGTTTCTGATTTTATCTCAGCCTGGAAATATCTATTTGTTTATCACCCTTTGAGAACGAGTTACCATACTCGCAAGCCTGTTGAGAATTAGTTCCTAATGTTAAGCTTATGGACGTTTATTCCAGGCTAAGACAAAAAGCATAACTAAATTTATTTCGATATAAAATTGGAATAGTACTCCATACTCATTTGATGGGAAAAGATAATAATCAATCTTTTCTTGTCGATTCGTCGTTAAATGATAGCCAAACAGTATTACGAATAGATATTTCGGCGTACGATATCTATAGTCGGTAGCGTATACGTTGATTCAACTTATGCGGCGTTTCCTCCTGCCGACAGAAACCCCATGTACACTCTGTACAAAAGTCGGTCGGTGGTCCTCCTGAGGATTTGTCTGTGCAAACAATCATCAACCCCAAACCGGAGGTGGTCACCTACCAATTTTTGGCTGCTTCAAACGATTAATTCAACATTGTTTGATTTCACCAGTGGCCTTAAAAGTCGATCAGTGGTGCCATATTTGGTAATATTGAATAGAAATATCGTTGACCTTTTTTGTTTCCACCTCACAATTATTTCACAAGAAGTATCACATAGTCGGTCGGCGGTGCTAAAGCCGGATGCCCATCTACCGATTTAGGGTTGAACGATTATTTCCCAAATCGTATAGGAATCGGTCAACTTGTCGCAGGCAAATTATGCAACTCCTCGCTCGACCCGTGGCCCTCGAGGAGAGGGGCTGGTGGGTATTAGTCCTAAGGAGATCAGTCTACACCTACCGACATATATACGCACACTGATAAAATCGGTGTATGGTCCACTAATCAATGAGGTAGGGTAAAAGCCACAACTTGTCGGCGACCAAAGGACGTCTGAAGGAGGTGGTCCACTAATCGCTGGGTAGCCTTGCCTAGCTGTCCTACATATACCGACTCTGTTAAATGGGATTCACACGGTGGGATCCATGTACCTCACAAAGTGTTTGTCTGAGACAAATCCTGTTGAGATTTGGTACTAGAACACAATCTCCTCGTGTGAATGACAGGGTTCCATTTTGCTGAGACAACTTTTTTCCCTTGCAATTGTCGGCGACAATCACCCCTAACAAGGAACAGAATCTCATGAGATTTTGACTTTAAACAGGTTTAAAATCTATAGAGGCATTTTGGTGAGACAAATGGACCTGCTGCGACCATGTACCTGCCCTTGCCAATAGGAGGCCAGCAAGCATAATTACATGTTTGTAACACCCTTCACATCAAGGGTAATTGAATCCCAAGTTGAGTGGTCACTGTGACTATGTCTGAGATTATGTACCAGGTGTGTCCTCCCATGTGAATCAAATTCGCCATTTTTCCTTGAGACTGATGAAAGTACTTAGCCATGAGAACTTTTTACCAAACGAGAATTGTCTGAGACTAGAGAAAAGGTGTGAAGTACACCAGTCTCAGGTACATGAGTCTCTTCGTGTGAATCCCACTCCAGGATGGCTTGGCTGAGACAACTTACCCTCTGTTTGTCGCCGACAAACGTACATAAATGTTCCGAAATCGGTAGATGGGCATTGGGCTTTAAATGTCCTAATCAGGGGTCATAGTTGGCAGGTGGAAACGCCACATCATGTGATATTTCTCTCCATCCCTTCTGCGGTCCCATGATGTTACAATGACAGATGGCCCCTACAGAACCTGCGGCCCAGAGGCAGTGAATCATTGCGATGAGGAGTTAGGTGTTTGCTGACCCAGACGTTGTCGATCATGGAGTCTAGCCTGAGAGCCGTGCGGTAGGTGCTGAAAGGAGGATTATCACCAAGACCATCGACCTACAACTTGATCAAGTCTTTACACCCGCCTTACATTCCGTAATCCCGTGTATACCTGCCCAGTAGGTTTAGGATTAGCGGAGTTTCCATTTCGAACCTGTCAAGCTTAAGGTCTTCAAAGCTTAATGTATCCTGATTTTGTGGTACAGTACCAAGTTTAGTATAGGATCTTTCAAGCAATATACCTGAGAATTACTTAGCGGAGATACCTCTACATAGCTCAAGTAAATTACTACTCGAATACTTACTTGTAACAATCATATGAACCCTAATAAAGCTCCTTGGAAAAGGTACGATGAGCGCTAATGGGAATTTGCATTGTAATTGTACATATCACCAAATATTAGCTCAACTTAGTAAATATTTGTCTTCAGTGCCTGATCAAAGAATTTAGTCTCCAACGACAGAGAGACATAAAGAGAGACAGAGAGAGAGAGAGAGAGAGAGAGAGCGAGCGAGGTGCGGGGCAGGACGGGGATCACATCGACTGGTCTCAGACTGGACGCTGTCAATATGACGTTAAAAACACCATGCTTAACGGTGATCAATAAATCTTGCGTAGACCCCTACATAGTGGTCTTCCCGAGTGGGGTAGACACGGGGAGTAGAGAGCTCCCTGAAACCGCGTCATTATGAAAGTCAAACCATCATTGGCATACGGTGTGAATTCCTGTACTTCACATAGCCGGTCTCTCAGGGGGAGAGGTTTTTGATATTTTCCTCAGGTTTTTATCTATTGCAAATAATTTACCTCGGGACGGGTGGTTGCTGAGGGGGACGCAGGGAAGCACTGGAGGCAGGAGGATATCACATTTCTAAATGTCAGTTTCGTTGCCCCTGATTGCTATTTGCACTCTTGGGTGATAATATGCCTTCATACATTAATCACTCATCTCAATCCATCGTTCCGTGTGGTGCTCTTTCTCCCGTTTCCTCATTCCATGAACTGCGGAGTTACCCTACAGGACATATTGGACGGTGGTAATAACCTGCTGAGAGTCATCTCAGGGTCAGATTCTGCATACTGAAACTCGAGGTTTTCAATCATCTGAGAAATGAGACTGAGGAACTCAGCTCTTTGGAGAAGTTGCAAGCTTCGCAAAGGACCTCTCGTTGTAAATTTTACCAATACTGTGAATATTGGGAGGCATCAATCTTTAATCTCCGCCTTAATATAGAGGTATCTTTTTTAAGCATTATCAACTAAGGCCACTAAAAAAAGTTGTTTCTTATCATCGAGCGCATCTGCAAAAACGATTTTAGAAGATTTTTTTTTTTTTTTAATAATTTGAACCTCGATAAAAATTATGAAAAGTATGTGTATCTGGTATCAAATTAAAGCTCCTCATGCCAGGGATGCGTTCAATGTATAAGCATTATAAATCTGAAAACCCCGCATACGCAGACACCCTGCATAAGCGGACATTTTGGCCCGGAACGGAGGGTGACCACTTACGCAGGATTTTACTATATGTCTAAAGGCCATTTTATGACACTTTTAAGCCATCTTTGATCCAGCAATAAAAGGTGTATTCCACCAGATTCAGGCTAGATTTTAACTTCACCAGGCATTTTCCAAACATGATTATACAGAGGCCCATGCTCAGCGAAGACCAACTGCAGACCTCCTACTGGCTATGCTGTCTTCTTTCTGTCACCGTCGTTGACAGACATGTAGCAGCATACTCTTACCGCCCAACCCTCATAAAGAAATTACTGGCCTTTTGACGGATGATAGCGTCAGGGCAAACAGGTGGAGAAATCCTGGCGCTGCCGTCCCCTCCCCCAGCACTTACCTGTAACCATCACATACAACAACTGCTTCCCGGAGAGCTTTCACTGCGAGCAGCTCACAGCTGTATGTGTGACTTGTAACTGGAGAGATCCCAGACTGGGTGGGTGGGTGTGTAGAGGGGGTTGGCATCCGGGTAAGGGTGATTGGCATCAGGTTTCCAGGGAGGGCAGGCCTCAGACTGTCGGACCTGACGGGGTATAGGCCGGGAGCAGTTCAGTGAGCTACTCATGAGAGGTAGATGCCTGCGGTGGAAGTAGTGATGGTAATGGCCCATGCTATTGACGCGTCTGTGAAGCAGCCAAAATCATCTGAGTGAACTATATCTTATTGATCTACTCTAAAGGTCTGCACTGATATCTTCTCAAATACAATCCATGACACTATTAAAATGGAGGGTTGATTCAAATCTCAAATTAGAAACACGTGTGCATGCCATGAGAAATCGAGACAAAGTAAAACTATACAAAAAACCAACATAGAAAGAATTTTTTTTATAAAAAAAAACTGCCTTATACCAATCTGTGAGCATTTTGGAAAAAAAAAATGTATAGTTATAATACCCTGTTAACTTAGTAATGTATATATTATTATATACCTATGTTAGTATATCATACACATACCGCCCTCTCAGACCCATGTCGTATTTATACCTGTACGACACCTACATGGTGTATGTAGCGTTATCACGTGACCGTAACGACAGTCGTACAAAGGCAACTTCCTACCGCTAATCACTCTCCACGCACATACTAGGGAATGAGACATTTAAGATGGCCGCCGCTACTGTCGAATCGATGATTCGACGCAAATTGCGGAAAACAGCGATAATACCGTAAATAACATCAAGATTTCTTTATACAATGTCTAAACTTGAAATATGTTTTCCAAAAAATCCATCCTAAAAAATCAGTGGTGTATGGGGATTTAATTTCATATCCCTGTGATTTCTGAGGAAAAATTTCACCAAGTCGTACTGGGACTCAGACACACGCCTCGTTTCACATTCCTCTAAACTTGAAATATGTTGAGAATAAAATGTAAATGGAGTACTTACGTAAAGAAGATTCATCGGAACAGACCGCTAGATTGATCCTTGCCTTGCTCGATTTGAAAAGGAAAACTCCGCATAGGAGTGTAGATTTAAAAGGCGCTCTCTGATTGGATGAGGCTAAACGGTCTCGACCAATCAGATTTGACCTTTTAAACGTGGACGGCAACTGGTATGTTAGTGTCAGGAGACGTACGTCCTAGACGTGGTGGCGAAGTACGACAAAAGTAGCAAATTGTAAGTATCAAAATGGCTAAATTAAGGTATATAATAATAGAGAAACAGGCTGACTGTCTTCGTACGGGTAAAATACTTGGTGAAATTTCAAATTTCACTGCGTATTTTACCCATACGAAGACAGTAAGCCTGTTTCTCCATAATAATGATGTTGGTGTATTTGTCTTTGTTGTGCGTCAGAGATGTTAAAGTGTTTATATTTCAATTGTGACTTCACATGGAAGAACGTGAATATGTCATAGTTAAAAGAAATATCGGCTTTTTGTCCTACCTATTCATCTACCCAACCTACATAGGTAAGCCTTTCGTACAATGCCTAATTTAGGACCCTTTGATAGGATTATGAATTTAGATTAATTCATTCGTCTCTAAAGGCAGTATAAAACAACGTTTCATCAAAGCTTGTTGCCATAATGTGCTTTATCTTTAATTCAGGCTTTTCCATGTCAGAATAATTCAATCAAGTCAGAAATACGGAATATGAAATGTAAACGTAGTGCAATTGGAGACATTGTGAAACCATTAACTAGGACACAAATGCAATACATACTCGTTATCAATCCTCATCCAGTACCCTTTTTGTGATCCATTTCAGCCGATTAATTCAACCATGCACTGAGTAATGAATAAAATATAAGAGACCATCATGCTATTAAAGCACCCTATTTATACGTCTAGATTGTAGGATGAACACATTTAAACGCTCTATGCTGATTAGCCGGAATCATAACTCTCAGAAATTGCTATGCTTGATCTGCTTACCTGTCGGCCAAAACAGCATGTAATCATGGGTTAGTATATAAATGGCAGCTGTTCCCTTACTATAGGCATTTAATCGTGTGCTTGTAATTGGTAGACTCATGGTCATAGTATTGTCACGACTAGCATCACTTTCCTGTCTAGAGTACACTGCAATTATATTGTAGATAACAATTTTGATTTTTTTTCCTTTTCTTATTTGCACTAAATTGATCATTTCCGCGAATTTATTACTAATATACATGGTAGAAAATAATGTTGTATATATGATAGACCACCATATTAGGCACCTTCCAAGGACATGAATAAACTATTTTCCATCCCACGCTTCCATCTGCTCGACCCATCCATAGCCCCAGCCCTCCAGTGCTCGCTCTTCCCATAGCCCACCCAGCCCTCCAGTGCTTGCCCTGGCCGTAGCCTGCCCATCCATTCAGTACTCGCCCCTCCTGTAGCCTGCCCAGCTCTTCGATGCTCGCTCTTCCCATAGCCTGCCCAGCCCTCCAGTGCTCGCCTCTCCCATAGCCCACCCAGACCTCCAGTACTGACTCCTGCCATAGCCTGCCCAGCCCTCCAGTGCTCGCCTCTCCTGTAGCCCTCCCAGCCCTCCAGTGCTCGCCCCTCCCATAGCCCACCCAGACCTCCAGTACTGACTCCTGCCATAGCCTGCCCAGCCCTCCAGTGCTCGCCTCTCCTGTAGCCCTCCCAGCCCTCCAGTGCTCGCCCCTCCCATAGCCCACCCAGACCTCCAGTACTGACTCCTGCCATAGCCTGCCCAGCCCTCCAGTGCTCGCCTCTCCTGTAGCCCTCCCAGCCCTCCAGTGCTCGCCTCTCCCATAGCCCACCCAGACCTCCAGTACTGACTCCTGCCATAGCCTGCCCAGCCCTCCAGTGCTCGCCTCTCCTGTAGCCCTCCCAGCCCTCCAGTGCTCGCCCCTCCCATAGCCTCCCAGCTCTCCAGTGCTCGCCCCTCCCATAGCCCACCCAGACCTCCAGTACTGACTCCTGCCATAGCCTTCCCAGCCTGCAGTCGGTGCTGGAGGCCGGGGACCGCGGTAGTGGACGATGCGGCAGATGAGGCCGCTGCTAGCAAGCCTTTTATCGCCGCTTCTGACGCGCCCAATCTGTACCAGCACCACAGGAGATGGACAGGAGAAGTAATACTGTAATGGAGAGCAAAGAGAGGCCACTCGAGGATGGGTTTGAGGACTCGGTGGGCAGTGTCCAGCCCCTGGCAGACCCTTAATTCCGCCTTGTTCAGGGTGGAATACAGAGCTTCTCCACCGAGCTCGGCAGTAATGCTCCCTGTAACTAGCGGCCGGCCCAACATGGCTTCTCTAGTGGCTTCGCCTATGGTTTCGACTTCCTATTCCCAAATGTGGGTGGGGGCCATGCGCTTATATCGACCTGGACACTGTGATGACTAACCGAGTGCAGTGGTCAGATCTCATGCTGCTACTGTATTATGTTGTATGAGAGTGACTATTACCCAAACTGAAGTGCTCATTTAACTTTAGTATTGCTGCCAGCCAGAGAGTTACTTAAGGCAACTCTATTCAAACCATGCCTGCCCCCGGTTGTTTCTCCCTGAGGGCGTTTAGCTGTTTCTATCGTGTGATTGAGTTCTCTGAGAGTAATCGGGGAGGCTGTCTTGCCTTTCTTCTTATGGACCAGCTCAATCCCAAGACACAGCGACTTCACTTCTCCCGGATCTCTCTTGTCTAGCTGTCTTTATTTAGGAGAGGCTTCAGAGACATAATATACGGAAACTGGCTTACAGACTTTCTACGTCAAAAATACGGGGGTAAAATTATCGATCAGATTCATCCCAATGACGCTGGCAGAGACATGTATCTGATTAGTAATGTTACCAAGTATTTTGACGTACTAAGACAGTCAGCCTATGATATCATTGTATACCCATGTAGTATATTTGATAATTATGTACTGCTGCTCCCTGTGCAGCATAAATTGTATACTGAGCCCTGTGCAGTACACTGTTATACTGAACACAAGGACATGCCAATATATGGTATCTGGCCAATATCTGGTAAGATTTGATTAATATTGGGCATATGATAAATATAGAACGACCTACCATGCTTGTATATGCTACAAAACTCGATGGGAATTGATGTTTTTACATAACTCGGCCTGGGGCCTCGTTTTGTAAAAAGCAACAACTCCCCATCTAATTTTGTAGTATATACAGCATGGTCAAGTCGTTCTATATGAATACAAAATATCCAGTGAGGATATGTCTTTAGGGGCGTCTCCGTGTAAATGCTGTTAACGAGAAATTATTTCCTCCTGTGAGCTGCTCTCGCATTCTGTAGTGGCAGTAATTACCCGAACTGTAACATGCTCTTTGTGTTGACTACTATATTATGACGCTACAATCAGTCTAGATCCCAGAGGACCCTGAGACTTCAAATCTACAGTAAACATATGATGCCTCCGGGAATTGGACGAAATCCGAGGTATCAGTATCTACCCCGTCTGCCAAATCTTGCATACAAACACAAATCCCTCTGTGTATTTAAAAATCACGTTCCATTTATACACAAACAAAGTGGCATAATACAGAAAAGCCATGAGTCCTTATCACAACAGCGTAATCCATCATTTCAGCACGACATTTTGCTCAGCAGCCCAGCGGACAGCAAAGCTTTAGAAAATAATTAGCTCATCTGTTTTGGACCCGTTCGCTTAGCAGCGCCTTACAAATCAATCAATGTCGTGATCCTGCGTTCGAACCAGCGGCCGTTCGCAGAGGGATGAAGAGTTAGTAGGGGCTGTTCCTAAGGCCGGGGTTAAAAATACCCCCGCGTACCTTCACTTGACATTAACATTTCGGGGAGTTAGAAACTCGGATGCGTAAGCCACACCGAATACCAAGAGTATTAGTTGTAGAATTGTTGCTCAACTATAGTGTAAGAAATTTGGTGGCCACCTGGTTAGTATGACTGAGAACTTTAATGTTGATTCCTGTGTATATTGTTATTATATATATGTGGTTGAACGTTTATGAAATACTACCCGCAGCTAGACATACAGTTTTGATAATTTTCATGCTTTAGGGTAGTAATGAATGACCACTAGCATGAAAGTAATTAAACTGGCGTTTAAAAAATGATTTTCAGGTTTATAATAACAAGGAAACGTAGCTATTTGGGGGGGGGGGGGATTGACCCAAAAATACGTCCCTCCGCATGCCTGCGGCATCCGGGCGTATTTCCGGGACAGAAGACCATGACCAGACATCAATACGCCCACAATAAGTATGCTTCCTCATGTTACTTTACTCAAGTTGAAGTATTTGGTATTTGGTATTATCGTAGTGGCATTAATCAAGATTACAAACCAAGGGCCCTCAACCTGATGACTATCAAAAAAGAAATTTTAAACTCTACATTTGTATACATCTATTCCAGTAACACGGACATGCCCATCGTCATATTTTCTATTACATTCACTTTTTTAGTTTGATCAATGCGCCTCTCACCAATGGGGAGTTTTTTAGACACACGTCTGATCATCTCGATAAAATCACAAGTACAGATTGGACATTTCATGTTGTAATTGAAGATCAAAGAAAATACAAAAAATATTCTACTCTACTCCGAACTATTCCGGATGGATTTTGAAAAAGAACAGGCAGACCAATGCTTTCTTCGGACGGACATGAACAACACAGGGGGAAGAAATTATCGTGTTGTAGGCCCAGCGTTCCTCCACTACGAAATACATTAAAGACCTACCTATGTACTACGATGCATAATATCAAAAATCATTGACGATGGGGAATCTCTTTATCTTACAAAACCGTCTAGACTGAGAACATTGGCGTATATCGTAACGGTGTTTAGGAACGTCATAAGGCCTATTGTAGACGACTTAGAGCTCAGTGGACGCCGGGCCTAAGATGCTATTTCAAACTCTTTAGAGACAGAGTTTTATCAATTCTGCTATTGTGGAAGATTAGACAGATTCTGCGAGGCGTAGTGCGTGTGGTAATGCCTCGGGGAACTTCTATTCCCTACAATAATAGCGTTTTTACTGGTTCTAATGTGAAGTATTGAAATCACGATGATTTATAGATTAAAGATTAACGCAGCCAGGATGGGATTGTTCGCCGCCGGCAGCAGCTAATTATGAAGCTAGGTTTTGTTTTCTTATTTCAACTCTTTTAAATCTCGTGCTGGAGGCAGACAAACAAAACGAGTTTAAGAAGCTCCGAGACGGCCCGTGATCATTCGCCTAACCATCACGTGCAGTTCAGCAAACAAATTGATTGCTTACTAACCGGCGCCTGATGGGGTATTTGCAGGGGAAGTCAGGTCTTTGAGTAGCTCGAGAGTGGCGCTGAGTCAATTTATCTGCTCATATTTAAACAAATTGACTCAGGTCACCCTCCTGTAGGACTTATTGACACCATACAAACTAATGACGTAAGGTATATATGCTTAACTAAGTAGGATCTAGCCCTGGCCTGGCACAAAAGGTAGATTAAGGGTAGTCTTCTGGCTAAAATATTAGCCGGCTCTATTATAGTGAAATGATACAGGGAGCCTGTTTTCACGAAAAATCCATTCTAGTATTAAGGAAACCAGGTCAAGGTAGAACGATTAACTTTGTTTTGCTTCGGATTTCCCGAACTTAGAAATCTGCTTTGTATGCTTTTTTTGGTTACCAGAAGGTTTTCCGGAAAGGAAATTATACCGAAGAAGTATTTTGGCCTTTTATATTTTCTTATAGTTGATATCCCTAACCCCCCTCCCCGATCCACCATAAGTACATTCCCAGTTATACGTAATTATTTGTATAACACATACGCAAAGCAAAGATTCCCCACGAAAGAAATCATAACACGGTGTCGCTTCACTGTCTTGAATAATTGAGGGGACACCAAGGGAAAGGCCATACGTACGGAAGTCACGCATGTTGTGAGATTAAAGCATTGTCCTCTCTTTCTCTCTCTAGTTCAAAACCCTGTAGGTTCCTGGAGACACGGACACAGGAGGAATGGATTAAAATGACGGAGACTTACAGAACACGTCCAGCATCACGGACACGTGGCCAAGCACGTGTTGGGCACGTGCCGGGGTGGTGGGTCGATGCCCCTCTAGCGGTCGGGGGCCGGAGCCGACGTGATAGGGTTGTGGTTCAAGGGGCGGTCGGCGTTTTTGTCCTTCTCGTATTACCCAGTACGTTTACAGTGCGTCCTTACGACCGCGCCGACCGCCAAACAAAAGACCCCGAATGTCCTTGCCAGCTTAGCTTACTGTCCATGCCTGTTGGCGTAGTACGTTTTCTAGCCTTGTGAAGTGGAAAGAGTGGGGTGGGTGTTTGGAGGAAAAACTGTCGGAAAATAAGTAGGAAAAAAGATAATCATAGAAAGGGAGAAAAAAGGAGAATATTCTCCGACACGCCTGGACACATCCAGCCCAGATGTCGTCGACCCAGGTGTTGGGTTCATATTGCCCCGACGGAGAACACAGCCTTGCGCAGTCCACATATCGATGGATTGAAAAAGGAGAATCCTTCACTCGGTGTTTACATGAAGTTGCGAATCAAAATCCACATTGATGACTGTGTTTGTTGATTGTATTGCGGATAACAATATAAATTCTTTCAAAAACTTGTCATTCTTAGAGTGCCTGCAAAGAAGATTTTCGTAGTTATATATACTTGTTCACAGAAGATGCTTAGGGTATAAGGACTATATCTCCCTACCTTGAGGTCCTTTCGTCCGTCTCTCTTTCGCAATATCTCTTTCCCTGTTTTTCCATTTGAGAATCAAGAGTTTTCCAACTTAACTAAACAAGTGGTGGCCACTAGAACTATGACGGGCAATTTTGCTATTCCATGTATAAAGGCTTACTATATTCTTATCCTCCAGATTATGTGTGTGTAACTGTTTATGTTCTTCTATGAAAATAATGAAACAGTTACCAACTTGAATTCAGGATTCTAAATGTAGATATCAATATTGATTTTCCTCTGTTCTTACCAACAAGTGATGATATCTCGATGCACACCAATCTCTGCAGTTAAATTGCTTCATATATCCATATAGAAGTTGGTGCGACAGATCATACCCTGTTATGAATCCAACATTTTGTTTTGTTTAAAGTGCCCCAATTACTGTTTGTCTAATGTGGAGATCATAATATAGGGTAACGTAGACTTGCCACTATATTACCTCCTGGTTGCTTACCAATGCAACAGACAAAGTCAGTAATTGGGGTTCCCATTGCTACCCTTTTTGCCCTGGAGAATCCTTAATTATCCCTGATGGTGATTATATCGGGACAAAGCAATTGCTAGTGGTGCCCCAAATTCGTGTTCGATTTGTATAGGTTCAAGAATACTATTTGGGATAGAAATGAAAATCAGATATTGAAGTAACATATGAGAGACAAAGGAGATAATGCAGGAAGATAGGTGCATGTATACATGTATGCGATGCGATAAAGCGCCATAGGAAAGGGCAGTTGTAGAGTCTAACATAGATTGAAAGATCAGTGGATTTTATAAATAAAAAGCGGATGAATGAGTGAATTCATCATGAATGATAAATGTCTCATCTGATTTGTTTGTACTATATCCTGTGTAATGTTCTTTGGGTATCGATCAACTGCATTGGGAAGCAACCAGGATCGATATTGATATTGTGGAATGTCTTTACTCGATGAATGTGTATCTCGTCAGATTTTCTTGTGACATATCATGTATATATATGCATGCATCTATGTCCATATTTTCATTTAAATACATGTATCTACATACATACATCCATGTATATTTTTGGTTGAAACATATATATATATATATATATAGTTATTCAATCTATTCACCCACATATATCTATCAACAACCTATACAAAATAATGCACCTATTCCGAGGACCTACAGTGAGCCCGAACCCCAGTCAATATAAGCACGAACTGATAGGAGCGAGCAGCTCTGGCCTACGAGTGGCTCATGAGCTATCTGACTCTTCCGGGCAAATCAGATGGGTTAATATTGGCCCGTGCGTCCGTGTCGGCCATGCCTGCTTGACGGTGCTGGCGACGGTGAAAACTTTTATTGCTGTTGGTCTTGTGGCGGAGAGGCTTGGGGCTTATCTGTGTGATTGCAGCCCCCACCTCCGTCAGCACATCAAAGCTGCCCCACCCGCGACCGGGATCTTAAAGAACTGGTGTCTGTGCATGTGTGTATGTGAGCGGGAGAGACAGGGGTACGTCCACAGCCCAGGAGTGGTCACCGACCTAGGAAGAATGAATAGTTTATTACTTTATCTCACCCCTGGTATTTTTTCTCCATAGACTTAACATTGGGAACTTGCATCCAACGCCCATGGGATATTTAAGAAAAAATACCAAATGGAGGATTATGTGACAAATGTTAGCTCATTAAGTTAATTCGAAGGTTGATATAGATTCACAAATTTAGGGTCAGAGCTCGTTCCCATCTCCCTTAAATCGCTACGTAATTCACGCGGTTTCGCCTTGTGAATTACTACGCTATTCAAACTCGATGGGATACAAACAGTGACCCTAAACATTGATGGGTTTCCTCTAAAATACTTGCTTTCCTGACGTATCCTTCTCTGAATATGCCCGCCTTGATAAGCCGGCAGAATTTCCAGCCTTGATAGAGTTTCTAAAAAGAGACTGTAAGATAATATCACAGGAAATTATTGGCACTGCTGTCAGAGCCTAGAGCACGACAACTCAAATCGATAACTCCCGTTTCTTTCCTCGGATCCCGGCTGCCGAAATGTCTTTTAATTTTGAAATGTTATCGCCCCAATTTAAATCATGCTATTTTGATCAGGTAGCAGTGCTTTTCACTCGAGCAAAACGTTTGGATTTTCTTGGTGCTCCCAGTCTTCGTCCCGTCTTCGCCCATGAAATCCTAGACCTTGAAGATCTGAGAGATGGCAGGATTTGCGTCAGGATATCAGATTAAAATTATTTTATTGTAAAAGTGTGGTGTCCTCGAAGTTTCTCAAACTTGTGTTCATGGTTGAAACAGATTTCCAACTGACATCTCTCGTAACGCATTTTCCTGTCCCTGTCTTCGACAAAGCTAGATAATTCACAATCGAAATGCCTTTGGAATATCCAATTTGTTTTCCCCATGCCCAGTGTCGGATGGAGCAATATAGACAAAGGGAATACGTAAAGAAACTGAACGTGTAAAACTGCGCCAAAATTATCATTTCCAGTGAATACTTTTAAAACGTGAAACAACCTGAAATCGGGAACGTGAGATTTAGAAAAATGGAAACTTCTGAGACAATACTTAAATTCAAGTTTGTTAGTGACACGCATACAAGTTTATGAGCCTCCCATCATTGGGAAACTTACTTTCTGTAAAGCATAGCTTAAATGTACAGTTTTGGCATGGCATGAAGTACCATCACTTTAATACCTACGTCCCATCAAAATATCTATTTTAGAATAACTTCTGTACATAAGTGCAATAACAGCACACCCAAGGAAAGAAACGGCTGGTTCTGCACTGAACTACCGTAATGGCTATGACAATGGGAGGTATTATATACTATGTAACCTAAACATCGATAAAATGAAAATCCCATTTAAGGGGACACCCCTCTTCAAGAGCCATTTTGGTCGGAACGGAGGGCACCCTTTGAGCGAGGTTTTACTGTAATCAGAATATCATAGTGAAGTGTCATAGCGATTATTTTAGTTTTGCTACTCAGATGTCAGATGTCAGATGTCTTGAATTCAAATGATAGTCATGATATCCATGAGCTAGCTTTTCATGAAACCAAATCATTGTGGATCAAAACAAACGGTCATGGTCCTATCAACCAGGAGTATCAATTGCTCATAATTATACCAAGCGATTATGTTACAAGAAAAAAACAAGAAATAACCGTAACATCTAAACAGTCAATTGTTTTAAGGTACTTCAATAGAGGCCCAACATTACAGTATAATTCTTGAAATAACCTTAAATTTCATCGGGGTTCAATAGCAGTGCTGTGCCTGCAAGGAAGCCTAAATAATTGATTGAGCCCATTCATAATTTTCAGCAATTACAGCAGGCAGGTGCCAATCAACCGTCGCAATTATGATTTAAATTCATTTTATGTCCTTTGCTGAATACCTAAGAGCAATGGGAAACATCTGTGCTTCACTATTTCTACTTGTGTGATACATTAGGGGACTCTAACGAGGCCTCGCCTCAGGTGGCATTGCAACTGTTCCGGCCGAGTAGAAAGGAAGCCTCTGACGTGGTCCAGACATACCTGGTGCAGTCTACCTGTATTGTAAGCCCAGAGAAAAAAAGACGAGTCCCACAGCACCACTACCATCATGTGTCACATTGCCGCTTACTTTGTATCCATAAAAGTCAGTTTATATTAGGCTGGGATCTACACAAAAAGCAACATACAATAGTGTCAATAACAGCACCGGGTGTATGCACTGAGTAAATGGGACTTAATGGGGATGCCCGTTTGGGGATCATCTGGCCAGGGGGCGTTGGTTCAGTGACGTCTTTACTCATTGTGTTTAGCTTTAGGTGTGAAGGTGTGCGCGTGAAAGTGGCTCGAATGTTTTTTGGTTGTTTTTTTTGGTTTTTTGACAAATTTCTTTATTTGCTGCTTTAATATACATTGTTTACTGGTCGTTTTACATATGTATATACATATAATGGTTATCGGAGAACTCGACCTGAAACGAACTCGACCTGCAGTTGTCAGGAGAACTCGACCCGTTTTAAAGAACTCGACCCATGAAGTCGAACCGTTTTAGAGAACTTTTATCAAGACATTGTTTCACAAAAACGGAAACGTCTTAATAGTTTTAGATGAATAACCAGTAGATTTGGAAAATATGTCCAGGTAGATATGGGTCTAGGGTTAGGGCTGGAGATAAGGTCAGGAACAGGGTTGGTGGGTTTAGTTGCATCAGTGTACTATAAAACCAGAAACCAAAAAAAATCATCTAATTACTGCACTATCCATAAATGCCTGAATGGAAACTTTGTATGATTGACATCTTGATATATCAATTATGTGTTCTGAACTTCCAGTGGAAGATCTGTCTAATTCTATGGAACTGAAAAAATTAATAAGATTTGTGCTAAGTTCTACATTCCAATATGTGTATTTAGGAAGGGTTTCTTTATAAATGTACAAGTAGGTCTACATTCCCATAAGTGTATGTAGGAAGGGGTTTCTATGTAAATGTACAAATAGGTCTACATTCTCATATGTGTATGTAGGAAGGGTTTCCACATAAATATACGCGTAGGTCTACATTCCCATATGTGTATGTAGGAAGGGTTTCCACATAAATATACATGTAGGTCTACATTCCCATAAGTGTATGTAGGAAGGGGTTTCTATGTAAATGTACAAATAGGTCTACATTCCCTATGTTTATGTAGGAAGGGTTTCTATGTAAATATACACGTAGATCTGCATTCCCATATGTGTATGTAGGAAGGGGTTTCTATGTAAATATACGCGCCATCGTCAAACCTATACTCTCTCCCTTTCTCTGTCTCTGTGTGTCTCTCTCTCCCTTTCTGAGAATGACAAGTCGCAGGCGCGCTTGTCAACCATCCAGGCCATTAGAGCCTCTCCCTCTCTGCTCTCGAGTTGATCCGAGCAGTTCAAAGTGCTCGTTGCATCAGCGGTCTGGATGTGGCTGACGAAACTCAGCAGAAAATATTAAATGTCAGTCAAAATACCGCGGGTCTCTTTCTTCGCCAGGCAACATTTGCACCGGATGTGCATTAACCGAAGAGTGGCTTTCGAGATACTCCAATTAAAGCCGAGTGACTCGCCGAATCAAGACCGCCACGTCCTAGTTAGGATGCCCTTCTCAAGCTCCAGTTGCACCTCGTGCATTCCCTGTTGCCAGACTGACACTGCTAGTGGCTTTATTAAGATATATTTGGTGATGATGTTTTACGCTGCAGTAACAGCAGCCGAGGTCATATCCTAATAAAAGGAGGATGATTAGAAAGCAGTGACGCGTGGCGGCCAAACCAGGGATTCAACGTTGTTTACTTGATTCACAACTGCGCGCTTTGATACAACGCTACATCATTTCCCCTAATAGATTATAACACTGGATATTATGTATACAATATTACGTAGCTATGCAATATTTCACTTTGTCTGAAATAGCTGCAAAAGTTCTGTCCGAAAAACTCAGGTTTTTGTGTTTATTTTGCTGTTGTTATGTTGTTTTTTTGTTTCTTTGTTTGTTGTTATTTTTGGGGTTTTTTAAAGTTATTTTTTGGGGAGGGGGCAGTAATTGGGTAGATGTTTATTCAGGGATTAAATGATTTTCTACAATCCACCTATTCCGGCGATTTGCCGATCTTCCACTCGATACCATTTACAATTTTACCAGTTAAGTATCCATTTCTATATAGAGTAGTTGGATACATAAATACAGTCGTCTGGTGAGATAAATGTGAAGACGGGGTAACGGTATTGTATATATTATAACATCTTTTCAAACCAATAAGACGTTTAACATCGAAACAAGTGGTAGACCAGTAGGTACGTACACGAGATTTATATTTATTTGATGTAAACAATATTCATAAAGATAACATATCAATAGGCTCAACAGACAATGGGATAGGAATAACCGGGATAACCCAACTTAGACCTGTTGCAGTCACAATCTGGTATTTTGACTAAGTTATATGAATTTCAATTAAATCTTCAACTAATCAATTGTAAGCACACATGTGCAGCTGGGCTGGCAAATAAGCGTTCATTCTGGTATTCGATATATATCAAGACTAAGACGTATTGAAAAGTCTAAATATTGATTGTGGCAATAAACTACTTAACCATTTCCCTGCAGCACGAAGTTCCCCTGCCCAGCATTACACGGCATTCATTGCCTGCATGAACGACCCTGCTACAGAAGGCACCCTTTTGGGGGAAATAGCAATGTGACATGATTTGAGTAATTTACCTTGGCAACAGATGATATTTTGTTATACCAAATCAAAGGCTAATATGGCTCTTATTCTTTGTCAGAATTTCTTTTAATTCAAACAATTATTTCTTTATTTATTGAATTTTGTATATAAGTATCAATGATACCCCTAAGATGCATGGAGGCATCATGCTGTCATAGCTAGGGGAATGCCTGGAGTCATCATGCTGCAGTAAAAGGGTTTAAATGAATAAACAAGCTAAATTCAACTGTACTGAATAGGATTCTCACTGAGCCTTTTGCTCTCCTTGAGCTGCGACCACCTTCGACCAGTTCCCCACACTCTGCTGTTATTTCAGAATCAAAGGTATTCATGTACTTCAATATCGTGAATGTGATGAGGCAATACAATAACTCCTGTGCAGCTACTCCTTTGTCCGACAAACGAAATTGAAATTGTCCCGATATTGTTTCATTTTTTCCAACGAGAGATTAATTTTCATTGAATTAACAAGGTAATTTGCAAGGACGTTTTTGGTAATTCGAAGACAACTTGAGGTTATAGAATTACTTCTAGGATTACCCTGATGGGCTGCAAGCATGCAAACTTGCATGGAAATATTCTTTTGCCCCACGTTTATGTAATGACATGGGTATTTATCTTCAGGAAAACGTGATGATAGAATGAAAACATTGAATGCTAATCCATGCATCTGTTGGTGACCAATTGTGCATTACTTGAATAGATTTTAGTGAATTTCTATTCTAACGTTTTCATATGCAGTATAGAAGTTCAATAATCCTAGGCGAGACGTACACATAATGTGTAAATAATCAGTGCTAAAACTGATCATGCTTACATGTATATTCAAAAATGACCATATCGCAGGCCATGCTGGCTTTATGATGTCACACCATCAAAAAGAAGCCATGACAAGCTAAATTGCCGCCAACTGTCGATGATTCAGCACTAAACCATGTCAATCAGGACCCAGGCATCGAGCTGCCTAATTGACAATCTGAAATGAAGACCTCGATATGATCTTCGGACTTCTTGGAATGCTCCGTTATTTCCTTGAGGCAGCAATACAAAGGCGTCAGCTGTGGAATCGATATAATGTTGACGCTAATTACCAACTAGACGTAGATGACTCTGACGCTTCCAGACGGCGTTTTTGTAATGAATAGCAATCTATCACTCGCTTTCTCTATCCCTCTCTCTCCCCCGTGTGACGATAGTAGTGACATCTATAGAACCAGGAAAAGCTTTTAAATTTGCCTGAGATTTTTAGATATTGAGACCCTGACTAGAACTGCATTATCCCAGTATTATATGAAAACGTAGTCACTGAGCTCATAGGGATGGCCGTTTGAGGTCTTTTAAATAAAAAAAATACGGCCCCGATAGCGCGACAGTTAAATAATGATAATATATAGGTGTATAATATATTTGTACATATACTATATAGGCATATAATAGTATTTGAGGAAGATATTTAGAACTGAAGGACAAGCGAAACAGTTTTCTACTAAGTCTTCTGTACTATATGCAATTGTAGTTATAATACAAGAAGTAAACAACTTAACTACCCTAAAAGCTGGATCTGTGATTTGTGAATATTCAAAAGAAGAGCATTGAACGACAAACATATATCTAAAACTTTGTAGCAGGGGAACTCTCCATTCATGCATAGTTCTAACTTTTTGCGGTTATATCTAAGGGAAACGTTATTGATAAAACTAGACTCCACAGACTTAGTCGTTTTTAGCAGTCAACCAGCCCCATATCTCTTTTTTTACGTTTCCCATTAATACATTAAATTTTCGAGTCCAGTTCCTGATCATGTAAATGAATCAGTGTTCAATAATCCGATGATTACATTGGTGCAGACATGAATCATTATCCATTACTCCTTACACATGTCCCATCGTGCCCACGTGTCCGAATCACATCCAATTATCCACAGCGGCTTGTAAAGATGGTGATGATGGATAAATAGCCTCCGCGAGCTGAAACAAAAACGCTGGAGGTCACGCCTTCCAATATTCATCATCGACATTGAAGCCCCACCTGTTTTTTTTTCCGGCGAGGCAGGTAAAATTTCTCCCCACTCACGCAGGGGCCTTCCAGGGGCCTGTTGCACCTGCCTGCGTTAGTGTCGTTTTTAATGCCTGTCCTGGATTGACAGTTGGTGAAGCCATTCAGAGTGACCTTAGCCCCAGGAGGGAAAGTATGGAGTTGGCCGGTTATCATTAGAGAGAGTTTTCCTTTTGGAGAAACTGGATATCTTTTGACATTTAAATTTATTCAAATTATGTATGAATACAGCTCCCAAATATGAATGGTTTCGATCACCATAACACAACAACGTTTTAAAAAGACATTTTCCTCTAAAAAAGGCTATAGAACACATCATGCAATGCAGAGGGGATGACTGTATTTTTTTGGGTAAGAAATGAAAAAAAGACTTACGCGGAAAGACAAGTATATTTGAGATATCAATCAAATATCCTAATGGATGGACGAGGGTAGTCTACCGAGGTAATTGAAAGTAGTCCGTAGTCAAAACTGAGTAGAAAGCCTCACGAAGAGGGTGAGGAGAGACTTGATATAGTGTCTCTTTTGTAGGGTGGGTGAGGGGTGATCCTTGAAATTTGGGAGTGCAGAGAGTGGCAGGTTCACGTGGGGTCGGTTTGCGCGTCCCCATCTGACCTCCTCGGAATGTGGACGGATAGCGTTCCCTCTTTCCGCGGCGCATTAGTGCGAACACATTAGTCAAAATTGTTTTATTTAATTCCTTTTTATTCACCAATAACAATGACACCATTTGTACCTTGAGGCATTTCTTTCACTCAATAAGTAAATGTGCATGCATCGAGATTAGCGAACATGCTTATGTACATCCATCCACATTTCCTAAATTCGATTGGATATGATCCCCATTAGTATTGCTTGGCAAAGGTAGTCCCGTCTTCATAGAGGTCATGTTGCCCAATGGCCAATACAAACTAATGATCTCTAAACTTACTGTCGTCATATTGGACCGCCACATTTTTCACCAGTAACAAATAAAATATATTTGTTATGCGGAAGGATTCTTTTGAAATTCAATGAGTAATTGGTTTAATCGCGCATAGGATAATGCTCAACGTTCAATTATACGTGTTCCACTTGGCGTGATAGAACCCTTAAAGAGACAAGTACGAACATAGCGGACGTGGTATTCATGTCATTTGTCCATATACTATAGTCATTGGTATTTTGGGGCAGGAGAAGATCCACTATTTTTCTATCAATAGGGCTCTGAAGACCTCAACCAAGGCTGAGAATCACGCTCTGCGGATGTGTGCTGGGAAAGGCGGTGTTGATGGAGGGAGGGGTGTTTGGATGCCGCTGCTAATTAGGCCTGATTTGAGGCGGGGTGGGGCAAGATGTAGGCAGGCTCATTAGAACCCCTATGCTGGGCTCTGCAGTTGTCAACAACTCTGTCCAAAGCTTCAGAACTACGCTGGAGTTAGTGAGGCTAAAAGCAAGGCTAAAGGAGATGGGATTAAGATTTCACGTAGAAGGCCAGACAGGTGTCAGACACGATTAGGGTGCAAGTCCGTATCAAAGGGAATTTTACTCTCTTGGAAATATTATCGTAAAATGTAAGAATACAAAAAAAACCCGAAAAATAAATGCTCCCAAGGACTCGGCTTTGAGTAAATAAAGGTTTCTTTTATGCAAAAGAAAGGTGATCCTAAGGCGTATTCAACATGCATTTCATGAGTATTGACACATATCCTAGAGGCGTTCCATGATGGCAGATTTAATCCCAGCAGCAAACTAAATATGAGGCGAATGTAAACAGAAAAAAACCCATTGACAGAGGTTTACCGAGAAAAAACTCATAGTTCCGACAGAAAAGGACCGCACGTAAGGTTACCAGACGGCCGGGAAGTATAAATAAAACACCAGAGAGGGAATGAAAATAAATCTTTGTTTCCCTGATTAAGCCCTACGGTCAAAAGGATCTGGGAAAAATAGCCAACAATTGCATGCACGTGTTTCGCATCGTTCAGATTTCAATGGCGCTGTCAAGGAAGTCAGAATGGCTTGTATGACAGCCATTCAGAGACCAATCTTAGTAGGGAAATCGAAATTCCTGCGTCCTACACTGAGGCTGCAAATTATAGTGGACACTGAGATAAGACACACAGATCTTGTGACCTTTAAATCTGCGGATCAAGTGGTTGTTTCTATAAACAGGGGAGCTCTCAGTTTCTCTTCCCCAGATTCCGTTGGTTGAACGATCGCTTTTTGGACGTCTTTGTCGAAGTAAGCTGTGAATTCTATAGAAAGATAAGAGGCAGAGGGGAAAAAAAGGAGAAGACCAAATATGATTTTTGACTTTAACTAAATGCGTCAGTTTGCGACTTCAAGTCATAAGTTCCCTTAAGGTGTTGTTTGTGTAATTCCTTCTGCTAGATATTCTATCTACCTGGAAGCTTCTGAGGGAAAGGTTTGTTGTCTTACAGCTATATTATTGACCAAGTTAACGTAGTAAGGAAAGCAATTTGAGGCAGAGAGGAAGGGAGAGTTGGATAGAGAGAAGCAGTTCCATTTAATATATTCCTTATGTTCGCATCCCTATCCGGAGGTTTTTCATCAGAATTAAACCAGCCAGATGCATTAATTTGCCATGTGCTATACTTAATGTAACGGGCGACTGGTGAAGGCTCAATGCCTCGGTATCCGTACCTGCCAGCCCTCACTGTAACACCCCCACGCAGGGTAAATAGTGGTGATGGATGCCCCGACCATCCTCACCCGTTGTAATGGTTCGGGCAGTGATGTGGGCGTTCGCCACCAGGCGGCAGATTAAGGCATCGTGAGCACGGGTAAGGACATAGATTGTAGCGTTCGTATCTGACGGCTACAAAACTGGAAGTAAAACGGACGAGATATTAAGTCCTGCCAGACTCATCAGAGGGACAGGCTACCTATAACACCTACTACTGGAGGCTTTTTCTTCTTCTTTATATAATATTTCTGAAAGGATTAATGATGATTAATGCTAAAAGAAGGAGAGTCAGTAACGTATATATACCAAGCGGCCGACTGCTGGGAGACATATATCTATGGTTTCATATTCCTCTGGGAAACAAACAATAAGCGGCATTTCCAGATATTGAACATGACTGGAGATGCCTTTCCCATGCAAACATAATTCCAGATCGAAATGATAATTAGATCAGCGTCTCAGAGGGGTATCAGCGCTGCAAAGTCATGCAAGGTCGAAAATCCAATAAACCTCTTCCTCGCTTCCATCATCTACAGCTGATATCAATACTATTCCTGGGATCCGTGTCCATTAGTGAGCAGAACCGTCTAGGCCTGAGCCAAGTACACGATTTTGTTTCATTGGCTTTAGACTGAGCTGAGTAGGTTAGAAGCACAGAAAGATGGAATTTTATAATTAACGCGTTGGGATGAAAATACGGGTCTTACCTTTTTTGGAAATCGATTCTTGTACTTAATCTTTAGAATGGGTTAGATGATTAGAGAAAATATTTAATTACCTTCGATTAAATATCCTTGAATTGCTTTTTTAAGTCGCGAGCTTGCAAAATAGAAATCGGGAATAAACGATAGATGTCATTCACATATTTGTCCTTTAGCCGGTCGATATATCGATATATATATATAGGTTAATACACAGCAGCAATTGGGGCTCAATTTCATCAATCCCTACTGTATCTCAATGCATCTATATCATCTAGTACTAAGTAAAACATAGTCATGACGCCTATACGAGGATACTTATTCGAGGTGAAGGACAGAATCTTTTCCGAACTCGTTCTCCGAACTCGTTCTGAACGAATTCTGTCCTGATTGAGAATCAAAATATGATGGTCAAAGCCCGCAATATGTAATTCAGTACTAAGGTACACGAGGTGTCCCGCAATATGTACAGAATTGCTATACCCCGAGCAGCGGTATTATTTACACTGATTTTTTGTATAGGTATATAATGATAAATAAACTAGTACTAAGAGAAAAAGTGGTTACTTAGCCCGTATGGATGGATGTTAAGGTCTTTTGTCTCATGATTACATCCCGATGCCAGAGGTTGAGGGACATATTTATGGAACAAAAAGCTGAGAACGGCATCCCTACAGACTCAGTCACTACATTTTCTTAATGCTATATACCTAAAATAAAACACTATAAAAGCCATTTTATGTACTTACAAAGTCGTTATTTCGCTACGTCACAGTCACTTTATGCTGCACATAGGTTTGTAATTATAGGACTGACAGCCATGGATGTATAATAGACAATAGAAACATTCCCTTAAGTCGAATTGCTTGGTATTGTGGACTGAAGCCATAACGTGCTCAATGCTAGTTTCATGCCATTCCAGTTGACAAATGAAATTATTGTCTAAGTTGTTACATTTCAATCAATCCCCAGATAATTAGAATGGGCAGACTATAACATGAATACATATATAACTGTCTTTCTAACATAATACTGTTTATCCTACCCCTAATTAAAAACGCCATAGGCTTAAAATGGGATTTGTTTATTTCAAAGGCGTGACATAAAGTGTTGTTTATGCCACTACTTTCTGATACTGAAAAAATATCGACTCGTGAAATTATGGAGCCAACAAAATGCGTGGCATAAATAAACTCAGACTCAAACTCGTGACGTCTCTTGATATTATGACAGAAATTATATCAGATAACAGTGAACTGTAGCTTTCGACATTAGCGAAAAGGTCCAGATAGCGCCTGAGTACCCGTCTCGAGGTTCTCCATTGTATAGCCTTGTGCAAATCCACATCAGGAGTAAATCAATGGACCTCTAAGAAGCCATACTCCAAGGCCTCCGATGTGTCCCTTTTTGCACCACGTCCCTCGCGACGCCATATGACCCTGGAATGTACCTTTATTGATCCCTATACGTATGAAATATCGACCGGTTATCGAATGTGGGGGTCTTACGTGGGGATTAGTACTTACAGCTGCGGTTGTCAGAATTACACACATTCCTCTAGTGCAAGACAAGGTGATGGAGCTCACCTTTTCCCATGGCTAAATGGCGCATGAACCTTGGTGCTACGAGGGATGATGATTGGAACCGCCAGTCCTAATAAGGAATTGCATCGAGATCGATAGCCACTGACAATATGCCATATGTTTTGGTTGCGGAGAAATCTCACGAGGCAAATGAATTGAGTGCGGTTCATATTTTATCTCACCTCTATCACTGACTAATTGGTTAAAATGTGTGACATCATCCCCCATTGAGTATTGTTCTACAATACTCCATGGGCGTTGAGTACGAGTTCACAATGTTAAGTCTGTGAGAAGAAAATACCAGGGGTGAGATAAAGAGATGTACATGTTCACTGCCACATACATATATTAGCTACTCTACTGATCACCGCTTGTTTTAAGTATTTTACACTATGAACAAGAAAACTTACCACCGACCTACCCACCCTACATCAAAAGCATTTCAAACTTGTATGATTAACCCATTCAAGCCGGGTGATGCCTTGAGGCATCAACCAGGGCTGGCCGGGTGATCCCTCAAGGCATCAACCAGTGCTGGCCGGGTGATGCCTTGAGGCATCATTTGCAAATTATACAGGTTTTTTTAATAGAATTGAAAATAATGCCTTAATAAACATGAAACTTTCGGAGAATGTAGATATAACACCATATTTGATTTTTCTAAGTGAAATGAAAAATAATGATAAGTCTCACGTGTCATGTCACGTGATCCAAAAACGAAATTTTCATAAAAGGCCTATGTAGCCGGCCTCTAGCGGCATTCACTGGCACTAGTACCCGGCTCCACGACTGTAGCCCTGCCGCGGGTACCCGTCGCAATAGGGTTAAGGTAGTCTCATACACTCAAATTGTTGTTGTAAAATTTGGAAGAATTGATATTATACAAATTTCAATATTTCACACATTATTTACCACAGGTGAATAAAATCCATCCGTTATCAACCACATGTGAATAAAATCTATCCGTGTTGTAAATATGCCTCAACTTAGTCATTCAGATATATCACCCCGAGCACATAACTATTTCAGTACACTTATACGCCGATGAGAAAACAAAAGATGATGATATACCATCTCAGCCTACCTTTGAATCAGCATGATAAATCAAAATATTTCTTTGAAAAGTAGAAAGAAATCAGTAAAATATTGTATTTAAGATATTGAAAATGCAGCCTACTGTGAGCCATGTTAGATCAATCACATATCTAAAGATAATATAGGAGTTTTACATTAAACTAGCGACTTCGTCGAGTCCGAGTTAAAGGAAAAAATATTGGAAAACGAAACACCGTGCTGCCGACAGCGGGAATCGAACTCCCGTCACTCGCATTCCCAAGCACGAGCTCTGCTGACTACTCCACAGAGACAGGTGACCGAAATGGGCCAAATACTTAGGCTGGTGGTGGGTGGGGGGAATCAGCGGAGTTTTAATAGGGCTATCAGTGTGTGTACGGGCAACCAGCGCAATAGTCTCACAGACCAATCTCATGCCAATGAGATTGGAAAAGTACAGTTCTAAATTATGTTTTCAGTACAGCTAGCAACAAATCTTAAGATTAGAAGTACATCTGTGTAAAGAAACACAAAAAAATTAGCAGGAGTCAGTTAAGTACTGCACGAGAATCTCACTCTCGTGGCCCTTCAATCTCCAGCCCTAGCTCTGGTTCACTATGTCTCTATGTGCGGGAGCAACTTCAAGCAGATTCGACGGAATTCTACCGTTTTAAATATAGTAGGTAATAAGGGAAGATCGTGGGTTTACACCACAAACAGAAAAATCAGAAATATAAGTTTAATATTTTCTTCTCAACCCTGAATCTCTGACACTGATAACCTTTTTTGTCAGTAATACGCATCCTCCCCCATTAAAATGGTTATTGTTGGGCCGCATAGAGTTGAATACTTTCGCCTATGACCAGCAAAGAGAGGCGAAGAGACATGGAGAAAGAGAGAGGTAGAGAGGTAGTGTAGATAGGAAGCCAGAGGGTGGTCACTGTTGACTCACAAGACCTCTCTCGTTTGTATGCACAGGAGGGGCCTGGCGGTTTCGGCGCACCGGTGTATTTGGTGCAGTGTGGTGTGAGAAACAGCACAATCATCGCCGCTAGGTGGGGTAGGAGTCGCAGCTGTCAACGAGCAGCTCCCTGACCCGCTCACCGAGCAACTCGCAAACACGGCCATTTTACAGTGTTGGTGCTGGCGGCCTGGCACCAACGTTAAACATTGACTCTTGCAGTAGTATATATACACCGGGGAACGTCCATCTCAGATGTGAGTCTTGGCTGGAGTAGGGGTGGGGAACCATACTTAAATATCACCGCCCCAACAGATGCTAGATAGACAAGGGCACCGCAAAAAGGCAGTAAGGACTGCTCGCAGAACTGTATGTGTTTATCCTGGTGTTCTTCTGGAGAGGGAAGGGAGTGGGCAAAACGATATATCTGTCAAGTTCACTCAATGCATCTATCGATGTAGGAGTGGTTTAAAAATAATGTTTCCCATACAGCAGCTGAGTGCTTTCCCACAAACACCTCACCACTCCATTTCTTACAGCAAGCGCTATCACTCACTAGACACTCTGCTAGCTATGTACTGTGAGAAAATTGATCTAGCATTTAATCTGTGAATGAAAACGAACTCCTGGACTCGGCAAATACTTGTATTTTAGAGTCCATTAGTTCCTATTCATTCACAGATGAAATTCCTGGCTTATTTTCCATTTATCAAACACCTGGAAATATTTCGAATTCATAATACTTTACCTTTTATTGCCATTCGAAGTCAAATTTGGGCACTCAGAGCTGGTCCATTCATATACTTATACAGCCTTACTACGTCTCCACTCAGTTAAAGTTCCTGCCCTGTCAATCGCTACCAGGAAGTTACTCACTGAGTAGAGACCTTGGCTAGGTTAACTCTATAAACAGAAACGCGACTGCGATAGCAGAATGTGGCACGCCCGCAGACACGGGTAGACACCGGCAAAACGTCATAATATGGATATTAGCGGAGTGGGCTTACACATCGGACTGGGCTATACATGATATCTTTTTTATTACTGTGCCATATAATATAAGTATGCTACACTGACCATAGTTAGTAAGTATATGACTGACGTACACAGGTGTATAAAAATGTATATGCTTAGTTGATCCCTGCAGCCACACCAATGAATTTTGTTTATTCATTAATATCCATTCAGAGCTCAGAAATAGTTCACTTCCCTCATGGTTGAAAACTTGATATTTAAGACTGAACAGTCATTCCAATTCTTATTTGCTGGAGGAACTGAGATTTAAACGTTGGACGCAAATAAATTGATTTAAAAACCTTAAAGCAATGAATATTCCTCTTGATACAATCTATACACCAGAGTAGAATAAATCGGCGGCTTATAGGAGTACTAATCAGCCTCCACTATATGCCGATTTTAATCATTGAACATACGATATAACTTAAGAAACTAAAAGGTATATGGAACTTAAACAGTAAGATGGTTTTAAAAGATAACCATATTATCAGCCTATCGAAACTGACCTAATTAACTATGCTGGTAGAGTTTAGCTCAAAGATCAGGAAGAATATAAGGCTGACATGAGTGAAATACAGTAGAAACCCGCCTCTATTAGATGTTTAATTTAACCTCGGATAAGCGGCCACCACGCGTAAGCGGACACTTTGGCCTGTAACGAAGGGTAGCTGCTTACGTGGGGTTCTACTGTACGTCTTGAAGCAGTTATGATCGGAGCGGTAGACAGTTATATTCATAGGGACTTCTGTGATGAATAGGGACCAGGTGAGGGTATCATCATACAGCAAGCCTGTAGCTTCTGACCACAGAAGCTATCCATCTGTTAAAACAGTCTGAGAACCATAGCCTTCCTACACCCTGCTCACTTTCTAGAAAGTGCGTTAAGAATGTCTCAAAAATGCGAGGGTTTTGATGAGGCATCGGATAAATGCAAGACTTGGCTGGAATTCTGTAAGCACGTGTTTGGAGGGAGGGACTTCATGGAGCTTTACATGAAAGAAAATCTTCACTGTTGAGCAGCAGTCTTACTCTGAGTATTTCTTAATGTACAACTGGTGCCGCTTGGTGTGGTGGGGTCCGTCCTTGCCAGATGCAGTAATGGAGTTGTCACCTGTCAGAGCCAATTAGTGCCAAACGTCCCCACTTTTTCGCCTAGCTATCCAACTGCTTTCCGTCTCCTTCCCTATCTCTTCCCACCTCTCTCCTTCTGTTTCAGTCACAATTACTCGGTCCCTTGCCTCCCTCTCCCTCTTTTTCATCCGCTCTCCCACTCGCTCATTCTCTCTTTCTGTAACCCTCTATTGTTTCTATCCCTTCCTTTCTCAATCACTTTCGTGAAAGAATTATGAGAAAACAGGGTTACTGAGCCCAAAGGATGACTGTTCGAGTGTTGACTAACTCAAAAATACGGTCCGACACCGCAGACGGGGGGCCGTATTTTTGAGTCAAAAGACCGAGACTCAGTAACTATGTTTTCATATTACTATACACCTCCTAATCGTTTAAAACACTGTTTTATTGAATTTTCTGCCCAACGATAACCACTGCCTTTCAGTACGGCCCGCTGTCACGGCGGGTGCGAACATTATCTATACTACACCCCTAGCAGCAGGTATTATCCTACCCCTAATATAAAATCCCATAGGCTTAACATTGGGTTTCCGTATGCCACGCTGACTGGCATACGGAGTTTTATATGCCACTAGTGGCATACAGCATTGTTATCACGTAATACCCCAAAATCGAGGAGATAGGGTAGGATAAAATCAAAACCTGATTCGTTTTAATCTTGTCCATCGCATTCCACTCCTGAAGTTTTGGCTCGGGACTTCACTCGGCTTCGCCTCATGAAGTCACTTTGCCAAACTCCAGTCGTGGAATACGGTGGACAAGATTAAACCTCATCCAGTTTTACGATAGTATTTCATACATGTTCGGCCATAGGTGTATAGTAATATGTTCAGAGTATGTCGCGGGGAGCATTCATCAGTTGAATTTGTCCGTCACTGCGGTCTGTAGTTATTCCAAGCACACAACCCACCGATTTAAATAGATCACTGGTTTTAGTCCCGATGTCATATGACTGTCATTTGACTGCAGGGATTCTCAAACACACATGTGATGCAAATGCAGTATTTTTCATTTTCGCCTCCAATCGGATATCATTTCATTGGAATGGAGAGAGGTTGGCACTTTGAGTTAGTGATTCTGGTCTGCCATGATTGTAATCCACTGCCCGAACCGATGGTTTACAGAAAGCACAGCACATAATTCATATGTTCTGGATGGAATCTGCTTTAAAATACCGAGGACCGATCCACGATTCTTTCCCCACAAAACAATGAGACGATAACGAGAAGAGCAAAACATAGATCGGCGTAACTTTCGTTCCCGCCAATAAGCTCATTTTTCAGATGGATTCCTCGGCAGCAGACGACTTTCGTGCTCAACCAAAACTCACTTCCGGACGCAGGGTGACGTCACTGTCGTCGCCGCGAGGACTGATGGGAGTTTGAGAGCACTTTCATCATGGCATTAACTTCTAAGCGACCCGATCTTAGACGCGAGCTTCGTGACGTTGTAGGACGCAATCCTGCCGTAGGCTCGCTGCTACGGAGCTCCTGATTGGATGATAGAGAGCGTTTTTACAACTTCCGTCGGCATGATCAACGCGCCATCTAGATCACGTTTTCGGTGAGAGTAGCGAATCTAGGCCGTGCAGGTTGCTGTCGTAAAAGGGTGGAACATGCAATGAATGCACGAGCAGGGAACGGATGCAATGACAGCTGGGCACCCTGCATTCCCTGTTAACGATATTAGGAAAACACTCTACAAGTCGACAACCTCGGCCGGATTGAATTGTTGCCTGTCGGGAGAAGCCAACGATGCTTTGACAGGATTGAGGTCAACTTGATCTATGAGGTTTCCAGGAAAATACTTTTATCATGGTACGGCACATTTTACTGTAACGCTTTGGAAGGTATTTCGCTGGTGATGCTGCGTAAGCCTACACGGAATCTATTAGAATGTTGGGGTTTTTTTCAACAAAGCAATTACAACTGTGTGTATGAAAATTCCATGGGCATCTTTGAGAAAATCCCTTCTGAACTTTCCATCTCGACTTTTGAGCTCGCAATGACAAGAAAAGCTTTATACCCAAACAACAAAGTAGGAACATAATTTTCGAAAACTCAAAGGATGTCGAACTAGGGGACTTATTCTTAGAACCGTATAAAATTATGACATGTATAAAAACAAAATTGAATCAATAAATATATACCCAGTTACAGGTCCTCTAACTGCACACTATAACACAGCACTTATCAGCTCTACAAAAGGAGTCCGGTTGACTAACAGACATAATATAAATAAATATAAATCACCAATTACCAGCAGTGAGCGGAAGTAGCCTCATTTCAAACAAAATGGCTGAAATATTGTATGGCCTCACCTCGGAGTAAAATCACTGGGAATTTACCTTTATATTCGAAAAACAATACTTGCAGACAATGGATTCACTGTTATTTATTAGTACTTCATCTTAATATGCCTCAATTTGTCTTAACTCTCCAAAATTAAGGTAAGTTTGGTGAACTTGGCAAAACCGGGTCTGTCTCCATAGGACAGCCGTTCATCCCTAAATGGAGAGAACAGACACATTAGGGCTGGATCCTTTACCTAATATATCACACATATAGTAACAATTTATATATATATATAAATATGTATATATATAAATATGTATATATATATAAATATGTATATATGTCAATATGTTATGCACCCTCAACTCCCACGCGAAACCCAATACATCACCACAAATCAGCCGTCAAATCGTGGTATCGGCAGGCTGACTGACAAATTGGCCCGTCTGACAACCCTTGACCTAACCACCCCTTGCAGGGTGTGAGCGCGGCGCCATGCACCTGTCTACACCGGGCGTCGATCGCCCGCCCCCTCCGCCCCAAGGCTGATTGCTCCGCAAATGCGCAAAGGGAAGATGTTTGTAGGGTCTAAAGAGGCGACCAAATCAATTACACCCCGCCGGCGGCCCCGTGCCTCCCTCCCGCCGCCCCCTGCCGCCCCTCCGCCGGCCGGGGTGCCTTTGATCGGCAGGCGGACAACGCCCGTGTCTGGGAAGACGCCTCCCGACTCACAGTGCCCCTCTATGGGTGGCGCCTCAAGGACGTAGGGTGGGAGCAGAGAGGAGGGGTGAAAGGGTTCGGGTCTTGTCGCCTGCCACCTGCCGCAGACGACAAATATAAGACGAGCGCCACCTTCCGGTTCCGGTGCGGCTATGTTGATAACGGCGACGACGCGCTGCTTGCTCTCGTCGCGACCGGAAGGATGGGCGCCTCATCTGGCATTCACACCAGACGATTATAGGCAGCGATTCTTGGATTGAGCATCACTTGATCAATGAATTTCAGTCGTAAAATGCAAGAAATCGTCTAGTGTAAACGCCATGTGTGTGGCGACTACAGATCGTCTGATTATGTCAGATTATGCAATTTGGCACCACTTGGCGATTCTTTAAAAAAACTCAGTCGTAAGGGAGTGTTCTGCATTTCTATGAAGTCGTCTATTGTAAACCTGATTATATCCTTTGTGGGTAGATCCTTATAGAATAATCAGACATTGTTGGCAATATTCTTTGTTGTACATAATCTGTTAAGTATTGGCATGAAAAGAAAACACACCTTGAGTTAACATAACCTTAGTATGACCTTGTCATAACGGGTAGACATGTGGAGAGGGCATATTGACGTTGCAGGTGCCTGGGAACTGAGGTACGACCGACAAGGATTGGAGATTAGGGCCCAAGGGTCAACAGCACTGACTGACCTGACATGCAGGGGCTCACAAAGCGGTGGGTTCGCCGCGGGCTGGACACAGTGGTGAGTGGAAGCTCTCAGAGCAACTCAGAGCTGCTCAGTGCCTTGAAGTATCTACTCCAGAGTAGTGACCACAGCCACCCGCACCGCGCTGACGGTTTTACGTACTGGGCTATGAATAAAGGATGACTCAATTTAACAGTAAGTCAGGCCTGAGAAGGTCCACTTGACACTCTCCTGGGCTTTTACTCAAATTAAGTTTAACCAAACTAATAAATGGACAGCACTATAGAAGACTGTAACAGGAACACCATAACCACGGAAGTGTATATTTTGCAAATTACAAGCTGTCTAATTTATTGACTTCCCTGGGTAAAATTGATTCTTCACTCCCCAGGTAAATGCTCCGAATCTGATTTTCTGTATAGATTCGATTTCCTGGCTGTTATTCAATAAGAACTAAAATTCGACGTCAGAATCAGATTAAAACTGCAAATCCGATTTATACAGGAACGGCTGGCGATCTACCAGGATCGTTAATCTACATCATCCTAATCCCAAAATGCTGTACATCCCGCCCGTCAGACCACCTGCTCCTAAAAGCCCCGGTTGTGCTTCCTCATCCAATACATGCATTCCAACCCCGTTCCTGCAGACATAGCAACTCTTCGGCTGCCACACCACATGCCAACGACCTATGGGCGACATTCCACCTTGACACAGCCTCCTTTAGAAGCTCCCTCCCCACAATACAAGTCTTTACATCCGGTCAGGAACCAACACCACTGGCGTCAGTGCCCCCTGACCTTTAAGTGGAGGAAGGGGTGTGTGAGATGTGGAGGGGTGCTTCCAGGCCTGGAGATACGTGACCCATCCTCTACGCAACCCTCTGCCTTAACCCACCATCCTATCTCCGACCCCCACCCCCTGCTCTGACATCATCGGCCTCCAGGCCCCAGCCCCCACCCCCCCACTCCTGGGCGCACTCCCCGGTATACTGATCATTATTGAGTACTAAGATTCCTTATCACGCCACCATGCTGCTCCACCGCAGACCTTCCTGTGTGCAGGTCGGACTGGCAAGGGTGACCTTGTTTGCATTCTTTAGAGGCACTAACTGGTTGAAACAAGAAAGGCGCCATACACATTTTGTGACAACGTGGCCTTGTATCCTCCTTATACCTGTCGGCACTCTATCATGTCGCCTCCCCAGTGTCTTAGTGAGGCAGAATCTTTTCATTATGATTGAGAAACGGAAATCTCTTTCATGAATGAGATTTTCAGAATATATAGATTACAATAGTGCCCAAAGTAGTTCGACTCCGTTAGGATGCCTCATCTGAGAAATCGGTAGATGGGCATTGGGCTTTAGGGTTACTAGTATTGTTCACGTTTCTACCAGGAAACCTTAACTCTCACATGACCCAGGTTATCAATGTGTCATATTTACAAGATAGCACAGGTGTGCCTTCCCAACCAGCTTTTAGCCAAATGTAGCACATGTGATGGATCGTCATGATCACATTAAAGTATTACATCGTTAGAGAACGGGACCACCTTTGATCGTATCAGGGTGGCGTGCCTTGTTACAGGTGCACACCTATTCTATTTCCCAGTGATCCATAGTGAAATACAAAAAAGGTAAAATCCTTTTAAAGGCATATCATACGATACACAGTGGCGCCACCTGGTGATTTTCAAATGCTAGCAATTACCAATAAAATCAGTTCCTATGATTTATTCTAATACCAAATGAGTGAAATATAAAATATCATCGAATTTGAGGTAACCCAATAGCTAAATTAAGCCAATTTACCTTTGACTAACTTTCATGTACATTTTTTTCAATTCTTTAATAGACCAGGGCCCTGTTTTATTTCTCGCCCGAGGAGGCTTAAAATACTCCAGGAGAGGTCGTAGGAGAGTTTGGGTTTGATAATTCAAACTATCGTGGGGATGGAGAGTTGTAGCCGACGATCTAGAAGCTATCCTCCATTTCCGTTTAATTTTTTATCCTCGGACCGGGAGCCCTCGTCCAGAGTCTCCTTCAGCTCTCCTGGCGGGCGACACCTCTAGGGGTATCGTGGGTGATTCAAAATAACAAATAAAAGCTATTTAATTCATTTGAACTATCAGAAATATATTTATTATGATTTTAATAAAAAATACTGGAGGTATCAGATGGATAATTACTGTGCTATTTAGTTAGATTCACAGACATTCATAAATAATGAAATTAGTTCCCAAAAATTCCACTATGTATCTCCACAGGGCTCATAAAAGAAAAGAGTCATTAGCAACCAATAGGAGACCAATAAACACGTGAATCTGGCCAATAGGAAGAGAGTGATTACGAGACCTCGCACAAGTCTCCTCCAAACTCTCCTACAGGCCTATTTTGTCCTGGAATTCTCTCCAATGACGAGGATTTCTCTCCCTCCCGTGGACAGGGTAAATCGAACGAGATTGGGGATATCTCCTCAAATATATCCTCCGTGGAGCTATCCCTCGTAGGGACTCTCCTCGCCTAGGAGAGTTGAAAATAAAACGACCCCCAGGACAGTGACCTGTAGTTTTCAAAAACTTCAATGTGTAATACTTTACATCTACATATATTCTGTTAATGTTTAAAGAAAATGACATGGGTTTTACTATATGAAAAATATCTTTTTAGAATGTCTATTTATTCTATTATCATAATGTCTATCTTTAAGTCAGACACTAGCACGGTGACCCTTTTTCTCGAACTAGAAATGTGTTCTATAATAATTGGAGATCAACATATCCCACTTTTAGAAAATTCACATGGGTTTTAATGTACAAGGTAGATTGTGCGATATGCCTTTAATGCTGTACGCTTGATGTTCTATAGATAGGATAGATTCTAGACTTTAGACCTGTCGCATCCTTTTTCAAGGAATGTTTGCCATGCAGAGACAGCTTTATTTGACATGGCACGAATTGTATGAGGCAGGCGTCAGTCTATTTGCCACACGCAATAAGATTGTGGGATGTCATTATGTGTAGAAAAGTGCAGGCCTTTTGCTTGAAGGCTAGTGTTGCAACACGAAGGCCTGTGGCAGAGATTTCATTGTTTACTCCAGTTTATTGTCGACCATCGAACTTGCCTCCTATGAGGATAACATCATCGTTCATTTTCATTTCTTGTCTTTTACCAGACTTCAAGGCTCAGTGGATAATCCGTTGTTTGATGACCGACCACAGTCTAAAGTCTCTACAAGCTTTATCTAGGATCGATTCGGTGCATATTTTTCAGAACTTTTATTTCTCTGACACATATTCTGTATTACATTCATTGTTTCTTGCTGTTTTTAATGTTCAACTATATATAGGTTCCATCCAGACCATTATCATTTTCAATTCCCTTCATCTTTATGAAGGGTATCATAGAAATACTTTGCCTTATTGCTTTAGTTACATGAAAATCACTTAAAAAAGAGAGAACTAAGCTTCACTCAATATGCACATCTGGATTTTCGGAGATTTTCATCACAGAACCACAGTGGAGAAAAACATATAGAAATCTCTTTGATCACATCCCAGTGCAAAGCTGATTCTTTAACAGCGGGGCTGTACGATGGGTATCCGCCTGTATGGCACTAATCTGGTCCAACATGCACATACCCCATTGATCAATAGGGACGTCTAGCCATGTCCCTCGTGCACATTCGTCCCTGCCAAATCATCACCTACGCTGGATTGCCTCCTGGGACTGGATGGCGGCTTGGTGGTAGTAGCTGACATCTGACTGACATTAGCGGACCCACAGTGACTCACTTTGAAAGCCGACTCTGGATAAATGCCGGCAAATCCTTGTTGCCGTGAGTGGCGCATTATAAAAGGGCCATATCCATATAGGGATGGAGGCTTGGTGAATGACACAGCAGGAGGTGTACCTGATCGTCCCTGTACTTTACATATATACAGCCACCAATCGAGCTTCAGGTGTCCAAATGCAAACAGATACTCATAAAAATTGTACCTTTATGTTATCAGTACATCACCCTACCTCTGGTTTAGTAATAGGCCACTAACAGCTCTGTTTGATACCATCTAAAGTTGCACTATCTGGACAGGTTACGATATTGATGCATCATCAAAAAAATCTTTTTTAAATTTTAGTAATCAGAGCAACCTAAGTTTTCCTGAAAATCTACAAATTAAGAAATCTAGTTACGATATAGTCCTCTTTTGGAAATATTTGGCACTCACTATTTGGTTGCTAAACGATTTGTAGACCACTGCTCCATGGGATGGCGCCTGGTCTACTACGTACACTGACTTGACGAGGCGATTCTGACAGGGTGGACACGGTCTGTCAACTCATGTTAGAACCTGGCATGTAGCAGCATCAGCATTCTGTCCTCCCTGCCATGAATATCATCTATAATATAAACATATATAATCTATGAATTCCTGGGGTGACACTTCATAGCCTAGACAACTTATAGCATCAGTTTATTTTCTATTCTCCTTTTTTATTGATGATGCGTAGTTATCTTTCACCAAAGTGAGTAATTCAGGATATCAAGGAATTCAGATACCGGTTTCAGCAGGGTCCTCATGGGGTATATTTTTCTTTTTCTTCAGTGAATTAGGACCTGTCTTAGATATTCATATCAGCTGTAACAATTTGTAAATAGAATTCTCTCTCCAGGTATTTAGACCACAGAATCAAGACATATCTTCCAAAAGCAGAGGCTTAGTAAATTTATGTAGTAGGATGATTTCAAGTTACCTTTAACTTCTTATGCATCAATCCCGACATCGCAAGAACAATCATGAATTGAGAATAGGATTTCCGAAGTAGATACTCCTTTCACCTTAAAGCGAACGTAGCATTTTAAAACAGATGTAATTCAGGTACACTCACTATGTCTCCTTATCATTATGTACCTGGAAATCATTTAAATTGCTTTACAGTGGCCACTGTGTGGATGGATATTATTTCATCATTTAGTGACGAACGAAATCAAATATTTCTAGTAAGTAAAAGTGCGACATTCACGCATAGGTATAAAGTAATATACAGGTTTTTATGTAATAATCCTACTAATCTGACATACCAGACCAGGCAATCGAGCCCAGCGGACTTTTGCCAATTCAAACATCAGGGTTGGCTCGGATCTACACCAGTTCCCCATCCATGGGCAGGAAGCCAGCTTTACTTGAACCTGGGCGTGTGAAAACTCTATACCCGAGGGCAATATGAAAGTGCATTTCAAGTACAATGATTGAAACACGATACTATTCTTTGGTACAGAATGCTGGGTGTAATGGGGCCTACAAACATCGAAAGTAGATATTTCCAGTATATTCCTATATCCATACAAGCCGTACATATGTTCATAGGTGAAACCACCATGGTAATACTGCATGTCTATATCGATATGCTGCTCATGATAAAGAACTTTTGTCAGAAGGTCATCCCATTCACAGGAGTCACTCTCCCTGAAATAGAATTGTCGTTCGATATATATATATATATATATATATATATATATATATATATATATATATATATATATATATATTGCATTTCCCAACATCACATGATATAAGACACACTCCATCCGATAGTGATTTATCATATAATTATTTGTCATGATATGGACTATTTACAGATTGAAAAGGTTCAATGAATATTCAACGATTAGACGATTTATGAATTATATGACTATGCCCGAAGGAGCTCTGGCCAACCGGGTCGTTTGATTTTTCGTTCTTGTTCTCCTATATTCTGTGTATAGAATACTGTCAATATAGTTACCAAGTAGAAAATGTTCCAGGACTTCAATTTTAATCGGGCTTTTTAACTAACTCAAGTAAACATTTTCCTCCACGCAAACAAATCCCAACTTAGGTGTCATATAGTACAAGTGGAGGCTGATAATAGATAATGAGATGAGGATACTTTAAAGGATTCCACTTCAAAGAGGATCAATCACGAATGATCGCCCTATACTTCGTGTAAACCCAGTTTCATACTTTATTATGGACATCATTATTTAAAGAGGGACAGTATTTTATAAGGTCGATTTACATTTATATTGTTTTCGACTGTGTGCAATGGCTCTTCCATGCATTACATGGTGAAGATTGCTAATGCAACGGTATTGGTGGATGCTATTTACAATAAAGCATTTCTTTCTCTGCCTATAACTACGCTTTATAATGTATGAATATACGTATGTTCATATAAATATACGAGGTTGCAATTTGATTTATAACCAATGTTTTACCTGTATTCACCTTTTATACACAGTTTCATTTTGATTGATTTGAAATAGCCCTGGCTTTATCTGCCTTTTATCTGTCGTTCTTTGTCATTTATTGCCTTTAATCCTCCTTCCCCCCTGCTTAACCTTTACTTACTATCAATTAACACTAATTGTGTAGTCTTTGAATGTCTTTTGTCTGACCTCTACCTCTGCATACAGGCTTCTCCTTTGTCCATTTATTATACACGCAATGCCATTTATCACGAAGCTTCAAAGGGAAGTAGGAATCCTCTCAGTTCACGTTTTCTAATGGGGCAAGGTACGTATCTCCATACGATGGGAGGTACACTATGCTACAGAAGTTGTTAGATTGTCATTGATCAACCATTAAGATGGCATATCTATTTGTTGTATTCCTTATTCCATTTTATTGAGAACCAAATTAATACTGCTGAGTGATGTTACTGCTCTCCTTCATGATATCTCTGTTCTTGGTAATTATATCAGAGGAATAATTCTTGCAGATGAATGCCATTATTACCCGGCGTTTACACATGACGATTATAGTCGGCTGACCTTCAGCCATACAATGCAAAACATCTTCTAGTGAAAATGCCAAGTGCGTAGCAACAACAGATCGTCTTATTGCATCAGTACATCAGATCATGCAATTTGGCAGCACCTAGCGATTATGTAGACCACTCGATGGCCAGCTTGAAATAGTTGTCATACCAATTATACGAATTATAGCAGATCTGCCACTGGATGTTTAATCAGATACAAAAGTACATAGTACTCGATAGTTTGTTGCATACAATAACCCTTTAAGGGCGGAGACCTGTGGCAATAGCATGTGGTTAAGGATGGGTACCATTGCTACTTTATACCGCCAGGGGGCGGGAAGTCTCAGGCCAGTTGTATTTATTCCATACATTTTGGACGTGTGAGAATATACAATCTTTGATATTATCATATATGTCACCTGAAGTCATTACCTGGGTGTTGTATCTATATTCGAGTCACCGTCTGTATTTATCTCACCCATAAACACATTAAAAGAATATGTGACACACTGGATATATGATATCATGGACAATGGAGAACGGACTGTAATACACAGAGGGGTATGGAAAATGAGTTCCACTGTTGAGACCACTGTTGAGCCGATGTTAGAGACAGAAATATCAGTAGTGAGGTAATGGACAATATGTCATGCTCGGAATGTGTTCTGATATATAGAGATATGTAGATGTACATTGAGGAATGGCCCTGTGGATCATTGAAAATTCCCATAGGACAGGAACATTGCGTCGAACCAGTTTCCTGTTCTATCAGTAATCTTATATTCAGAGACACTCCTTTATTTGTTTGTTCATTATATCAAGTTTCCAGGAATCCCATTTCTAAAGCGAATTATGCTGTAGAACGTAGTGGTTACGAAGCCAATCTAAAGTCAGGAGTATTTGACTACCGAATTGGACGTTGGTGGTTTCAATTCACAGCTATTTTACACGATACATGAAGCTCATTGCTGAGTAAAGTAGTTCCTTCATCAAATAAGTCTCTATCCTAAGAGCATGGTTATTACGTTAAACATTTAAACCTATCAGGTGTTTTGTTATTTTTCTTTCCTTAGTTCATAAAGTTATACCTCTGCATCAATTTGGAATATCTGTGGTAAGGTAGGCCAATCGTTGCATATAACTGCTTTGAAACCATTTCATTGATGATAATTAATCGAATTCTGAAACAAACAAAAACGAGGCGTGAAAAGCAGTTTGATTCAAGGCACGAAAAGGCAATACTATTCAACGGTGGATTTTAATACCTTTTCCACTCTAAAATAAAACAATACCACAGCATCTGAGGGGAACCTTGAGGCAATGGGAGAGAGACATATGTAAGGTTGACAGCATGTATTGTTCTTGTTAGAATATTCTTTTATCAAAAAGAAAATGGCAATGATTTCAGACATCGGTAATCAATGGTGTAGCTGTTCTTGCAGGTAAAGAGGGATGCTGGGTTCTCACGGTATGGGGTTCATCGACCATCTCTTACCTTAACCATTTCTCAGGATGCTTCCAGTATGATCTCAATCATGCACAACGTAGAAACATTGCTTTATCCAGAGATAGCCGTTTGAGCTCGTGAGGTCCCTAAATTCCTCATAAAGTAATTTTTATGCCACGAGGGTAATATAGAAAGACATGCTTAGTGTGACTGAATGGAATCTGTTCAGAGATATTTTGATCAAAAATACTCACCGAATTCGAAGAATGAGGTGAGTATTTTTGATCAAAATATCGAGGAACAGATGGAATTCAGACACACTCACTATGTCTTTTTATTACTATATGCCGAAATTCGATTAAAATGCCATTTGTGTACTTAAGTTATCAACCTATTTCAACCTCCGAAATAAGCAAGGCAGGAATGAATCACCGAACATTCAACTTGATCGATAGTTCTCGGGTGGTCCGCTTAGTGGCGCCTCCGCGATGACGTCAGAACGTTGTTATGGAGAGTGATAGCTGGGGTTGTAGCAGAGATTCAAGCAAGCGCAAGCGCTACGAAGGCTCTGCTGGGAGAGTGAGCGGTAGTAATGACGTCACACAATAACTTTTGCTCCGAATTCAAGTGTACGGGCAGGGCGTTTTTCCATATGTTCTAAGGTGATAATGTTCGTATTGGGTATGTAATTACGATGCTTACTATTTGTTTGTTTATTCTACTATTCGATTTCGGATATGTGTGTAGGGCTAGGCGATCTTACTATGCTTATACGGAGCGTTATCGATACGAATCGAGGAGAACGGCCGCCATTTTGTTTGTTTATTTTTTGTTTCTCTACTTGTCAACAAGTCACGTGGTACGGTGTGGCGTAAAAATATTTTACGCCACGGTGCGGCCGAACGGAATTTTTTCTACTATTGCGTAAAAGTGAGACATTCGTGCACCGGTATATAGTAATAAAAAGATTAACCAATCAGCGACCAGAATATGAGCAGCTACGAAAACGCATTTTAGGTAATTGAGTTGTGATCACATTATTTGCCATTTTGATATCTTGTTAACAAAACCTATAATCGTCTTCACCCAATATCGCCACCTCCGCCCCCCCTCCCCACCGTAGCCACCCCGACACTCTCACAACCTGTAGTTCCTGCATATCGGTCTCCCTCTACACACAGAGCAAAGGTGTTTTGAAAGTAAAATCTATTTTCAAAACAACGGTAAGGAATTGGAAGACAAAAGAATGATGACAAAGAAATCTGAATTACATCTGTTCCTTGCTTTTTTGGGTCGGAGATATTCACCGAGTTCGAAGAACGAGGTGAATATCTCGCAACAGATGTAATTCAGGCACCCTAACCATGTCTCCATATACTCCTGCTCTCATTGGCAATGGTAGAGCAGATCGCTCCAATAACACCAGCCCCTGCACTCTCCACCATAACACGACATTCCGATCTAATTCCCGCCAAAATCACGTACATCCGGTCGAGTCACCTGCGTCGGGATCCGGTTCTCTGGCAGACGTCAATCGGCCGACCAAAAAGAACCAACGTCACTTTGCTAGTTGTAAACGGGGATGAAATGATGATGGATTCTTGTTGATATTTCTCTTGATTTATACAATCTCAATATCCCTGATCCGGAAATGTCATGATGCTATTTCTGCTTTATCAATCACCAACTGTCAATGAGGATATATTGGTTTCTAGAAAATAGAAATATTGATTCCGCAAAATTATATTTCCTTGGCATCACTAACCTCGTCATTAAGGGGCCCGCGACTTGTCATCGCAACGCTCTAGTATCAACCCGTCTCTCACCAACAAATATATGATAAAATAACATTTTACTATCCAACAATTACGGAGTCTCCATACAGAACTATAGGGAGCGTGTTAAATTCACCGGGCGGAGATTACCGTCATGATTGCCGGCCTACACAGAGCAGAGATTACGGAAAAAAGGTCCTTGCATGTATAATAATGCGTGAGAAGATGGGCGGTCATTTTTTCTTGTCTTTTCTTGTAATTTGCATTGGTTGATGATAAATACAATATTAACTGGTTTCATATAAAAGCAGTCGTATATTCTTCGGACTAGACTCTACGTAATATCATCGGATATTACTACGGGTCTAGTCCCCGGAGATTACGCCTGCATGTATCTGAAACCAGTTAATATTGTGTATGAATACTCCCTGACTCTTTTATCGTCTGCTCGGACTCTAGCGCGCGGGAAATACAGAGATCCATGTATATCCTATTTCGTTATAGAGTCACTTCATCCACGTCCCTCGTGTGACTACAGTATTCCCACGGCCTTCTAGGGCGGCCATGTTCTCCCGGACCGGGGTGCACCCAAGTAAAGGCCATCAAAGAACTGTCTGTCGATAGGCAGGGCGACCTTGTAAGGGCAGTCGCCCATTGAAGTGTTCAGAGAAGGGCACAGCGAACACAGTACGTCGCCAGCCCCTAAAGAAACTAATATCACATGAATGGATAGTCATGGCCTCTTGTGGACACGGGGGACCCTTTCCGTAACGCGTAAAACTCTTTTATTGATGCAAAGCCATGCCGCATGTTCTAATCATTGTTCTCTGACACACAGCACTCTGTGTACTGACGACATCAACGACAAAACCAAGTCTTTTGATAAAATTCGGTATTGCGTTGTTTTACCCTTTTTATCAATGGAAACCTGCGTTGGGATTATTGATAGACACCTTAATGCAGAACTCATGCCATGTTCCTCTTTGCCGCAGTTTTGGGGATTCTGATAAAGTATTGTAGAATTTGTTCTATCCGTTGTGTGTCAGTGCAATTGCAGATATGCTGTGGATAGCGGTTTCAGATTTATCTTAGCCTGGTAAAAAACGGCCATATGCTTGATATCAAGAACTCATACTCAACATGCCTGCAAGTACAGTAACTCATACTCAATGGGAGATAGACAGAGAGATATTCCAGGCTAATGTAAAATCAGAAACATATTTGTGTCTGGTCTGAGTCCCCATTTACCATCTCGATTAGAGTGCCTCTGAATATTCACTCAGCTATTGCCTCATTTGTATTACTACACGCTCCAAACTTGATGGTGAATGGGGGACACATACCGAGCACTCATCAATTTTTTTTTTTTTTTATAAATACCGAATGGGGTCAAATCCTCAGTACTCCTCCCTTGGCTGTCAGGTAGGCATGTTACTCCGTTTGCCATTAAATGATGGGGGATGATGACAGGAAAACCTTTTTAAACCACAACTACCAGATGTGCAGCAGTCTACAACTGTTCGTGTCACAGAGGAGCAAGACGGTGGAACTCGTTTGATGCAAGATATTTACAAAACTTGAAATTTTAAAAAGGATTTACAGGAGAACTTATAATTAGCAATGTACATAAATTCTCAAGATGAGCTTTCCAAATGATAATGATTTCACTAATCTTTTCTTTATTGATATGGCGGTGAAGGTATTAAGCGATCAATTACTTGTAAGCTTAAGCAAAGGTGTCTGAATAAATCCATATTCTATTGAGTGACACTGTTAATAAACAGAATACACGTACATATCTCCGGTGATTATAGTCATATTGTTACGCCATTTTTTTTATCCCGCTCTGATTGGATCCTGTCCTGGCAATTGCTTCAGATTAAAATAATATTAACCACCCGATCATTGACATACCTATTTCTTGCATTAGCGTTTTCGGAATATCAATAAGAGATTTTACCTCAGAGGCCTCAGCTAAAAAAACAGTGAGGAAAGTAAATTCCCCATCGATAAAAGTTCTTTGGATTGTGTGGTAGAGTATTGACCCCTTGTGGTACCCTTTGGGGAATAGCCAGCGAGCTTGGAGTTCTCTTTTTAATACATATGCGTACATGGCGTCGGCTGTGAAGCCAGGTGCAGCCAATGAGACTCGTCAACTGTCTGTGTGATGTCGGCTTGGGTTCTCTGGTCATTAAAGCAGCTTGCAGACCGAATTGAGCCTTCGCCAGGAAGGGGCACAGAAGGACCCCCCTGTACCGGCAATAATTAGATTTTTCTTCTCACCATGCCAGTTTAAAATTAGTGTCCTCTGGCTCTAGTGTCTGCCAGTAAACTGAGGGATTTTGTGCCAATGATGCCTCGTGTGTGCCTGCTTCCTTTGCTGACTTGATAATGATGCCGGTACACTGCGTAGCTCCACGATGAACAGCCATGTTATATCATGGTTACCCTGTTCCGCTGCAGCCTAAAATCATCCTCATTAGCACCGAGGCTTTGGTGCCAGAATTTTCAACAATTAATTCTAGGTTTACACTAGCGCATGGTGGCAATGTTTTCGTGCTCTGTGGAGCCCTGTGGAACCCCGTGGACAGGATGGACAAACATGACTGATTGTGACACACTTTGGCTGCCGTGGCTACTGGGAGAAAATATTGAATCAGCAAAACATTTGCTTTGGCAGCCATGGTTGGCCACAGAGTTAATTACAGTCACTAAGACGTTGCGACTGCCACACAACGTGACCGAAGGTGTGGGGATGCAGGCGGCCGTACAGGGAACCGTTGATAAATTTGTGAGGGATTTGACTGACCGTACAGGGAACCATGGACAAAACAGACCCCTTAAACATCCCTAACCTGGAACCACCAGGGGCTCAGTGTAAACAAAAATTATGGTTTCGTGATCGTCTGCAACCGTGCCCTATGTTCCAGCAAAATGCGGCTGCTTGGGCTGCCATGGCTCAGTGTAAACCTAGTATTAACATTCTGCCCTGGCTACCCCAGTGTTCAGGGTCCTTTACGTCCATCCACGTTTACCCATGCGATCCTCCTGAGTTGTCCGTCCTCGGTGCCTCCAACTGTGGCCGCCGGGACCACCGGAAACATAGTGTCAATGTAGCATTAGTTTGCCCATACCTAGCATCCACTTCTCCCCCCCCCCCCCCCATCAGCTTTTAAATGACTTCTATCTTGAATAGAGTTCCAATGAACACTAAAAAAAAGAGCATGTGCTTATTTTGATCACTATTCGTCGGCCAAATACTATAACTCGCAAGTTGTCAATAAGAGACGCTAGTTTACCAACACCTAACATCTACTTCTGCCTCCAATCAGCTTTTAAATAACTTTTATCTTAAATAAAGTTCCAATGACCGCTAAAAAGGAGCATGTGCTTATTTTGATCACTCTTCGTCGGCCAATTACTGCAACTCGCAAGTTGATAATTAGAGACGGTGGAATTGTTCTTTCAAAAAGATTCATATTTCCTATCCACTAAAATTTAGTACCTCGCTAATAACAATGCATAATAACAATACCTTCCAAATAACAGTGGAACTTGATATCAAGCTCATACCATCCACTCATATTCATACTAGCAGCTACAAGCAGCTTGAGGTATGTAGAAGTTTGGTGAAATATGAATTATAGCTGCAGAGCATTTATTACATTTCAGTCTGCAAAGAATATTTTACATTTCGGCTTCAATGTTATTGTAATAGCATTCAATCCATTTTTACTTCCCATATATCTATGTTTTCTTTTACAATATCTTTTATTCACTGCACTTGTTGATGTACTGCCATAAACTGGTTCCAGTCCCTGCATACTATGGCTACCCTCCTTGATGGGCCAGTCAGAGGATACATACATGTACTATAATGAACTTTATTCTGATTATTTTTAATCATCTAATGAATGCTCATAATCAAAGACTTGAGCAAGTCTAGTACTGCCACTGTAGGTAATATTTTCATCTTCTCTCTATTCTCTATTATTTTATCCCCTCGGTTCTCACCCAGATGTTGGAATTTGGTGAATAAATAGATAAAGAAAAGAATCAGATCGGAAAGGGGATTCTACGGTAGCTATTTGAGACTGACAAACAAGTACTTCCTTGATAGTGTGTTTACGAGGCCATTTACTATAGAGCACCGCTTTTGTTTGGATTCTTTCACAATGATTGATTTGCTTGTGAAGCGACTCAGAAGCGATAGTAACTCACGGAAAATCACATTGTCAAAGCTGCTAATAGAATCGAATAGGAGAAGTATTACCTTCTCAGTCTCCGTTCTCTCCTTTAAACTAAGATGAGAACAGAGATAAGCCTTCTGATTATGGACTACCTTCATGAGGTATCAGGCGATGATTGCTAGGCGCACGTTTATTGAGACCGATCATTGCAATGGTATCAGGCTTGTCCTCGGTACGTGTTCGTTCACCCGGCGGACGAGTCATAATTCAATTAGTACGCCTAATCAGGTGGCGATATAAGGGTGGATTTGGACGACCACGTAGGGAGTGGGCGGGCAGGGTAAAGCTTGGCGCGCCATGGGAATACTAATATCATTCGTGTTCTCCGCCTGGGGCCGTCCATCATAGAGTTCACATCCGCAATTAACCCAGAAACATAAGCCGCCATGCCCCCTGCTTATCTGCTGGGATACACATAGTGGGAGGGAAACTTGAGCATTTAGCCCGTGAGCTTCTTTTTTTATTGTTTAATTTGAACACAATTCTTTTGTTTATTCCTTTTCATTGTACCACTTCTTCCATCAAAAGTTTGATAGTTCCAATAAAAGAGGCAGTTAATACAAGTAACTGATAGTCCATGTACAATAGAACGTATGCATCCTTTTGAGTTATAACAGATTGATTGCAGGAAGAAACCAATATGAAGATGAAGAGATGAGTATGAAATGAACAATCATGCTGGTTGCCAGGAGTGCTTGATATAACTATTCCCGCCACTCGTTTATGGAATATTGCTGTTTTAGAATACATAATTTGAAGTCAGTTTTTGGCAATAATGTCTAAGTTGTTTTATTTGGCTCATTTCATAGACATTGTCCTCTGCAAAAAGCGGAGGATGGTCGTTCTCGTTTACTCATAATACTAGCGATTTTGTCGCTAGAACATTTGGACGCGCTATCTGGTGGGTATTTGCCACATTACAAGCCTAAGTCTCCACAGCAATCACAAGGGGCAGAACGGCAGATCATGAATATTCAAATGGGCGGTGGTGGCCCTGCTATGATATACATGTCCCAATGTATGATTTCAGCGGGATATGGGTACAAGCGCACCTTGCGCCATGATACAATGGCGGAGGCTGTCACACAGCTTTTCTCAGGGTAAGGATATCACTAAACTACCCCAAAACATTTTGTTTTCAACATTGATAGAAATAAATCAAAACAGAAAAAGCAAATCTGAGTGAGAATCTACAAACATAAAAAGCTAGTTTTAGTTTTTCTGCACCCGAGACTGACAGTTCAATCTCCGGGGACAGGTCTAGTTCTGTCTGTCGCTATGTGGTGGAGGAACTCCAAGCATATCCTGTCGAAACCGTGCCTTTTTGGAGCGTGTTTGCACTAAATACATTGCCTAAAGGTTAAAGTGGTCACATATAGACTTTCAGCGTACTTCCATTAAAGTTATCCCTTCCCTGTCTGCGTGCTATTCACTGTGATGGTAGTAAAGGAGCAGGGTTCCAGTGTCTCGAGGTTATAGAGGCATGGTCAACTGACCATTACCAATCACTTGAGACAAAAATACCTTATTGACCCTCTGGTGCTTGATATATTTGTATCCTTGACTGAGGCAGTTGCAGAAATGGCAAGTTGACTGGATGTAGTTGGGTTACAGGAAGCTATTCATAGACTATATGTAACCCATTTTTTTAATTGTTATTCATTTATAATTGCACACTCATTCATAAATGACGAACATTCTATATGCCCCTAGTTATATAGGGTACATAATCATGGTTGTTGTATTTTTGTATAATGATAGCTATTGGATATGTGGGCATGGGAGTAGCTCAGCTGGTCCGAGCAGCTCTGGGATACCTCGGCGGACCTCCTCACACCTCCCACCGTGACAGATAAATCTGCCGTCAACAAAAGCCACGAGCGCGGTCATCATCGACACTCCGAGGCGCGAGAAACAAAACAGGAGACAGGAGTTTTCTTTCCGAACGTCTCCGGCCTTCGTCCTTCTATCTACCTCCACAGAGCCACAATGGGAGCAGGTGCAAGAAAAAGAAAACCAAGAATATTCTTCTTGTTTTCTGACACACCGCCTCTCCCCATACCGAGATGGTAATGCTTTTTTAATGGCAATTAGGGAGGTCTTTTTTAAGCGCACTCCTCTTGACAACTTTAAAATATCGACACTCCTCCGATGGCGTCCTCGTTAAAATAACAGTCCCAAACGATCGACCTCAAGTTTTTAACTCATGTAATAGAAAGAGCCGGCCCATTTTTACTGTAACGGAGAACACGAAAATACTCCGTTAAAATTAAATCATCCTTTTCGGATTTCTACTTGAATTGCCATCATTGCCATTGACCTCTCCTGTTCCGGGATAACGGGATGTTATTGTGCGAGGAACCAAGGGAATTTCCTTGACATTGATTACTCCGGTAGTAGAATCTTTTTCACGTTCGCTTCTTACTCTTTATGGGAATGAGGGTGTAACCCTTATCAGATAGAGTATTCAGAACCACAGTATCATGCATACATTTGCATATGCATAATTTACTAGTTTTTTCTTTTCTAATCAGGCCAATTGATAATTGCGAAACAAGGATAGTAGACGCATGTACATATGTTTGCGATATGAGGAACTGGTCGACTCTATTAATATCAGGATTGCATGGTGGCTGAAGCAAGGGCTGATATGATTCACCTCTTAACCAATGCACACTATTCTGGAGTGGGCTGCTCGGCCTGTACTCCTAAAAACCAAAAATGCTACATACGATACACAAGGATGCAGATCACAATGGTGGTCCAGATAGTTAACAGTCATATTCATGCAGCTCAATACACTTTGTAGAGAAAAGTTCGTCTGTAAATTCATACTGTACATACTGCTCATTATCCTACCCCTAATATAAAATCCCATAGGCCTAACATTGAGTTTCCGTATGCCACGCTGACTGGCATACGGAGTTTTATATGCCACTAGTGGCATACGGAATCGTTATCAGGTAATATTCCACAATCGAGGAGACGGGGTTGGATAAAATTAAAACCTGATTCGTTTTAATCTTGGCCACTGCATGCCACTCCTGGAGTTTTGGCTCCGGACTTCACTTGGCTTTGCCTCATGAAGTCACTATGCCAAACTCCAGTCGCGGCATACGGTGGCCAAGATTAAAACTCATCCAGTTTTACGATAATATCTATCCTCATGATTGAATTATGTTGTTTATTAGACAAGCAATAAAGTTCAACATAGTGGTAGATCTTCCACTGTAGCTATTAGATGTAAGCCAAAGTTAACAGTTATATTACAATAACGTATTCGGCTTATTATTTTCTATTTTGTTGACACATATTGTCATTACAAATGTTCATACTCATGATGGTGATCATATTGATGAGTCATTATCATGCATGGCATTGATGAATTGTTATTATGCATACCAGTTTGATTGATAGAGAGACCATTACTCTGTATAAGCATTGTGGGTAATGCTTAAGGTTACCTACCATTCATGTACTGAGTATAACATTTTTAGAACAACCTTGGACCATTTACAGTTGGGTTTTTTTATGTTTGTACTTCATTGGAAAGATATACACATTCTCTCAATTCACTTATCGCTCGGTGTCTGGTATATGTGTACATCATCCATCTCGGAGGCGCGAATTCGTGATCAGTGCCAGCCTTAGAATGGTCTCCCAGATATACCAGGAACCATTCTAGTTCTGATAAACTACAACTTTCCAACGTTACCAGGAATACAGGAATGCAGAGGTTCTATTGAAAATGCACTATTTGTCAATATTCATATCTAATTCCGTTTTACTCAACATATCCTAAAACTACATCTTCTGTTCATCCTTGAAGATGACCACAGGAAAAGCGATACCTAAAAGTATCATTTGGTACGTCAAATATTAATTTTTCTATTCGGTTAGATTTCTCCTTGGCAAAATCCAAATCCTCTGCCACACCCATTTCCCTACAATCACCCAACCATAACAACAGCGTCATTCTCTTGGGCTTCACAGTAGATATATCTGTCCACATACATCTCTCAATAGTGACCCTAATCCCCCCGCCCACCCCCATCCCCTATTGGCCTCCTCCAGCACATCAGCGAACTGGACAATAGTGTTATCGTCCACTCTGGTGACCAGGAGGACATCGTTGTGGGCCTGCATTGACATTCTGTATTGATCAATTTGGATGTAGTACGGCCCAAGCCGTGGGTTCCCCCCAGAGAGAGGGGACCAGTCAATACAACTTACGGACAAGTATGGGGGTTTTCGGGGAATAGGACCCGAGTATCTCGAAATTAAATCCGGACATCATCCGACGAATTTGACGATTGAATGGACTTCGTGTCAGGAAATATGAAAAGCCATAGTCGCGTGCACTCCAGTGTGTGAGGGATACGGGCGGCCCTACATCGAACCGGAGCAGTAGGGCGTGTGAATACGGAGAATAGGCCTCGTGCTGTCGTTATGCATACGTGGCTCCCCTCTTTTGCAATACAAGGCTGAATGGATAGGAGCGAGGAAGGGTGGATTGGATGCTAGAAGGGATCAGGGCCTAGTAGTAGGATTGACTGTCGGGTGAGCCGGAGGGTCAGTGCCAGCATGACCCACCAACACTCTAGCCCCCTAGCGCCATTTATATTCAGGTGCGGGTGATGCAGTTACTGCTATGCGATCGGCGACAACTATTGCACCACCAGGTCTTATTCCCCCCTCGTCCCATGCCCTGACCCTCATATACCACAGAGCTACTCGCTCCATGCAGGGGAGCACATACGAAGAGCAGCTCAGCACTCCAGAGGCGGCTAGTCAGTGAACCGCCCCCCGGCCTTACTCCGCCTCACCCCGCCAAGAACACATCACAGACAATGAGTAGGTCCATAGTGCTGCCCACCACTTTTGCATCGGATATGAGCAACTCGCACACAAAAGCCCTCGAGCCTCCTGGAGTCGCTCTGAGCACGTGTGTAAAACATATTCAGGCGGGCGTGTCCGGCATGCGAGCGGCGGAGGCCGGGTCGGGCGCAGTGCCAATCACCCGGGCCCCTGTGGTATAGAGCGCCGGCCGGCCCTCGCGGTCGGCAGGCGAGGATCGGGTCCGGGAGTAATGATGTGTGGCTGATGCGAATTCGTCCGACGTGGATCTATCTGTCTGTTTCCGGGATCCTCCGTTCCCAGAGGAGCCACTAGGAAAGGTTCCCAAGCTTTTCTGCACTAATACAGACACTACCTTTAAGAATATCATCAATAAAAAACAACTACTAAACAACTACTGCACTACAAACATCAGAGGCCCGTTTGACAATCTAGGATCGTACATGAAGACCCTTTTATGTACCTCGTGCAGAAACCATCAAATCTTCATTGTTCAAGTCTTTCTGGAAGACATACATCTATTTGTGCAATATATTCCTAAGATTAACCAATCAGATTAAGTCTTGAGATCACATGATTACATTTTGGTCAAGGATCAAAGACAATCCTAGTGGAGGACAACCTTTGGTGGAGGATATGCAATACCATTTTACAAATAAGCATGCCCTGTACCTCTGCAATAGATTCATGTACAGTCAAATATGATAATTATCCAGATGCACTTCCGGTGACCACTTTAAGCAAAGAGAAACTGAATTATTTCAATTCTGGTAACCCAAGTAATGATGCCACACTTCTTGGCATTTTATCATAATAAGACTGATAGTGAAGCCAGGAACATGATTAAGGTTTTTTAAAAACACTTAACTTTCCATGATCGTCATGTAAGATTGTCATCCAGAGACTGATCCTTTTTACAAACAAGAACGCAATAAAGGCACTATCAGTTCGATTTTTATCACCCTTTATTTGAGAAACGCCTCCGACAAAAGATGATATATATGCAACGGAGATGAGAAGGATTCTCATGACCTATGAAACGTTTGTTCTTTCCATCGCGGAAAGAATAAATGAATAAAATCCAAAGATAGTACAGATTATAAAGTTTTATGGAATTGGATTACTAGAAGAGGAAATTGCCAGCAAGTTGGAGGATAAAACGTTACGGAGTGAAAACTTGCAGAAGTTCAGTTTGTTGAAAAGGACATTGCAATAAAATACAAAGGTTATTGCAGACACGCGCTGACTAAAGCATTCAAGACATTCTTGTTGCAAAATTTATTGCAACTGTTGATTTGCCGAAAAAAAACTCTGCCTACGTTTCCTGTTGCTCGTTATCCTTCCACTTCCAATAGTTGTAGGATTCAATGTCTTGGGTAGCATTGAGTAAAAAAGGCATATATTAAATGATAAAAAAGAAACCCGGCTAGTGCCCATGTGTCCCTACCAACATGTTAGACTACCACAGGGGGGCTGAAGTTACTCGATTGAACTATCTGTATCCTTTTATATAGATATGTAATATATGAGATAGATGAGATGAAAAGAATCCCCTGTTCTCAGCAGGGCAGGGAATATTGGATCCCGACTCATAGCACTTTAGTGATGGATATTTGTAGCGAGTAAAATCCAATAAAGTATAGCCTTGACAACATACAGAATAGAAAAAACCCAACATAATGTATGGTTGATATATGGAAGCTCAATATCTATTTGAGCCAAAGTTGCTTTTGTCGGCCTCTGGGGATATGGACCCTGGTTTGGGTATCCCCAGGTGGTGCGAAATATGTGTCAGGGGGTGATGTATAGGGCAATGATTACCCATCCTCACAGCAGGAGGCGCCACCCTAGTCCATCGAATTGTCTCGCGAGACCACACGAGACAACGTGAGACATTGCCGGCATCGATTTTTATCTCACCACTGGTATTAGTTTCACCACTGAATTAATATGAAAAAGAAAACTCAACGATCACCCACGTCAAGTGCGAACTCTATGACATGGTCATGGCGTAGGGATGCGAGATGATGTCAAATGTAATTGACCAATCAGCGGCCCAGGTTTCAAATACCTCCAGCTCCATTCATAAACTCAATGGAGATTTATACGTTCATAACTGAATTTGCATAAGTTATTTGAATATTCTAATATTGTTATGTCCGTGTCAGGGATGAGATAAGATCGGGAACATACGCAAATCATAAAAATATGAAAAACTCCACTCGTTTCGAATGCGCCGTAATCTCCGTAACCATAATATAGTCTTCTTCAACTCCCTCAAAACCTTGGAGGGTGACCTATAATCTTTGAAACTTGAATGTGTAGTATTATACATTTCTTACATTTTGTGAAAACTCGAAGAAAATCACATTGGTTTTATTATATAGAATTCAATTTTATTATAATTTCTATATATTCCATCATAATGTTATCATTATATTTCTCTAAATCAAAACTAGTACAGTGACCGCTGAATTCTAAGATAAGTTACCTCGATTTAGAGCCGGAGAACATAAATTCCCAAAGGCTGCTGAACATCATTGCTTTTAGCGTAGATCTCATTGCATATTGTGATCCCTAAGCTACATCATCTCAAAATCGGAACTATTTTCTTTAACTTGGGTATGGTAATTTGTCTATGTGAGATTCGAGCTGCTGTTTCTGATTGCCTACAGGCATGACTGCAGCCGTCAGAAAGAGTGCAGGATTTTTCAATTCGCCAAAATCGTTTTGTGCGAGACTTTGGCGGAGTTAAGTTATCTAGATGGCTGCTGAGGTAGATAAATGTAGCCTGCGGGTGTCTATTACCTTCACGTCATTATTGCTTCGTTTCCCAGACTCTGACGATCATGTGTGCCGCCTAGAGCACTCAATTTGGCGAAGCACATATCGGGGCCGGATATGTAGCATGTTTTAATCATCAACACAGGACAAGATCCAGGAATTCTGAGCTTCAGTTCGATTTGTTCCAGAGGAATCAATTCTGAAATTCTTATCTTATCCCAACATTTTTTATAATTCCGCTCATCATTAATAAAGCCAGGGAATGATTAAAGATTCGAACCACGAATTTGAATACTCTTGTTGAGTGACCAGACACATAGTTATTGGTTCTAAGTGACTTTCATCTATTCTTTCTTCATAATTGGTTCATTGGTCTATAGGGGGTTTCCCTATCCAGGTCTTTCTCCACATCACAGTTATGTAGTATGTAACTATTTCATAACTATTTCGGTCTTGCATGTTTGGTCATTGTCAGCTGGGCATGCCTCTATGACACTGGCACCCTGCTCCTTTCCCAATATCACTGTGAATAGCATGCAGATAGTGAAGAATAGCTTTATTGCAGCATGACGAAAGTCTATATGTGACCACATTTAGGCAACGTCTATAGCGCGTGCGAGCACGCTATAATAATACATTCATATCGGTGCATATCATTCCCAGGGAAACGTCATCACTGTCTGGATTCGAATCAGTGTCAGGTGTCGTAAACATCTGTTATTCCGTTATTGGTACTTTTCTCATCATGACGCAATACATAAAGAATACCTCACCCAACCGTAACTTTCTATAACCTCGCCACATCTCTTTTTACTCATGAGTGAACATGTGATTCCGATAAAAATCTACTCCCGAAGAAGAAGCAATCGATATATCGATACTGTGATACAAGAAACTGGAGTGCCACTTCTTCATGAAGAGTCTGTATCTTTTTACCCCTCCTTGACAATACAAGATCCAGTCATACAAAGAAGGGGAGGATTTCCTGTCTGGCTTTCTTCTAGCCTCGCAGAGCCGTGGTGTGACACTAATATAATGAGATCCAGTTACAGCTACTTGGATGACTTTTTGTGTTGTTGTAGCTACTGAGTGGACTTTAACTGTCTTGTGGACGTTGGTAGGGCTGGGTGATATGGAAATAAGAGAGAGATAGTTCTACTTACATTGGTTCGCTTTATTGAGGCCTCACTTCTAGAATCGATGTGTAAAGAATGTGGATCTACAGCCCTTGAGGTGTGTAGTATACGACCCCGTCCTACCATTTATAAAAATCTCCATAGACTTAACATGGTGTGACTGTATGCCACAGTAATGCCTTGAAATATGCATAGCTCATGGGTGACATATGCAATTAAAAACAAGTGATGGGGTAGGATAAATTCTAAACGTCACTCAAATTCATGTAATTGTTTACATGGTGTTTGTTTTCTTCTGTTACAGATATCACTCAGCCCTGCTTCGTGATATCATTCCACAAAGACAAATCAGACCATATAAAAAAAATCATATGAATGCTGTGACGTTTCTTGATATTATCCGATAATCCTATCTTGCCATAACTAGCTTAGAATTGCTGTACTAAAACGGAAGACTAGTAGTACTGCAGCTCATGATGAAAAGTAGCTCTGTTTTAGGATTTGCCCTATGCATCAATTTAGCCAGACAAATCATGTACCAAAATGAGGTTAAGAACGTCTTCTATTTGGACCAAGTTAATGAGGGGTCATATTATTGTAATACATTTTATTTCAGTTTCCATGGCAAAATAATACTTTTTCAAAGAGCCGCATCAGATACACTTTTTATTCATAACTCTTTTATTTTGCATATATTATAAAGTATCTATCAGGTATATTTATTATACCTAAAAACCTTTAACTTTAACTTAAGAGTTTTAACTATATCTTCAGTCGATCGACACAACAACATTCTGTACTCAGATTTTAAGGAATTGATCTCAATGTGGCAATTTCAAGCCAATAGAATCATTCTTTCACATCACTAATGATTATGATTGTTAGGCCCGGCGTCCACCTACTACGATAGAATCGTAGACCTCCCGATATGGCACCGATACAAAATGACAAAATCGGTACCATATCGGGAAGATGCAGGGCCCGGCGTCCACCTACTACGATATGGCTCCGATATGGTCTACGATTCACCTTCCGATAGAATTTCAAAATCGCGTCGGAAGGTTACCTAATATCGGGGCAGTTGACCACGTTTCTGCGATTAGACACCGATAAAAAACCCATACAATGCATGGTGGATTGGCATGTCTAGACATATGTCTACGATTTTGCACCTTCCCGATATGTCTCCGATATTAGCTTTTTGTATCGGTGCCATATCGGTAGGTCTAAATTTCTATCGTAGTAGGCGGACGCCAGGCCTAAATTTCCAGAGGGGAGATCGTAAGATTTCATAATGCCAGCAGTGAACGAATGTAAAGCGTGTTCACTGTGGTGGGACTTGTTACGACATGGCAGTAACATAATGTCCTTTGGGTGCCACAGTGAGTGGGACTCATTAATACGCCACAAAGCCTGTAATGTTACAATTGAGCAACAGGGAATTACGACGATTGACGACGGGAGCAATCCCCGAGGGCACTGAGGAAGGTCATTTCTTCTCCGAAGGGCCACAACTCTGCAGCCACTACGTCACTTCCGTTGCCCTTCTTTGAAAGCAGAACCCAAAGTGAGGCTCCTCCGAGTGCCATTGAAATAATTATTTTTCATGGGTAGGATCAAACTAGTCGACTCATATGTGTAAGCACATATGAATTATCGATACCCATTAATGAGTGAACAAAAAGCGCAATGTAATCCCAAGGGCAGTGACTCCTTCAGATGTAGAACAGTGCATGGTTAGTTTTGGATACTGTCAGGCCACCACATTTACTGCAGCAAATGCAGCACCGTTAGTTTTATTCATAAGCTCTCTAACTCTCTATATATGTCTACACATAACTACTGTACAGAGATGTTTTGCTGATTACCCAAGGAGACAGGTTTAGTATGAATGTCGAATTTTATCTTTCAGTACCCCTCAAACCTGCACTATTCAAACATTGCCTTATATTCGTTTTCCCTTTCCTCCATTCCTTGTCTTGCATTGTCCTACCCTCCGTTGCTCAGCCCTAAACTACCTGCTCTAACGTCGGTGTGCATCATAGACCTACCCCATGCAATCAGATATGAAAAAAGTAAATTTAGAGTGTCTTATAGGTTCATGTCCTGGATGATTTATATAGAAAATTACTTGATAAATATGATTTTCCATATATTATTTATAGAACAAGGACGCTAACCCATAACTATCAGTCCCTATATATATAGTAATGGAGATATACAGGATAGTGTCAAGATTAAGGGGATATTGAAAGCATATTCTGTCAATGAGGAGGTTTTATGGGTTAATTTCCCCAAGATATCCACGTCAGAATGTTGGGTGCATCGTAGTCTGCGTCGGGATCATGTGTGCCGGGTTTTTTTCACCCTATAAAGTTATAAAACTTATAAAGTGGGCGTCCACCAACCACGACAAGGCTACGATAATGGGTTCCCGACAAGGTCCACGACAGGCCTACGATTGGAAGGTCTGTCAACGACAACGGCCAAGACAGGCTACGACAAGGCCAAGACAGGCTGCGACATGAAGCTTGTTGGGGGCCTGTCCGGGGCCTTCCGACAAGGTTACGACAAAATCGAACATGTTCGATTTTTCCCATGACTGGACCCTTGTCGTGGAGTGCGGTGTCGTAGTGTGTCAGGACCATGGACGTCTTTTTTACGGGACCCAGCGACGTCTAGGACACGTCCCGACAACGCTGTCACAGAGCACCCCCTCCTTAAGACAAGGCTGCGACAAGCGCCGATTAGAACCTTCTTGTCGGCTCTTGTCGTAGCCTTGTCGTGGTTGGTGGTAGCCCGCCTTAAACCTGTTCTAAGGCACTGCAATGCACACTCTTGCAGAAATGGCTTTCATTCCAACAGGGCCTACAACAAAGATAATGGGCATCATAAAGCCATTTTCCAATGGCCGACACTTGGCCACCGATCTGCAGTTGGGAACCACAAACACCAGATCGATGAATAGATACAGGCATGCAGAGAAGTGCTCACCGATGAATTGCGCACACATTATGCAATGAGGCAACCATCGAAGGGCTTCTGTCAGTATGGACCTGTCAAATGCAGCAGAAACAAGGCATACGCTGCACCCTCAGCGATCTTTAATCATCAACATGCTGTCCTTGGCCACCACGGACTGAGTAAAAGGAGAACTCAATAAATTGGTGCCGTTTTCGTTGGTCAGTAGAAAATGGCTTATAGAGCGTGTCGTTGTGAATCGGAATGTCTGAGTTCTGCATTGGCTTTGGTGGCTGCCCGGCTTTAAGGGCTCTTGTTCACATTTCATCTCTACACTCGGCCCTCCTCCGTTCGTGTCCGTACTATCCGGCATTTCTTTTCAAAGTCATCACCTAATTACCTTCTCTTCTTACTTGGTATCTTCACATGGCCAGCAACTTGCACCTCTCACTACCCAAATCACCTAGTCCTCATATTTCAACTCCAAATCACTAATTAAACTACAAAGGCATTAGCATTCAACTGCTTTCAGGAGACATTTAATTGGTGAGCACCTTTTGAGTGAACTTTTCTATTCAATATCGTGCTTTAAGTGAAACATGCCTGGAATCTTTTCTTACTAGAATGTTTTCATTGTTTAGCCTACATGGTTATGAGCTCCGGGGCATATATTCATACATACCATGCAGCGTTGTGTATCTACGTTGTATTCCTTTGTTCACTTTTACAAAAACTGGAGGTCCAGAGTCAGACCCAAAGAGGAACCCTCTCATACCCCAAGTTGGGTTGGCGAGTTGGAGAGTGTAGAACTGGCTGGCTGCCAAGTCGGGGTACAGCGATAAAACACTGACTGGACAATACCTAAAACCTTTGAGTCATTCACCTTTAGAATTCCATGCTAAACAGAGTATTTCGATAAAGGACCGGTCCTTTGTTTTGGTGAAACAGGAATTAGGTTGCCCAACTGTCTTTGGATGTATGTAGACAGATTGTGTAAAGAATGTGCCTGATTACAGTGGGGAGGTAAATAAATTATATCTAAATTACGTCGGGATTGCGGAATTCCTGCTTACGCAAAGAGTGTTGAAAGAAATATCCTCTACTATGTGTAAAATTGTCCCTGATATTGTAACTGTTTTTAGAGATTTCTCATTGATATGGGAATGTTAGTATCATCTAACGGGATTAGCCCAGTATCGTGTACAGTTAGCGGATAAATGATGCATGATTGCGACATTGTTTTCAATATATATATATATATATATGCGGGGTATAGCGGATTGACAACCTGGATTGACATTGATATGAACCGCCATGTTCAATGGATATGAACTGCAAGTGACCCCGGGGAACGTAAGTTGGATGTCAGCTAGAGTTCAACATGGCAATGTCAACAAAACGAAAAGCCTGATCGTAACTAGAGGTCTCTGAGTACATAGACATGCTCTAATATCTAATGGCGTTTAACATGCATGTTAAACGTTAGAACAGGTATCATCCACAAGCTGATTTAGAATTATATTCTTGCTGCGATGGCTTTCGCAGTTTGTCAGATTGTCTTAGTTTGACAATGTCAATAATAATGGCACCACCAAGCAAGAATCGTCGATGGGCGAGTGTCAATAAAATGTCAAAATGGATTTCCTTTAGTGTGTATTTATTAATTATATCAGAATGGTGTTTTAGATGGGACTGAGTGCAACAGTCACTTTTTTCCTAGCAGCTCACATTCTAGCTGCAGATTGATCATTTTTTTGTATTACTTTTGATGCATAAAAACAATTTATACCACGCCACATCGCATACAGTCACTCCATGTTAAGCTTATGGGGATTTTTATAAGGGGTAGGATGATTATCGCATACCGCCAATCAACACTTGACATTGCCCATCCATGTCACAAGGCACCAGCACCCTACAGCTCACAGTACCTCCTCACTACCGAAGTAATAAGTAAAAGTTCTTGTCAAATCTCATTTCTTTTTCCTATACTTCGAAACTGCCCTGCTATGCCCCCTGCCTTTCAACTTCCTCCCCCGCCACTACCCATGAACCACCTAACAATCCCCTGACAACCCGGAGACTGTTTCCGCGGGTACTTTACTTCACAAGGCTCATAATAGGGTGTAGACCTGCAGGCAGAGAAGCGGCCTTGGTTAGCTGTTAGCTCGCCTTCCATGGCATGGCGCCGGGCACAAAAAGCTAACTGTGGGTCGCGCCACCAACAGGGGCAATAAATGTTAGATGGGAATCTCTCCAGTGGCGGCGCTGCGAGCAGGGATCTGATGGGGCAACCGCCGCTAGGTGGGGTAACAAAGGGGGCCGTGTGCAGCGGTGACACCTGGTTGATTGGTGGCGCCACAACAAGCCTGCCTCAGTGCGCCGCCCACCCCGGACGAGCCCACCTCACCCCCTCCCGCCAAGGACATGCCTCAACCCTGCCGTCGCCCCTGTCCTTTCTCTCGCTGCTCTAACCCGGCAAGAACCACCCACTTTCCATCTCCGTCACCGTCAGCCATCATCATACCTGGCATGCATGTAGACATCCAATAGAAAATTCTGTTTGAAAATCAATTCTACAGAGTTGTTTTGGTCGGGGGATGTTTGTGATTTCGCTCATAAAAAAAAATCCATGGGGAATATATATATATACATATATATATATATATATATATATATATATATATATATATATATGTGTGTGTGTGTGTGTGTGTGTGTGTGTGTGTGTATGTGTGTGTGTGTGTGTGTGTGTGTGTGTGTGTGTGTGTGTGTGTGTGTGTGTGTGTGTGTGTGTGTGTGTGTGTAGAGAGAGAGCGGGAGAGAGGGAGGGAGAGAGAGAGAGAGAGGAGTCGGGTAACGTGAAAATGACGCACCTTGAGCAATAGGTCTTGTGTATAGGATGCTGACAGGTTGTCACTTAGATTCAGGGTCATGCTGTTAACAGTTACGACGGTGACAAGGAAGGCCGCCTTGATATGTGGTGATTATTATTTGTCGGTAGAATATATTCAATAGAATTTTCAAAGAAAACCCCCGCTTATTTATTCACGAAATCAGTAAATGGGCATCTCAGAGGGACCAGGCGGCAGAACGGCCTCAGCCGAGCCTGGATTCATTGTATGTTTTGACTATAACAAAAATCTAACCTCCCCCCCCCCCCAAAAAAAAACAAAAAAACAACACTGAACCGCAAGTCTTCTTGACATATAATATCTTCGAAAACCTCACGAACAAATCAAGCATGTTGCTGAGATATATTCCATGGTATCTGCCCTTAATATCCTTACCCGCAATACAATAACAATGCTTCCAGTAAAGGGGGCATACTGCTTTGCGTCATCTTAGGTTGGTTTTCTCTTCTCTACCTTATATGTTATGCATGTTAGGTACTTTTCTCATCGCGCGGGACATGCAGACCTTTCGCCTACGATATATCATTTACTTTGAGTGTCATTGGGGACAAATAGTTCTGCATGTAGGATAAGGAGCCAAACCCGATCTCCACCAATCAGAGTAGGTATAGCAGACCCCTTTGGGGTGGCCCCATGGAGACGACCCGCTCCTCATAGACGCCCACCGCCCACTGAGCTGCTCAGGTGAAGTGCCATTAATGAAGAGCAATTTGCCCGTGGAACACTTAACAAATTATTCATGGTGTCTCGCCTTGTTACTGGGTCTGTGTCCGTTCCCGGGCGGCCGTACGAACCCTCAGGGCGAGAAGTAATGAACGGTGGACCGTAGACAAGGCCCGCCTCATTGGCTACGTATACAAACACTTGGGGGTAAAAGATATAAGAAAAATATACATGCTCATAATATAGATGTTTATCCTACCCCTAATCATGAATTCCATTGCGACGGAATTACCAAAGGACACAAGATAGGTAGATTAAGGTCCAGATATCACCATATAGACATAAAGAGGCATGGTAAATGTCTCTTCAGGACATTTTCGTATAGTTTGAGTTTTGCATTTCTGAACACTTTTATCTACTGCAGTTATTACTGAAGGGGCAGTAGAGGTGGCAAGATCTCCATGATGGAATTATGTGCTGTGACATGCAAAATGTAGGTTGAGAGTTGTCACTGAAAGACATCTTAAGTCCCATTAAAAAAGACAACAAACAATCTAGAAATATCTGGGACTAACAATATAGCAAAGCGTTCTTGATGAGCCACAGCCCTAGAGGTCATTGGTCCCTTGTAAATTCTGTCACGTTTTGGAATTTCATTTGCTGCATTTGGTCAATTTGCACATGCGCAGCACTGCAGCAACTATGAAATTTGAAATGACAATAGTGCAATTGGTCAGACAAAAGTTCTAAGTAAAGGAAAATGTATACATGTATATCTAATATATCTAGATGCTTTTGACTGGCTGCCTGTGTCACGTTTACCGTGGAATTCGTGTAACATAGATATCCATAGACCTAACGTGATGTGACTGTATGCCACGGTTATGCCATAAAATGTGTATAGGCCATGGGTGACATATGAAGTTCAAAACACGTTGCGGGTTAGGTTAAAATTTAAACATCACTCAATTTCACATGATTGTTTACATAGTGTTCTTTTTCTTCTGGTACAGATATCACGAAGCGGCATTCCGCGAAAACCAATCAAGCCATATAAACAATCATATGGAATTTTGTGATGTTTTTGGGTAATATTGGACAGATATCAGTATTGGAAGCTGTATATATTTGAAGCCGTATATCACCCTTTTCTCACCCCTCTTTTTCTGTGTCCCTCCTCTCATGTCACCCCCTCGGTTTCCCTTAACCATTCTCATCTTTCTCTCGCTTGTTCCTCCTCTCTTACCCTGGATGTGGTTATGGGACAAAACCATATACATTTACCCATATACATACATCCACCCATATACAATGATCCCCTCCACAGTGATAACCCAGAAAGCTGAGCGGACGACCCGCCCCCCTTCTCCAGCAACCACCCTAACGCCTCTCCCCTGGAGGCATGCGGTCCTCGGCAGGACTCAATCACCCGGCTCTCAATGACCACAGGTCGGCCGGCCCTGACAAGGCCTGCCGAGGCGAGTCCTCCTGTGGGTGTATGTTTGAGTGTGTACGAAGCAAACAAGCCGCACACTCAGCTGAATCTCCCATCGATTTCTGAACGGTACTTATCTCCTTGCTAGGGTCTTGCTAATGGTGGCGGTCGGGGACATACTCATTGGTGGTGCCAGTGAAGCGGTCCTAGAGTCCGCAGAGTGAGGTAATGGTAATTTAGCTGTAACAACAATATCCTCTTTGACTCGTCAATTCGTAAGCTAAATGAGTGCTGTCAATAATTGATGAACATATATCTCCACCTAAAGCGAGATTCTCATGGAGACGGATATCAGTTTTTCACCAGTATGTATTATTCACTATTGTCGTTCATATCATATTGTCTGTTGCCCTAAGAAAGTAAACCATTGTTCCCTGGGATTAATCTTTTAATCTTGATATATGCATAATATTTATAATGAGTAATTAATAAAGAAAGTTACAAAGTGATTTAAGAATTGTGCCTAGTTCGACTGTTGCCTGGAATTCTTCCACAGTTCATATACTACTTTCATAGGGTAGAGCCACTCAGATGTCTAAACAGTCTATATGGGATATGATTTCATGATATGAACACATGTTATATTTCTATACCTGCTTTTCCGTCCTTTCCCAAAAAAAGCTGTGCTTTTTCTTTATTCATTTTCATAATCAGTTACTGGTTTGTTGTCGTTCTGCTTGAGATTTCTCATATTTTTAACATCTGTACAATCCCAAGACGGAATATACTTAATATACCTACAAGCTACAAGTGATCAATCCAACTTTGAACAATTCCTAACTTCTACGTATATTACGCGTGATCGATCCATTGCTAAACATTATTGTATTTAATAATACCTAATAAATTCTAAAAAGTATAGTATTAAGACCTTCTTCATAGCAATTCATAGTAGTAGTACCTTTAAATTCATCGGACAACCACGTTTCTTACATATAAACACATTTGATTTCATTGCAAGGCAGCCAGACCATATCGCATGTTTCTACGATATGATGAATATATGACGCGGCTATATTGCTGTCTAAAGATACATACATGCGTGGCAGCATGCCCGCCTCCGACGTCTGGTCTCCACGAGCACGAAGTACACTGCGCTTACCTGGATGTGCACCCACCATGGTCTCACTCACACAGAACATTAATGTGGCGTCTCCACCTGCCGATTTAGCGCCGCCATCAGGGTGAACGATTTTTATACCAAGCTCCGGTCAACACACATATATATATATTCTCTTAATGGAGAGGAAGAGAAAAAAGATGCTGTGAGTTCCTCACAAATGGATTGTGGTCAAATTGCATAGGTTATCGGGCATTACATGTAGAAGTACCTGCCATTAATTTACTATGTACTTTACGGAGTCTTTCATCATCAAAACGAGATTTATTTACTCTCTCGTCTAAGCCCTAAGTATCAGACCTCAACAACATAAAACAAATAGAGTTACCAGTTTCAATATCTGGTTTCTGGGAGGGGAGATATTCACGTAGGGTGTTAATGAGCTCTGCCATATTTGTTGACTGCTCAGCTTGGCCGTCGGAGCGTCCTTTGGGTCAGAGGTCATGGTCATGTTTGTTCGGTTTTCAATTATTCTAACAAAGCAAATCACTTCATCCTATTCAGATCTGATGTCATGTGATGTGAAGGGGCCTTTCCCTGATGTGGATTTGAAAATAATCTATAGCAGCCCGTAGGTATATATGAATATGGAAAACTCAATTAATTGGTGCCGTTTTTGTCGGCCAACTGAAAATGGCGTTATCTCAGTGAAGGATGCGGCTCCTTGTACATATATATATACTTAGTGAAAGGCTGTTTTCCCGTCTCGTAGACTATAGCGTGGAGATACTGCTACCGTAGATGTATGGGATAGGAGGAACTCGTGGAGAGGATTGCTATTCCCGAGAGATGTAAGGCGTATCATAACCGAAAGATTGTGCCTCCTTCAAGAGCTGAAAGAGGTTCGGATGTCTAGGAGGGCAGGCGATTTCTATCTGATGGTGAATGAAGGCCTGGCTCAGCCTGGATCAGTCCTAGAGAGGCTTATGTGGCGTTTCCACCTGCCGATTATGACCACCGATTATGGCACTTCGCACAGCCGGTCGATTATGCGTCATATTATTAGAAGGAAACCCACGAGATGAAAACAGCTTGGTCCGTACTCCACCGAGTTTGACTGCAGAGTAATTCACGAAGCGAAACGGAGTGAATTACTCTGTGGTCAAACGAGGTGGAGTGCAGACTAAGTTATTTTCTTCGAGTGGGTTTCTGATTTTATCTCATCCTGTATAACATTATTTATTGATGAAATGAATCACCAAATTAGCCATTGAGTATTGGGTACACGAAACTTACAGCCGTGGAGTATGAGTTCCTAATGTTAAGCCTATGGAGAAAAATACCGGGGTGAGATAAAGTACAATACTCGTCAGGTGGAAATGGATATGGTCGACAGCACCACCAACCACCTTCTACACCGACCGACGAGATTAAAAAGCATTGAACTAACCAGTAGCGGTCTGCATTTATCAGCCAAAAGTTTGTCGGCGTCCACCGCATTTATGCAATGAAGGTAACTAATTATGTGCCACCGACCTTTCACAAGGAGAACCACCGACCGACCTTTTTTACAGCGTGAAAATAATCAATGTGTTTTTTAGTCGGCGGGTGGAAACACCATATTACACTGTCATCCTCTGATGACAGAGGTCGGTAACTGTTGCCTCGATTGTTCAAAATGATCTATAAGGTATATTACCCTCGAGGTTCAGTAGTGCAAAATATATCTTATTTAAGTGTTGCTAAATATTGGAATGCTATTAGAGAAGATGGTCAAAAGTGTAAAAACCTAAGAGGAATCATCAGAATTGTAAATGGTTTTCTGGGAAGTATGTATCGATTAATTTTATATTGTAACATTGATGTTATAAATCTCATTTTCATTACACTTACTTCAGATTCATGGTGTATAGTAGAATAAAGTCCTCTTTAGACGATACGTGCCTATTGTAAGCAAGGTATCTGAAAAGAAAACTTACTGATGCGAATTCTTCCATAAGAAAATTAAAAACGCTTATTTATAGCAATATGCTTCTTGAATCACGAAACGTGTGTGTCACACGAATACATCCGCTAGATTCTGACGATGGGTAGCGTGCGGTGGGCATTGTTGTGCGTCTACTACATTTGTTGTAAATCGTACTTGTCACGTTCTAAACGATACACTGCATATCTTTGTAAGCTGACCCTGTGATTTCCTGAACATCACGACATGCAGACGTATTAAGAGAAAACATGGTTACTGAGCCAGTACAGTTGCCGATTCCATATCTTTTGTCCCATACAATATCTCCCAACGCCGGAGGCAGAGGAACATATAAAATGTTACTTTTACACCTGCCACGGTGGCCATGTTTCAGGCAACTATAGATGTCTTTGGGCAGACCGTGGACGAAACGTGAGGGACGTGACACAACTTGGGGGAATGGGATGGACAAATGTGACAGACCCTGATGACTTTTGCTACCACTGCAATCACTGTCATAAGGCCCGTTTCCATTGGCCGATTTTCCATCACCGATCTACAGTCAGGAACCACCGACGGACTTTTGGCACTGTGGACCCAATATCGGTCAATGGAAACAACCCAGCCCGTGAAATGACCCACAACATTTTCTGCTCAGATTATGCAATGTGGCACCACCCACCACTGAGTGAAAGCTTGGTCACTTAGTGAAATCTACTACCCTCAGCGATTTTTCTTTTCCGATGCATAGTCAGTGGCACCACCGACAGACTTTCTGTGTAACTCAAAAAGTCTAAGCAATCTTCGTCGGCCAATGGAAATGGGCCTATAGTGAGTATTATTCTGGGCTGTAGTAACGGGACGGGACACCATGGACAAAATGTGAGGGACATGACACAACTTGACGAGACGGCATAGACAACATGAACCTGGATCGTCCTCAATCCATGATCGCTAGGAGCATAGTGTAACGCAAATTTATGACTTCTGTGACCATCTTCAAGAGAGGACCACGTCTCGGTTGCCGTGGCTGCTGCATTATGGGACAAAAGACCGAGAGTAGCATCCCTACAGCTCAGTCACTTGGTTTTCATATTATTATGCACCTAAATGTTATTAAAAAACGCCATTTTACGAGGCACTCTATGGGCACAATGTACCCGAACATTCACTACGGGCTCAGCGTGACTGGACATTATTTATACTGCACCCCCAGAAGAGATTTAGTACTATCAAGCAACATGCAGCCAGATGCTGCAAGATACTACCTGATCCTGCATGTCGAATTCATCCTGATTCTGCTGTGCATTCCCTACTCTCTCGTAGATGATTAAATCATGATTAGACTTGGCATGAACCCTGAGAGTCTACATATAGAGCATAATTAAGAATGAATCATTTAATTTAAGGCATCCAAGTCCTATGAGAACATGGCGACATTAATAGAAAGATTATCAAAGTGAAGAGTAAAAAGAGGTTGAGCTCACGCAGAGAGCTAGTTTTACATTGGGGAACTCTAATAAGCCAGTACACCCCCACTTGAGTGCTGTGTGAAATGCATCCTAATATCCCATGGTTATCTGTCTAATAGAGCTAAAGAAATCAACATATCTCGTGATTCAATTAAAACACCCTTTCCATGCCCTATTTTAGTTTACTACATATTGACATTCTATCATGACCGAATGTCCAACGGCTTTTTAACAAATATTGAATATTAGTCTGATTCACTGGTAAGGAGAGACATGCTTTCTATCGGGGTTTTATATCAATTAATGTTCAAAAACTCGAGGATAATTTCGATTGCCCATGAAGAATAGTGAGTCTGGCTTCCCAGAGTACAATAAAGAGCTATCGATTTATACCTAATCCAATTACGATAAAGATTTTTCCTCAACTGAATTGAACGTGCCATGATGCCAAACCAAAGCACAATATAAAAAACTAATCAGTCAATTCTATTTCAATTGAAGTCCTTCTTTATTTGGAATAACAATAAGTGTGTTGAGTGAAATGGTACTCCACTTCTATGGCTACGTCAACGGCGGTGTTGAGTTGAGAAATGGAACCGGTTTTATGAGTAGTATTGTTGAGTCGATACCTACATGAGCCTACATGAGCTGCTCAGTCCAGTCTCCAGTTTACCTTGCATTGAATAACCCCTGCCTGCTCAAGAAACGATATTCGGGATTTTACAACCCCACGTTCATCAGCAACCACAGATCCTCAGACTGAATTAAACATTCACATTTGTGTATTTCCTTTTGCTTCCCGTATCATTTTATTTTCTCCTGAATTATTAGCCCCAAATCCCCTGCCATCTAGGGTTCATCCTTTCTTTTGACTTTGAACTCCCTGACAGAACAGCTATTCAGTACTGTTATTGATAAATGTCATTGTTTTAACGTGTCAACACTCTCTTGGGAATACCTTCCTTTTTCTCCTGCAGATTTGGAAAGGACATTCTTATATCGGTTCACTATAACCCCCAGGAACACATTTGTATAGGAAAAAAATTATGTGCTGGTTTGTGTTATAGGGGAAACGATGGGAAATAAATCATGAAATAATAGTATGTAAACTCGTTTCAACTAAAACAGAAGAAAAAAGGTTGGAGTCATATGCCACAAGAAAAACTGTTAGACTCGATTACAGTCCGTTGTCGCCAGGGCCAGGGTGCACAGGCTCAAACTGGGTCTGTTGAGCGCTGCCATTTGGGGACAGGAATTCATGCCTCCATCCAGCATGCAGCTGAAAAAAAATGGCAGCTCGCTGGTTCTTATCTGCTGTGTCTAACCAATGAAGAGATTTTAAGGTGGCGCGGGCTGTAAACAGACTAAAATACAGTGAGCAACAGCCATCCGAGGAGTACACTCTCCAGGCTCTCTGTCACTCAGCCTATTATTGTGATTGGGGAGCAGTAACGTTGATTAGTGCTTCTCCGTGGTATCGATAACAGTGTGAGCCTCTTATGTTACCATCACGACATCACGACGTGGGCAGAAAGCCAGCAGGAATGTGTTTTTTAGGACGTGATGGGTGAGGATGGTAATTAATACGAACTGTTGTATTTCCTGCTCCCCATGTGTACACACGTTAATTAACATCAGTATTACTTCGCGTCGAGGGAATGCATAATCTGGTTTACTTAACATAACATATTTACATAGTTAGGTACGGCGTCGACCTACTACGATATAAATCTAAGACCTCCCGATCCGATGTACCGATTTATAGAATGTAAGGGTTTTCAGAAAAGCTAGAACCTTTGTATCATAGACTAACATCGAGACTAGTACATCAGTGTGCATCGAAATCTGCTTAAGGTTCATCATAAGGCCTATCGCAGACGATTTGGAGCCCAGTGCACGGCGGGCCTTACACTTCAGGGGGTCGCTGCTCCTAGAAATGTGGGGAAAGTATTGCTCCTGTAATGTTGGATCGTGTCGTGTGGTATCGTTATTTTCACGTTATATCACTCCATTCTACACCACCACATTTTCAGTGACATAGGTGAAATGTTCATCATTTTCTTGATCGAATATAGATGGCGACATAGATATGATACGACCAACAAAGAATCAGAACCAACGGTTTCGATCTCAGGTCGTCATTCTGTGATCCGCAAAACGTGGGGCAACGCCCCCCCCCCCCCCCCCCCCCGGTATCCTTATATCGCAGAAGCTGTTATCAGTAAATGCCATAGACAGAGTAAGACGAACAAGGCAGGCAAGGCAGTTCATGGCGGTGGCATTCTAACGGCTACTAAAGAGGGGCACTCACTCGCAGTGGAGCTGTGACAAAGAATGCATGTTTATTCCGCAGTTTTTTTAATACGCTTTGGTTTCATCCTAAAGTCTCATGGATTGTTTTTGTAGGTCGGGGATGGAATTACCAAAGACTTTCTGAAACTCGATGGAGCTCATATATTTTTAACGATAAGAAATTCAAATTCAGTGATATCTGGGAAACTTTCTCCTGTTTTCTTACCGTCATGCTCGATGTGGATAGTCCACTCATATCAATATGTTTTTATAAGGTGACAGAGAACTACCCACCCTTACTTATGTACCGCTGTCGTTTGGCGTTTTCGAGTATTCTACAGCGGAAGGTCGTGCCAAATTAAAGAATTTTTTCAGGTGTACAACGCCGACAGGCCCCACCAGGCCAAACAGCAAGCTTAGACTATGAAAAGATCTTTTACCGAACTGAATTCTAGAATTGTCACCCAGAATGGCCTAGTGTAAATACAGGGTTACTGTGACACTCTGAAATCACGTCATTTCCGGAAACGGCCGTGAAAAACAGCGTCCGTTGTGGCCATGAAAGGGAGGCCCTGGCGCCCGTTACGTGGTGTGTCTATGTGTATGGCGCCATGTGTGTGTTTATGTGTGATTTGACTGGCGTTTGTCCTCCAGGTTGTCAAGATGATGATCACGTGCGGACCCATAGAACGGGTGTCAGTTACTATGGAGACGCTGGCTCTGGTGTGTCACGTTTCTCACCAGGTGTCACTAACGTGCAGACTGAGTGTGGGGGCGGGGTTTGGAGATTCTACCTGTTTTAAGGGTGATCTGTCCTGAAAACCTGAAAATGCGGTCACACATAGTGATATACAGAGGATATTGATCAAAGCATAATCTGTTTTCATTTGTTTTGAATGTTTGAATTACACAACAACCACCAGGTTTGGTTAAAGTGGTTTTTATTATGTTTGTTGTGAGTTGCAGGATGGTCGTTTCAGTTGACCAGCGTTTCGGCACTTGTTTCCTTCATCAGGGTTTCTTAATTTATATAGAACAAACCTGACCATGTTGTACAAGATACAATAGGTGATAGGGATTAAGGTCTGTACAGAACGAGTTTAAACAAAGTTGGATCGTGCGAACCAATATTCCCATTGAGGCTTGTAGCTTGAACAACCATGGTAAGTTGTTCTATATTTATAATATACCTGATATCAATAAAAGAATGACCGTTACCTAACAAGCAATGTTTTAGTTGATGTATACGGAACAGTGTTTCGTTTTTGCCGTATGAAACATGGTTCCGTACAGTATTTCTGCGTTATGCAGTGAGAAGGTGTGTATTTACAGTATGTACATCATAAATAATATTGCATATAAAATATATAGTTTTCTATTTATTTTATATATCTTTATTGGGAAATATCAAAATTAGCACGTCACCAAAAGATCTCCTAAAACCACCACATGGTCTGGAATCCTATTTTAATGGGTGGAGATTGCTAAACTCAAATACCTTTACAATCGCTATTTATAAAATGATTTTCTCACTAATCTTAATTTTTGTTGTTATTGCAAAAGTATTGAACTGGGTCGCTTCTGCTTTCACAACAGAAAGAAATGGCCAAGTCGACCTCGACAATTGCAGTCAGTGAGTCTGTGAAAGCGTAGTGAGTGGTGGGGTAGATCAAGCATGGTCTTTCTCCATTGAGCTGTTAAGATTAGGTGGCTACAGGAAGGCCATTCCTGTAATCCCATCATTGATAGCAAACGGCTAATCGAGAGGGGGGAAATCCGCCGTTAATAATCAACAAATTGTTATATAAACTTCATACCATACCATATAGAAATGGAGACTCTCAGCATTTAAGACTAGTAGCAAAAGGCATTTTCATCATTGATGAGTGAGCGTTCAATTGTAGATGAATAACAATTAAAAGGTTTGGGTTACATTCAGTCTATTAATAATCTTCTGAAACCCACTTGCACCCAGTCAACTTGCCATATCTATAACTGACTTAGTCTAGGATCCAAACATATCAAGCACCAGTGGGTCTTCAGGTATTTCAGTCATAAGTGATCGGTCATTGTCAGCTGGGCATGCCTCTAAGACCCTGAGACACTGGTCCCCAGCTCTTTTCCCAATATCACAGTCAATAGCACGCAGATCGTTCACGTGAAAGCATTGTTTTATTGCAGCACGCTAGAAGTCTATGTGACCACTCTAGATAACCTTTAGACAACGTATATTAGGACATGCGAGCACGCTCTAATAAAGGCAGTAGTGTGAGACTTGAGCGAATAGTTTACTGCCAGATGGCATCATGGCAGCGCTGGGCGGTTTCGGAGGAATGGTGTGTGGAAAGGGATAAGAAAAGAAATCGGTCTTTTACATGCATTGCTCCTCCGCTGCTGACAGCCAGTTTCCTGCGATCTGTTTATTGCAGGTGGCATTTATAAATCCAGGGTGGCGGTTCCTGTCGTTGTCGGTGACTCTGGAATGCCATTCAAATCATCTCTAATCGCTTTCCAACATTCAATAAGTGTATGGGTGCGCGGATCGAGGCCCGCAGCATGTTTAAGGTGTGGGGAGGGAGGGAGGAAGAGGGGGCGGGGTGCAATGCTCTGCCACCAGGAGGCGCGCCATCTCCTCCTGGGGGCGGAATGACAGGCGGGGAATGCGTGATGCAGCCGCTAGAGGGCGGCTGGGGGCAACACGTTTCCCGTATATAGAATGGTAGCGGAAGTACCGTGTGACTCGCCGACGCCTGAGAACCCGTCACATTAAAGTGTCCGAATTGACCTGACAGGTTCTCCTATTTGGGTCAGTGTCACGCTAGGCTATTCTCCCAGGGTTCTTGGATGGTCCGCCCATCGTCAACACCACTGTGTTAGTCGAAGAAACTCTGCCTCTCTGGTGAACAGTCAGAGAGCACTCCCATTTCTTTCAAGCAAGACGAAAACAGGATCCCCTGTTTGTATTTTGCCGATGTTAGCACGTGTTCATGCATACTTACCTTCAGAGTATCTTATGAATGATTGGACAGACACAGATGCAGCTGTTTCATACATTTGTGCCACTTTTGGGGCATTTCTCCACAAGTCATAATCACAAAATCACCAACATGGGAATTTCCCGCAATCTTAGGGCCCTCATATGAATTATAAAACCATTGACTGTTCTCTTATCTAGCATCAATACTGAGGTATGAAATCACAGCCATTTTACTGCATTTTGTCCCAGCAGACTTTCTACTACATAATCGGAACAATTAAACCTGTATTTATATGATAAACTACTGTTGAACTGAGCGCATACCAATCTGACAGAATTGTTAGGCAAGGGCTCTATGAGGGTGCCCTCTGACTGTGTGCACCACTCAGTCAGAGCCTCTCGGACTACACTATGTACACCAATGGTGTTAGAATATCGAAACCCTTCGCTCTGCCAGTTCATCCACCATTACCACTATAAACCTATTATTGCCTGTCCTCAACTGACCCAGCCTCAACATAAAGTCAGCCTTGGGTTACCCATGTCTGACACAAATATTTTTGTGCAAACCTTCCCATCTTTTCGACGCATTTATCATGATCACTGTCCTATCCTTGTCATTGTCCTGCCATGACCTCTCCTCTCATTACCCTGGGACCCGTTTGATAATCTAGGATCGTACATTGAAGACCTTCTTCTGTACTTCGTACAAGTTGACCCACATCGTCTCTGGGTCTCTATGGCAGACAGAAAAGAGTCTACATGTAGACTCCTAGATTATTAGACTGGTCCCTGATCCTTCTCACTCTCCCCAAATATTAAACGGCCCCCTCCAGGGGAAGCCATCAGTCTGCACTCCTTTGAAATGTATGCATCTGGTTTGATCTCCACGCACTCTGTGTGGGAAACAAAGCAGCATGAACATCACAGGGGTATTTGTGGATGCCCTTCAGGGCAGGTGCGTGCTAGGCTTGAGCAATGAGAAGAAGTACTGAAGATATTCTTAGAAAGCAGACCTTGGTAGGGTTAATGAGGGGAGACATACGAGCAAGCGTTTATGACTATATATTTGCTCAGGAATTACTGCAACGTTCTGAATTTGTATATCAGCCTATCATATTTCTACACAGACGGAATCTTTTTGATATTAACTTACAGTTAAACCATGTGGCACTATAGGGTGAGTAACGTCTATTTAGCAGATAATGAGGTATTTTAATCATATAGAATGCAAATGATAATTTTGCGATAGATGAGATTGGCAACAAATTTGCGTTGGAAACCTTCTGCGGAACCATGTCCAGATATAGTAAACAGTCTCAGGGCTTTAAAGCCTTTTATATGCAACTTCAGAGGCATATGACATTTGCACACCGAGTTGTTTCGTGAGCGTAGATACCTGGAGATATATCTGCCTTTAGGGAGTGTGGTAAATAAAGCGAAGAAATTGTGATATGCAAGTGTAGAACAAAAACTTCTAGTTTTCAGGATATCTATTACATCCATTTCTATATGGATTAGATATCTTTAAGAAAAGTTAACATCATGAACTTATACTGATAGTAAAGAGCATTTACAGAATAGTAAAGTAGCATTAGTGCTACTCAGAAGTATATAAATGTCATTAGCATTCAGCATTAGAATCTGAGCGTCTTCCAGATATATATGTATTTAATGACAGGTTTACATTGCCGAGACAGAGTACAAATAAGCGTATATTCTTTGAAGAGTCATTACAGCAGGCTGCTGCTAATGGCTCAGCAAAACATTAATGCGGGAGGCACACCATATGTAGTCCTGTCACAGGGCGGGGACGGTTCCGACACATCTGGTTCAGAAAGTAGTTCAAATGTTCAATATTGTCAGGAGGAAGATATAATCAATATCCATTATGATAGATGTTCTCAACATGAGGTACCACACGCACAACCCCATAGATCCAGAGCTGTCCGTTACTAATGGAATGACGTGAGATATCGTTTGTATTTAGATTGTCATATCTCACCATGTTTTTCCTTTAGTTGAGTTTTTTTTTATGATTGTTTTACATGAACATCAATCTGATCGGTCTCTGTTGAGGAACTTTTGTAGCTTTGGAAAACTTAGATACGTATAAAAAGCAATGGTTTTTACCTCTTTGTTTAACGCTGTAGTGTTGCATATGCAGAGCTTAAAGCAATCAGCACTTTGATATTGAGAAAGGTTTATGTGTGTGATGCTGGAATCACTAAAGTAATCACGAAATACTTAAAACATAATATCAGCTTGATATGTTGATAGCTTCAATAAGTTACACATCACCATCAGTAAAATTCTAACCCTTTGGTACATTTTAGTTTCTAAACGCACTGTTTTTGTGAATGTCTGAAAGACGATCCATGTATTTTGATAATCGATGCAATAACCGGGGCTTTCTGCCGGTCATTGAAGGTATATCGGATAATTCTGACTAAATGAAGAGATACAATGAAAATATTTTAATGAAATATGAAGAAATTCTTAAGGGTTTTATTCCGCAAAGAAGACCCCATGTAATTATCTTTAAACTTTCATAGAAAACATAGTAGTAAATGCACAATACTACACAGTTATGCTTTAGAAACTACATGTCACCATGCTGGTTTTTGAGAGAATTGACGGGAATCATATTTTGCAGCACATTTCCTATGTAAATCAAGCAAATGAAGAAAAGCCTCATTTACCTATTGGATTTGGTCAAACTATACGAAATGTTACATTTTGCCCATTTGGCACTGGAATCAATCACAATGAAACTGTTTTGACTGATGCTTGTCAATATTTGAAAATCACCAGGTGAATAGTAGGATGTACCTTTAAGATGTTGATATTGCCCTTTGCCCGCCCGTATCCCATGTGGTCCTGTCTTTACCGGAGTGTTTCTTCCACTTGCAGGCTGGGCCATGTACCGCCTCAACGACACTGCGCACGGCACAGTGGTCAGAGAAGACAGCATCAAGATCCTGTACGAGGACGGACACTGGTCCAAGCCCTACTTCGACTGCGGAGGGGGAGATATCTGGATGATGACCTACACCGTGCCTTTCTTTGGATACAAGGAAAACAGATACCACTTCAAGTAAGTAGTAAATGATGCTCCCAATCTAAACGTTGATTTTCTTTTGTTGTCATTGATGGCGTCTTAATGCCAATTTACATGGAACATTTTCGGAACATGGAATTTTTCTTATCGGCGACAAAGAAACAGTACTTAGTCTCAGGCGAGGCATCGTATAGGTATCAGCCGGTGTCAGTCAGTGTAGCACCCCTGCTTTCGCGATTTGCCTGAGATTAGTGAATCCCCCTGGCAGAGACAAATTGTCAGGCGATGTTTCGAAATCTGCATACTAATATCGGCAGTAATTAGCATAATTAGTCTCTGGGTGAGGAGAAATGGGGTATCAAATATATTTTCCCAATCCTTCTTTACTGGTATTCATTCCCCAGGGGATGTAGATAATGACTTTTTGTCTTTTTGATATAGCACACTAGGTTCTGGCGAAGAGAATTTATCATTGCATGTGTAGTGGTCACCTGCTATGCACTGCAACTTTTATGATATGATCGTGTAGATTATATCCGGTGTCCATGTGCTACCCTACATATTACTTATCGTAGGTAGGTTCATATAGTAATGCTCAGGCTGGCCGATAATCCTAATCACAAACGTACAATATCTGTTGCTGAAATAAAACGAGTTTTTTTGTAAATTGAGCGCAAACCAATAACAGAGAGAGAGAGCCAGGCTCCATCTCACAACAACAGGGTCTTTTCCTTAATGTTGCCGCTTTTTAAGAGCACGTTAAGTAAGGGTTCACACTGGAAGACCCGGCTCAACCACCCAAGGTTAGCGGGCGATCTCAACCATCACAATAATACAGGGGTCCATCGAGTAATCTACGATCATTTAGGAAGTCCCTTTTCTGTATTTCATACAAGGGTTATCGTTTAATGATATTCAAGTTTGTTCACTAAGACAGCTTAGCCGTCCAAAAGGTCGTCTATAAGTGTTGAATTAAATTGGCCCACATCTTCCCTCGATCTCCTTGGCGTACAGTAAAGGGTCTTCATGTGCGATCCTAGATTATATATATTAGAAGTCTTGACAATGGAGACCACTTTAGATAACCTGTCTCATAAAAACATGTTCGAAGCAATATCCCGCCAACTCTGCACCACTACACTTTCATACGGATACTGTGGATATGCCAATGTTCCTTTTAAACCCGATATTTTCATGACAAATTCCTCTTTCATTATGAGCTAATTGATGTGCTTCTTATTCTGGCGATATCTTAGATGTGTATATATCATTCAGAGACAAGCCCTTCCGCATACTTTGTAGAACCTCATTGCTACACCAAAGGCCAAGGTTGAGTTCTGACAAGTATTTGGTTCTTGACACAGCTGAGGTCTAAGCTATCAAACAGACCTACAACATGAACTCCTCTGATGAGCCATCGGACATTCCACGTGCGGTTGCACCGTCACTGTTATCGCACTAGTCGGGTAAGCCTGACATGCCAGGCCAAGACGATCCAGAGTGGAATGAGAGACAGTAGACACACGAGATCGGATTCGAGCATATCCTGAGTTTTCAGCAATATAACAAATATTTCTACACCAAACGCTAGGGTTCAGAGGCCAATAGGAATGTAAATCCATTCTTCCTGTCTCACAAGGTTGTATTTTTGAACCAATATATGGGAACAATTACGAATGTAAAGGAATATTTAGTCAACCTATTATGATCTGGGGTATTTTCGTGTAGTATTTGCTTATATCCTGTAAATCGTTTGTTTTGCTTTGTTCATTTGGAGAAAGTATTAACAACTCCATCCTATATCTCAATAGAGAACGACCTACAGAACCCTCTGAGAGGTCAGGGGTAAAAGGAATTGTCTAATGTGTATGCCCAAAGCAGGCTTCACAGGGACAGGGGCATGTATCTGCCAGGGGGCTAAATCTCAGATGGATGAGCCTCAGACATGGTACAGGTACATATTCGCGCCATGTGAACACGCCGGCATCTATTTCCATGAGATAGATCACCAACCACCCACGGAGGTGCGAGATTCACTGGGGCGAACAGCTTTCAGATGTACCGAATCTCATGAGATTTTGAAATAAAACATGTTTTATTTTTCGAGGGGACTTTTGGTGAGACTGGTGTATCTTAAAGTAACACCCTGCTGTGATTTTGGCTACTCCAGTCTCAGTGTCACCCAGATGAGCCATTTGCGTCGGTGATTAAGTCCATAGCAAGACCTTTCCTAAAACTAGGTTCTGGGATGCCCTATCGTGTGAGCCCGAGCCGCCATTTTCCCCTTGAAACTTGAAAAATATCCTGCTGTGAGATTTCAGGACTGTGGGAAGATTTCATGGAGGTTAAGCGGGATTCACGCGTTGGGATTCATGTGTACCTCACAGGGTATTTTTCTGAAACAAATCCTGCTAAGATTCTGTACTCGAACACGATTTCTTCGTCTAAATCATAAGGTCTCATTTCCCTGAGATATGTTTTCCCCTCTGTACTTGTTAAAGACATTTCTCCCTAAAAAGGAACAGAATTGCATGAGATTTTGAACCCTGTAAGGTACCTGAATTACACCGTGTGAATCCCACTTTAGGGCTTAGTACATCAGTCTCAGGTACACCAGTCTCTCCGTGAGAGTCCCGCTTTAAATACCACGAGTGGGATGGCGTTGATATTCCACCTGGTGCTCGATGCTTGAGTCATACGCCATCAGTAAGGTGTTAGATAACTGGCCGGCTCTCAGAGCGCCCACTCCCGCTATGCAGTGCCGGTCGATGCCGCACTGATGGCACAATCTCCCGCCAACTCACACACTCTCCACTGCAAAACACACGGGCGGAGATTGATGGTGCATTAACGAGGTGATGCAACCGGACGCGGCCGTCGCTGTGCCTATGTGTAACACTATATCTGCCTTGTGAATACCAAACGAAAGACTTATCCAACAAGTTACGTCAGGCTCGGGGCTGGGATTCGAGAGTGGTAACCGTGGGACAGTCAGCAGGGCTGGGCCTCCAGTCAGATCTTTACTAAGCAGGGCAATATAAGTATAAGTTACTCTGCGTTAATCCTCTTGTATACAAAGCAATCACATAACATGGGGTTAGGAAAATGGACACAGGCACTAATTACTGCAAACGATTCCATCGATTAGGGGGTTAGTGGCGCAATGTCTAGACAATTGAACAGGAAATTGCACAACACCGGTATAGACCAGTCCCGCTATCGACCCAAATCAGGTAATTAGGATGTATGTATCTGAATAGTTTTGCCTGAAAGTTGTATGCGTCCGTAAAGGATCCTCCATGGCCAAAAACGATTGAGATGGCTTCACACATGTACAGAACCTGATGTGTGGATAGTTTACAATATCATCCTACCCGGGCTAGTATAAAATCCCATAGGCTTAACATTGAGTTTCCGTATGCCACGCTGACTGGCATACGGAGTTTTATATGCCACTAGTGGCATACAGAATTGTTATCACATGATATTCCAAAATCGAGGAGACAGGGTAGAATAAAATGAAAACCTGATTCGTTTTCATCATGGCCACCGCATTCCACTCCTGGAGTTTTAGCTCCCGACTTCACTCGGCTTCGCCTCTTGAAGTCACTATGCCAAACTCCAGTCGTGGAATAAGGTGGCCAAGATTAAAACTCATCCAGGTTTACGATAATATGCATGGTATTTTCAAAATCAAATATGGAGTACTATTTAATCTATTCCTCAAGTGTTGTTCTGCATTTATCTCAACCCTTTCAATGACATTAAAGAGCATCACAATATCAGAATAATAGAAATTGCTTAGGCAAATCCAGTTAGGAACAGATAGATCTCAATGTTGATGTCTTGCCTACTTTCACAAGCCATGTAAACTATCATATGGAATTTTGTGACGTTTCTTGGTAATATGTGATAGTAATATTTATCTCACCCCTGGTACAGGTCTAGCCATTGGAATAACGTTAGAAATAAATACGCAACGATCACCCCGGTAAAGCGACAATACTACGCCATGCTTGTTGTGGAGTGTGTGCGTTATTACGTCAGATGCGACTAGCGAATCAGCGACTAGGAAAAACAAAAAGTTCCGGTGTCATTGACAAGCCCAAGCGTCGCGAAGATGGATGAGACATATAACGGACCGCCTTTAAGCGGTTTATTTCTGGGAATGTTTAATGACTTACCTCGTGAAGTCGTAGAAAACTGATATTTTGATTATATTCTAATGTCTGTGGACGGGGTGAGATAAATACAGAACAGTTTTCGAATCGTATCTCAAACCAGTTCTGCTTAAATATGCAATAGGACCCTGGTGGAGAACCATTCCGTTAAACACACCACCTCAGAACGGACTCCAATACATACTCAATACATATTACACCCCTTAAAGTAGACGAACGCGCACATAATAAGATAGCTCATGTATGGTGGTAATTAATACAGGTCTTTTGTAAGAATACCAATGAGGAATCTCCTTTCTTTCACAGGGAAGTATGAGACTAAATAGGTTTCCATTGAAAGCCCATTTCTAACATAGAAATTTCAGGTGCATGGGAAATCCATTCGGTAATATCTCTCCTGAACCTTATCGTTTATTCCAACGTACCCTGAAAACATTCTTCTGCAACTACAAATAGGATTGATATTATTATGTAGCGGCAAATGCTTAGTTGTTTTTGCTACAAATATAATTACTTCTTCTCCAGCAAAACCTCATCTGAAATTCTCACCTGCTGCAGCTTTTAGGAATCAAGAATGCATTTTTCAATGTCGAATTTTAATTTCAACGTTGACAGCTATTTATTAGGGATGGCTGTGAACATGTGGTCCTTTGACTTATCGTGGCTAGGATCTATCTATCATTAAGACACCTACCACTTAGGGCGAAGCGGCGGGATTTAATGACCAAGAAGCTGACGTTAATCATGTTTTAAACGGGAAATATGTGTAGGATTGGAGACCTCTAAGACGGGAAATAAAGTCAGGAAAAGCCTGTGGGAAGATTACAGGGACATATATCCTGATTGCCAATCAAAGTTTATGTTAGAAGTAAAATTGCCAAAAGGTCATGTGCGATAACTTCAACGATAACATGAATGATGGACGCGTTCTGCGCATTTAGTTTTACAGTCACCTTGAACATTTTTCAGGATTAACTCATGAAGCGAATATTCCATTAAGCCGATCGAGGCATTGAAAAGACGACATGCATTTACCAAAGGACGTCTGGGATAACTACCCGACGTCTGCGAATGTGTCTTAAATACAGTTAACCAGTTTTTAGGAAGTCGGCGGCCACAATTTCAAATCGGTATGGCCCATGATATTCATGCGCGATCTTATCTCACAGTCTTATGGCATTGCCATTTTGAAACGTTCCTTGCAGAGAAAAAAGTCCGAGTTTGTTTCTCATATACATGAATTTTCTTTTACTGTAGCCTTTATTGAAGTATCAAATAAGCTCAAAGAGGGATTGTCAGATCTTAAAACTACAATCTTAACTGAGCATTCTTAGATTTCTATGAGAGCCCATTATACAGAGGAGTAAAGAAAAACAAGACAGAACGATGCAGGAATGGCACAGAGACAATGGAAAGGGGGGGAGGCAAAGCAAGACAAAACAAAGTTTGTACGTGAGACCTAGAAGTCTAATGGGGAAAGGTATTATCTTAAGACTTTTGAGACTATGTGTGTATAGGACGCAAAGCACCAAAACCATGGTCTAAATAGACAATACTGGATGGTTTTGTGCACAGGCAGCCGTATACCACGAGAATTTGATGTCAACTTCAACCTCGAGTGGTTCACAAAGCCGCCTGTCCACAAAACCATCATTTGTTGTATTTATCATCCATCTTGTCCAGTAAATCAGAAACGGACTATTTTTTCTATATACAATGGCGCTGAGGCCGTATATCACGGATTTTAATCCGTACACCATGGCAAATTTTAAACAACGGGTATTGGTTAACTGAGTTGCCATACTTTCTCATTGGGGACATTGTATACACTGGATAATAAAGACCCCTATAACCTCGTTACCATTGGTCGACGAAAATGGCACCACCGTTTTGAATTACCCTAAAAGCCTGTCGGTGGTACAGTGTGTGCCTTGTTTTCACTGCATGTTCCAGGACCATATACCGATTTGATGTATTCCCTAAAATCGTGAGAATCACAGATGAAATAAAAGCATGGTGGCATTATTGCATAATCTTCTCCAGTAAAAAAGCTTGGAGACTGTATCAAATGCTGGGTCCATTCCATTCACTGATCTTGCATCAGTGGTTTCCGACTGCAGATCGGTGTGGAATAATCGGCCAATGGACTGGATTTTTTCAGAATCAAGTATGATTATAAGGCACGTTTCAATTGGCTGACGAAAAACGGTGTAGGTTTTTTTAGTTCTCCTAATGTATATTCCATTTTCATCGGACGTCAATGATCTACAGTCATGAACCGACGGAACTTTGGTACTGCTAACGCAATATGGAAATGGGCTATTAGGAGAACTCAAAACACCTACACCGTTTTCGTCAGCCAATGGAAACGGGCTTATACAGATGTGAGGGTTACCTTATATGTTCAGGGCATCCTGCCCCTGGTGTTGGACACAGGATACTCCGTTGGATATAGCAACCTATTTCCTGCAGCCATTGTCCAGAAAGTGAATGTGTTCGCCCTGTCCGCACGCCAAGTGTATGTATCGCATGCCATGTCACTGATAGCAGTATGTGGAAAGGTGACGCGTGCCTCAGGCGCCTCATCAGATATCTGTGTCTGTCACCTGCTTGGGTTGGCCTGTTCGGGTTAGGCATGAGAACGTACTAGTGTCATTAACGACTGGCCGTATCAGGTGAGGCCAGGAAAGTGATATCAGGCCAGGCCCACAGGAGGCAACTTCATATTACTCTGCCATCCTGACCATGTCCGACAAGAGCTGCCGTACACCATATGAGATTGCTCCTGTATTCACTTTTCTTCATAATTTCTTTTACTGTTCAGATTTAATTTAGATCACAGAGTTAGTTGATACATATTTATGTTAGGCATTAAAGAGGGATTACCGTCATTGTTGGTAAGTTTTATTCGGCATCTCACAACTTAATACCATCACAGCGCTAGCGATAAAAGGGACTTTTGGCATTTCATGATGCATCAAGATGTTATGAAGGGTACATCAGTGTTCGGATGGAAATTGATGATGGTGACGATAGTTACTCGTTATGAGTTTGAATAGCATAGTAATGCAAAAGGCTAAAGACACGTGAATTACGTAGCGATTCAACCGAGATGGGATCGAGCTCTGACCATAAACTTGAATAGGTTTTTGAATTTACCTCAGCCCTCACATTTTCTAATTGGCTAACATGTGTGACATTATGTGTATTGTGTATTTTCTCTAAATACTCCATGTGTATTGAGTACGAGTTCCTAATGTGAAGTCTATGGGTAAAAATACCAAGGGTGAGATAATACACCATATCGAATTGCATCTATCATGGTAGTTTTTTTAGATTCCTGAACTCCTTGATAGTCAAAGTCTTTCCAAGGGTCGGTATTAGGATATTCTATGCAGAAGCAGTTATGTGTTCAATAGTACTAAGATAAGCTTGAGTGTTATGCCAGCAGGCTTTTAGGACTGTGGCATCAAACTTTTTTGTTCGTAGAAGCTTGTTAAAAATAGTTGAAATCCTTACGTTATATGAATTATTTTAGCCTTTGTCTGATGTTTACAACTCAATATATAACTTTGACAAGGTTACCGTAACGCCAGTGCGATCCTCCACTATACTGAGGTCCTTTTTCTTTATCGATGTTATATCAAATATCTGTATACTCAACTGCATGCTTATTTGACCATACTCTAAATATAGGAGATATACACTGGAGAATTGAACGAATCCCAGCTACTAAATAAACAATATTAGACGGAAACTGGGCCCTGTTTTTCAGTCACGACATTATCGGCCAACGATATGCTGAGACATTTCTGCGATTGGAAGACAATATGCAAGACACAAAATGGCCGGTGTGCTATAGACAGTGTCTCAGCACGGCATGTTCGATCGCCGCTAAAAATGTCCTTGTCTAAGACAAGTATAGAACTGTCTCAGGTTCTATACTGCAAAGACTGCCCAGTACCAGTTTCAGGGTAGCTTATGCCTAGGAGCGGAGAGCTTGTGGTTGAGTGGTTAGAACACCTGCCTCAGGATGTGAGGTTTGGGAGTTCGATACCTGTCTATGTCTAACTTTTTTTCTTTTAATTTCAATTTGAAAATTTCACATAACCAACAAACAGTTTCTAGATCTATAATGTTTTGACCTTTATGGTTTGGCCTTCATCAGGTGTAATGTGAGCCTAAAGTCTGCTATAATGTACTAAGTGAATTGAATTTCCCCAGGGACAATGTCTAGGTCACCGCATAAATTAGCTAGGTGTGCTCTGATGCTCTCTGATATACACTGGCCACCAGAGCTATGACGAAATTAAAACATGAATAACGGCGGAACGGTCTGGCCGATTTTCTTCATATTTACGACGATTATAGGTTATATGTATCCCTTACTGGAATTAAAATTTCATTGCTTAATTCTCACGGGAAATGAAGTTGCGCATTCTGTACGACATGTCCATAAATGTCTTAGGTCTAAGACACTTTGGAAGACATTTGGAACCACGTGACCATAAAGATGTCTTATCTATAGTACACCTGGCTGCAGCCTAAGTGCCCTTGAGGGACAATCGTTGGCCGATCCCCTAAGATGTCTTATCTATAGTACACTGACAGCTGTAAGATGTCTTACAAAGAGGATATCGTGACTAAAAAACAGGGCCCTGGCTTACTGTCTTCGTACGTCAAAAATACGCGGTAGAATTATTGATCAGATACATTCCGATGCCAAAGGCAGAGGGATGTATCTGATCAATAATTTAACCAAGTATTTTGACGTACTAAGACAGTCAGCCCGTTTTCGTATTATTATATACCTAAAAATTGCGAAATTTTGGCTAGTCACGTGATCACACTGTGACGTACGGCTATACATACGTCATGGGTAGCAGCGGGTAGTATGTGTAGGTCATACGGTCATAGGTATATAATAATACCACAATTTTGATCTGCATGGTCGTATTCCCACTTGTCGACGCTTAGTAATATCCGAGCGAATGTGAGGATATGTCAAATACTAATGACGTCCTGGGCAGAGACAACAGGTACCGGCATTTTATATCAGAGGAGGACAGTAAAACTCGGCAATATCGGATTTTCTCGCCCGTTCTACATACCACGATAATACGGTATGACTGATGACATACAATATACATATATGTATATATCTATACAAAGTTCTCATTCAGTATTAACTCACTTCAGTCAGCATTGCATCACTATGATGCCCGAGAAGAATATTTTTTTCTGACAAGTTCTGAGGGCTTCATGTCCTCCAGTTTAAAGGAGAGGATGCAACACGTCTATACGCTAATTCACCTTTGAAAAATCCTGCCTCGGAAATGCAACACAGAAGTGAGCCTCTAAGAAAAATAACATTCTTCAGTGCAAGTAATCCCGGTGCCGCTTGATCTCTATTTCTGTGAAGAATTCGCATCGATTAGCGTCCCAGCACAAAGGAGAAGTTGCGTTGGTCCTATTTGCAGTAGTTGCACTGTGAACTTGACAAGAGAGTGATACGTCCTCGTTGAACTGACTGTATTCCTCACTTTTATAACAATCGTTGTATCCGAAATCTTCCAGCATTTACCAACACGCAAATAGTCATTCTTCACTGAAGTGGCTTAGAATGCTTTGCATTTCACTGGAACCCGATTATGGTACTCTCTAGGACATAAGGCGTGTGTAGGAATACTCTGCCAACTCCTAATCCACTGCTGTGAGGCATGCAAGTGTTATAAGATTAGATAATCCTAGCACTATCGGTTAGTTCACTAATTATCATATCTGTGTAAAAGCTTCAAATAATAGGAACAGGTTTATGTGAGTCACTAGAGCCAGATCCCTCCAAAAAAATGTTTTAAGAGTACACTATAGCACCGAGGCTCAAGGTAAGTTAGTACGGTCCATGTTGTAATTTGCCATCACCTGTCTAATGTCAATAAATTAGCGAGACCACCGATTCAAGTCGATAAGGATTACACATCCTTATCGTAATTTATATCATGTATAACAACAGTTGTTTTCCTATAGTGGGTTTAATCTTTCCAATATGCTTATTCATTGATACATAATGTTGTATTGAATGCATGTCATGAGAATAAATATATGTTCATACAAGAGCAGTGGAGTGATTATCTGTCCATAGTAACCCTAGGATCTTTGTATAGACATACCCGCCACATGTGGATATATCATACGTTCCATGCTGCAAAAGCCGGCGCATGCGGGAAGATAGTATGTACGAAACTAGAATTAGCATGTCACCAGTTGGATAAAGGTAGATGATACATACAATATAGACTGGCTTCAGATAAAAAGCGGTTGTATGCTCCTCAGAGTTGACCCTACACAATATTACTACACGTCAACTCCTGGAAGCATGAGACCACTTGTATGTGATGTACACAATATTGACTGGTTTCAAATACGAGCGGTGGTATGCCATCCTATATTGTATTTATAATCCACCTTTTCCTAACAAGTGGGATACCACGGTACTGATATTAGTTCATTTAGGTACAACCAATTTTTTTACACACACTATTTTTTTCTGTATGCGCCGGCTTTTGCTACCCGGAGCATACAGCATATCTGTATGTTCCGGGTACGTAGATAAACTCTCCCGGAGCATACACCATATCTGTATGTTCTGGGTACGTAGATATACGCTCCCCATGTGTCTCTATGCACACTTTGTATTAGATGGATATTGAATATAAACATATATACATATATATATATATATATATATATATATATATATATATATAATATGTGGTTTAATACACGTAACACTCGGCTGGTTGTTGGGGCGGAGCTGCTCGCGGGTTGAACATCTCACTGAGCTGCTCACCTTCCTCTGAGACCGCAGCTGAGAGGCTTCTGACCTCAGAGCTGTCCTCCATGTGACACCCTGGAGTGGTGTTTCCCGCGGGGAAGTTGGTCTGGAGGGCGGGTCAACCGCAGGCTGTCCCCGGTGGGCTCCGGGCCGAGATTGCGTCACCCACACCCCGCCAACCGTCGCCCTAACCCAATTTGTGGTCGGGAATCCGGCACCAAAAAGACTAGTTCGCCCCCGGAGGATGTGTTCTGTGTCCAGGTGGGGATTGGATGCTGGAGGAATTGGGACACAACGGGGGAAGACCAGTATGGACAGGATGGAAGGAGGGATTTTGAATGAGGATTTAGGAAAATGGTATCGTGTACGTGGAAATGATCTGAACGCTATTGTGGATTTCGGGTGGCTAAGATGGAAATGTGATAAGAGAAGATTTATAAGGAAGAAAATAGATAAAATGAGAAATGGAAATGACCTAGATAGATGCCGAGAAGGATATTAGGAAGTGGAGGGTATGAGGGAGAGGGCGCAAATGTATCTAGAGGTATTTGCAACGTGGATCTATAAGGTGTCAATATCCATTCAGACACAGGTATACAGCGCTAGATATATAGAACGAGAGGGCATCTAGCTATCAGACAATCATCCACCAGACATGTACAAAAAGATATAAAAAAGACCTAAAGGTTCTCCAGTGTCTATTGATCAGGGTGCGATGGTAAATCATATCTAGAGAGAAGAGCGACTGCACAAACAGAAACATAGAGAAAATCAACGTCAAACCTTCTCCATCCTATTCCGTCTTTTTTATCTGACATCATCCATACGGACCTATCCCCGAAGAGACCCCTCCCAGCATGCACTTCAAGAGTGGCCTGCCTCGCGAGATCTCGTCCGGCGGGCACATAAGGCCACGTGACCGGGAGCGGACCAATGAGCGCGCGGCAGGCGTCAATGGAGAGTTGGCTTCCTGTTAGGGACGGGGCGCCGGGCAACAATTAGATTTCCTCGGCTCGTCAGGTCAGCATGGCGTCCCACCAGGAGGCGCCTAATGTAGGATTCTATCGCCGCACCCCGGTCTGCTACAAGGCCGCTGATTGGCCAATGACAACTGACAGGTGCTGATGGAAACCAAGGAGCGCTGATTGAAGCGGGGATTAGCGGGAGGGCCCCCCGACACGACCGGTTCACTACCACCGGGCTTTTAGCCGAGCCAGCAGGCTGCCACCGGCACCTGTGTAATCCCTCCGACATCGCCCACCTCCCTCCACCTCCCCTAGTGCCCATATACCACCCGCCAGACACATAATGCTAATAGTGCGAGCCAAAAAAAAAGGCAGTTGTTTGGCCACTGACGTCTGCGGGCCCTACTTTCACCCGTTGTGGCTTTTGGATCCTATGGTGGCTGCCCTGGTAGATGCACAGAGCACTGATCTCTGTGGAGGAGCCGCTCCTGAGCAGCTCTACACAAAGACAGGAGCACACTCTAAATTAACTATTACACTTTAGTGTGAACATCTCGTGTAACATGTAAGGTGACAGGTTGATAGCTCAGGGATAAAGCCATTTTCCACTGGCCGGCTATTCGCCACCGATCTGCAGTCAGAAACCAGCAATCGATGTTTAGGGTACTCTATTTCCAAGGGGGTGTTGCTCCACATTTTGGGGATAGCAGAATAGCGACCAAAGGTGAAATCGTTGCTCCAGATTCTTTGCGAATCCCGTCATGATTATATCGCGATCTATATTCAATGAAAACTATAATGAACCTTTCAGCTATGTCACTGAAAATATGGTGTTGTAGAATGTAATGATTCAAGGTGAAAATAACGATACTACATGGCACAATCCGATATTATGGGAGTAACACTTTTCCCACATTTCTAGGAGCAATGAATCCCCGATCAGTAAATGGAAACAATGCATGCAAAGAAGTGCTCACTGATTAATTGTGCATAGATTATGCAATTGAGGCCACTGCCGACCGACGCTATTTGAAATCGACGGTGATGCTCATTGTGTTTGGAGGGCAGTTCTGTCAGTATGAACCTGTCAAATATAGAAGAAACAAGGCATTCACAGCAGTCTCACCGACTTTTAGATATCAAGGCGCAGTCGATGGCCCCCACTGACCGACATTTAGGAGAACTCAGTTAATCGGTGCCGTTTTTGTCAGCCAGCGGAAAATGGCTTTAAGCCTGCAAATGTTTGCAGGAGAGGATTAATGTATGCACATTGTGGTCAGGAAGCATTTAAGGTCATGGTATGATGACGTATTGATCTCAGTTGGGCTCCTGTGTATATCCAGCAGTTTGCAGAACAATCAGCAGAAGAAAGCCCAGCCCCTTGATCCACAGAGAAAATTACAAAAAAGTGGTCTTGAATAATAACCAATACGAAATGTGTATCAAATGTCCACTTATGGTTGATATATACCTAGTGTATGTCAACAAATCCTGAAAGTGTTCATTGCTGATAAGGAGTTAAATACTAGATTTTTTAAATTATATTTATCGACCAATGTGTGTACATTGGCAAATAAAGTGAAGTTCCGGGCATTTGATATAATTAATGAGATATTCCTGGCTGATATCTTCATTGAGATTTTGCTCATCCTCAATGGGAAAATACTTGACTACTAACATGTCCTCATGTAACAACAACCCCCCCCCCCTCACCCGCCCTTCCTTGAGTTAGCCTCTAGCTAGCTAGGCCAGATCTAGACATCTAATTTCCGTCCATTGTCTGGACCCCCTCAAGCATTAGCTCGACAGTTGCTAACACCCCCCGACCAGAAATCTACCCACAGTGAAAAAATTGTATTCACCTTTTCAAGTAGGAGGGGCCATTGTTATCATTTATGTCCAGACCACTTTTCTAAACTCACCTGAGTTGTTTCTACCACCCAACACTCTATAACAACTAGTTACAGAGTGTCATGTACAAATAACCCTCATTTGTCAACATTTTATAAAGTTGCTTTCACCTAGAAACTCTCCCCCAGCTTTATTCTATCTGTCAAACCCTGTGACAGTACTGCCTTGTGACACTGACAGACTCAAAACAACTTGTTGGAGCTGTCTGCCAAGTTCTCGAGCTGAAGAGTACCAAGTGACGTCGTAGCCACATTTTAAGATCCATTGTACAGATCCCATCTCGGATATCGCCGAGCTATCTACCTTATTCAGTATTCTAGACAGCTACTAATCTACTTACCGACACTCCTTGCTAACTGGCTCACTTATCTTTCCTTTTAAAGTTTTGGAAAAAGGAGTTAATTGAAAATGTCAAACAAAAGCATACACATGTACATGTTTATGACAAAGACGGAACAGCATCGGGATCCATAGCTGTCAGAAATACGCCATGAGTTTTGGTTGTGGAGTAATCTCACGGGACAAAGCCTCATGAGATAACATAGCAAATCAAAACAAATGGCATATTTTCAGCAGCTACGTATACAGATCGATCTTATCTCACCGCTATCACTGACCGCTATCACTGACCATCGGCAATTAAGGGCGCCTTTTTTTCTTTTCTCTTTTTTTACAATACGAGTTCCCAAATTCAGTTTCATATGATGTCAGAGTACGAAACTAAATCACTAAATCACATCGTTGCTGTGTCGGAATGTTTAGAAACTCTGTATCGTAGTGTGTCGGAACGCTTGTCGTAGTGTGTCGGGAGCTGACTGGGTTCCTGACTTTTTCTAATTGTAGCAGCAATACATCTTTCCCAGTCTAACTTATCATCCTTTCTATCCATTCACATACCATTTCACATATCAAGTTTAATACAGATTTGATCAAGATACTATTTGTCACTGGGTTTTCCATAGATATAATTCAATCAACGCATGAGATATTCTCTTCAGCAATACTGAGAACTACGTTAGGTCCTCACTGACTGACTGACTGACTGACCTATTTGTGACTAACATACAAGCTGAATGATTGGCTGCCCACGCGTAGATGCACAATTTTCTAGTCAAGCATTGGCATTTGGTCTTGTCAACATAATCAGCACAGCATGACACTTAAGGACGCAATCTACGAATTCTGGTTCTAATGACTAAGAACAGTAGACCTCATTCTTTGTTGTCATTTGATGCTGCCCCGAAAATCTTGGTCAAGATATTGGTCACCTTTGTGCTAAATTGCATTTACATTATGAAAGGACCTATGACGTCAAAACCTATACACAAACAAGATTTCATGCGTCTGAGTGGATTGATTCCATATATATGAATTGAAGAAAACACTATAATCATATACCTGTGGTCATATCACCTACACATAATGCCCCATGACGTTTTTTTTTTTTTTTTTTTTTCTTAATAACAGCATATATTGACATTAAAAAAAAATCCAATTAAAATTAGATATCATATGAACATTTCAGCAAGATGTTCAGGGAAGAATAGTTACTAACACATAATACATACCAGTTCAAAAGATAAACAGTGATACAATGAAGAAATTATTGCTTCTTATTTTTGATGGACACTGAGGTCCGTCACCCAACAAAATACATAAAAACGTGTGCTACAGAACATCTTCAATCAGGTACCAATCTTAAGGATACCATGACTTATTTATGGCCGTACCTCACACTATGACGTATCCCGGCATTGGGATATATCTGATCAAAAATTATCACTATTGTGTCTCTAGTCGTCATATTTTGAGTCGTCTCGTGTAAACCTCGTGTTAGTGTCACAATGCCTCTGGTTTCCTGTCAGCACATTGCCATATTATCTTAATAACCCACAATTTAATTTGATAAAACAATTTCATCATGAGATAGCGCTCTGTCAATTGGCTTGTTTTGTGGCTAAGTTGTCTCCCATGGCAAAGTGATGGATCTTTCAAGAGATGTTGGATTACAATTTGTTGACAATGCTTCATAGATCATTCTAGTATGACCTCATGGATCCATTATGCCAGACTGATCTGCTAGAGATCTCATTCTCCAAGTTCTCATGTTTCACAATATTTAATACAAGTGATATAGGTCACATTTAGGCCCAGCGTCCACCTATTATGTTAAAGATGCAGACCTCCTGATATGGCTCCGATACGAAAGGTCAAAACCGTAGACTAATTTGGAAGATCCATATCGTAGACAAATGTATCTATAGACAAGCCACTTCACCATGTATCGTAATAGGTTCTCCTGTAAAAAGAGAAAGGGGATCCCGGTCCCGTTATACCCTACGATACAACCAGGGTACAAGAGCATATCTTGAGGTGTTATTTTCATTTTTGAATATGTGATATATTCTCTCAGGAAATATTGCATATATGATGTTGACCATTACACATAGAACAGGAACTTACTTTTCCACGCACTAAAAGCTCTGTTCCAAGTCAAACTATGATACAATCTATTTCAGACACTTAAATATAGTCAAATGTCGCCATATTTGTAGGGCATAAGGGCCTATCTGATCCCTACTTAATCCTGAAATTTCATAATTTTCTGTAAAGTGTCTCATACGTAAAGCTTATAAGACAGCGACACGACCATTCTGCCCGATCACACCTTTGCCTGTCGGATCCGTCGGGTCGGCCAGAATTGTGTTGCTGTACGCACTTCACAGACCCGATTTTAATCGGGTCGGGCATTACTTGCCTTCGGGTAATGACCGACTCTGCCAGACCTAAATTGTGTCGCTGTACGCCCTTCACAGACCGTTCCCGATTCTGAGAAGGCCATTTGAACAGCGATCCCCGAGTCCGCTTTATATCGAATTGTAGATCGGCTTATGATTGGTGATCGGATCGGTGAGAATCTGTGGTCGAGGTCGCTGTCTTACGGACTTGAGAGTGATTTTACTGGCAGAATACTCTACGATGCTCCCGATTAGCCCTCGACTTTCAATCATGACTAAAAGTCGTAGAGACCTAAGATCAAAGGTTTTCATTGGGACCAAATCGTAGACGCCCACTTTGCATTGGAGCCTAATCGCAAAGTGGTGATCAACTGCCCCAATTACAGGTGACCTTCCGACGCGAGTTTGATTTCCTATTGGGTGGTGCATCGTAGGGCATATCGAAGCGCAACGAGAGCTTAGTGGACACCAGGCTTTACAAATAATTATATTTGGTTGGAGACACGGAAAAATGTTTTCGAATTGAGTCTTTTTACGCTAGAGTGCTTTCAGTCTTCTTTGAGTAATCATTGAACTGAATCTTTCATAACAAAATGATATTAATTGGTTTCACGTTGCCGATTCATCACAGAGAAAACAAAACCGAACTGTTAATTTATTAATCATCCAAAAATGAAAATATTGCAGTTTACAGTCGACAGAGTAAATTACATGTTATATATTTTCATGTTCTTGCTAAGTGCTTGTTTTAGATGCATTGCTTTGTTTCGATGATTATAAAGATGGTTATAGGTGAAAGACTTTTAGGTCTATATCAATGCATCATTGTTGTGATTGATAAGATTAAATTCACAGAGTTAATGCATCATACAAACAGGAAGCTTTAATGCAAATGCAGTTGATTAAATGGAGTTAATTCCCATTTTATACTCAGAGGGAATGAAAATAACAATATGCTAAAAATCAACTTTATTAAACAGATAATCAGTCAAAATCCAGACAACAAATAATGATCAATTTGAAATTTTCAGAGAAAGTGCTGACTTAAAATTAAAGTTTTGATTTCATAAAGTTACTTGTGTAAGAATTAGCAATCCTTTTCGTACTAAGTCAATCAACACTCACAGGTATGATTCAGCAATATCTGCGTTAGGTATCACCAGATAACTTTATACTGTTAGGGGTATAGGGGCAATCAATAGCAATTACCTGGAATCAACCAGGAAGTAGATATCATGGGGAGGGAATTGCCATAAGTTTATCTATTATCTAACGTTATTTTAAGATAACGCCGTATTGCACCTAGTTAATCACCTGGCAATCCCCATAGTATCCCCTATGCTGATAAGAAGATAAGACACGGCCATATCTCAAGAGCAATATATACAGAAACCTTCTGGTGTTAATATAATCAACTGTATCGTGTCGATTAGTTCCTTAGGATTGTTTGTATGCATTAGTACCAGACTTGGACGGAAGGTATAGCAGCAATTTGGAAGAAATGCAGTGAGTCATGGCTACCCATCAGGAAAAGTAACCGCTAGAATAAGGGTTACTGAGCCCGTAGGAATGGCCGTTAGAAGTCTTTTGTATTATATAAGAAATGTACCGAGGCCAAAGGCAGAGACATATTTATGTTACAAAAGGCCGGGAATATCATCCAGGGCTATGGTGTAGTCAATACGTTTTCTTATTATCATATACTAGAAAACACGGAAAAAGACATTTCATTCACTTATCAGGTCATCGATACTTAGCTCATGCGCTATGTTTCAGTGAGCCATTCTCCAACTCGTTTGAATGCTACGTGATATTCACTCGGCTGTCGCGTCGTTCATATCACTCTGCATCAAACGCGTGGAGAACGACGACTTTGACCAAAGCTTGTTGGTTTCTTCTTTAGCCCGCAATCAGGAAGACATCCAGACACCAATTGTCTAAAAGAGGGTACTTGCTATTGGAGGGGGGTATCCAGTTAGTTAATTTATTAAGGTACTTGATTTGTGACGCCAAGGTTGTAGGACTTTATGGGTTTCAGGCCCACTGCAGCCACACATCTCCTTCACGCCTAGCAGTGGTCGATTTACTGCTATATCAAAGGCCAATTGTTCTCATACCATGTCTATGTGGTGTGGGAACTTAAAGAACTATCACTACAGTAAATGTGTAGTGGTGAGATGTCTACCTAAACCTATCTCATAGATTCGATCACTGTCAACCCAAAGTAAGTCTAATAGAACAGATTTGACGTTAAAGCCCGGCGTCCACCTACTACGATAGAAATTTAGACCTACCGATATGGCACCGATGCAAAAAACCGATATCGGAGACATATCGGGAAGGTACGAAATCGTAGAAATATGTCTAGACATGCCAATCCACCACGCATTGCATGGGGGTTTTATCGGTGTCTAATCGCAGAAACGTGGTCAACTGCCCGGATATTAGGGGACCTTCCGACGCGATTTTGATTTTCTATCGGGAGGTGCATCGTAGACCATATCGGAGCCATATCGTAGTAGGTGGACGCCAGGCCTATACTACCCAAACAAACAATAAAAAAACCCACCGGGGTTCCACTAACAAAGGGCGTACCTTATTGGAGGCGGGACCCAATACACGGAGCTGAGTCAGAAGCAGGAGTTGCTGAGCTGCTCGCGGAGCTGCTCTGGAAGCTGTCCACCGCTCTGCCAGCGCCGCGCGGCACGTCAAGTACGTTTAACATGTCATTTTTCGTGAGCAAACAAGTTGACGCAGAGTGGGCGGCTGGAGAGCGGAGAGAGGCCCCGGGGCGTTATTTCCCTACGCCGCCCGCCGACTGGCTGAATAAGAAATAAATGGGCAATACGACGACGTTAACCGAGCTCGCCGGCTGTTCCTGTTGTAATAGACATACGGCGCGGTCACTGTGCCCCGTTTATACCATGGTACGTAGCATGATGGAACCGCCGCTTATACTGATGTTTATTGTCCATGGTATACAAAGTCTCAATTGAGAATGTATGGGGACTCAGTAAACCCCACGGTCCGTTGTTTAAAAACTGTCAGATGCCATAACCATGGTATACGGAGTCAAATCTGTGATATACGGTCAAAGCCATTGTCTACAGGAAAATAGTCCCATTGTGCTATAGAGCAAATAAATAGTCCCTATTGATATACTCTTTAATATAGCAATTCCTGTGATTACTTTATTCGAGATTGTGGGTTTTTTTGTGGGTTTTTTGTGGTCTAACATCCCAGGGGACCCCGAGGGTATATATAGGGACTAATAAGAGAAGGTGGATAATAAATACAGCAAAGAATGGTTTTGTGGACGGGCGGCTCTGTAAACCACTCGAGGTTGACCTCGTAATATATCCGCTGCTAGTTCACAAAACCATCGATTATTGCCTAAGGGTACTATTGCTGGGGAGGGGGCGTAAGGATATTGAAGATCATACTATGTTGGTTGTATTCTGTATAACAAAGTCGGATGACGTTCTCGTTTCTGACCCATGAACGTTTATGGCTATGGTAACTACTGATGTTTATTGTAGCAGAGAGCGAGAGACAGCCAAGGGCTTTGATAGCTGGTGTGGTAGATATGACAGTGAGGGGGATGGGCATCTAGATATGATTGACGTCTAGGATAGACAGGATGGGAATGGGGAGCAATCCCAGACTCGGTTCGCTATATATCGATATAGACTCACGTAATGTGGTTGCTCACTGGAGCATTTATAGGTCTGTGTAGTTTTTCCCTCACTCATATCAGTTTATTAACCTGAGATTATACAGGCTTTTTCAGTGACGCATTTCTTTGTTGATTGAGTTACAGATGCATATATTTGTGTATCTTGTAATATCCTGCCATTTCGGAAGTATGTGCATCTCAGGCCGGGTAACTGCTCAAACATACCTGTGGGCCCAGCGAGCAGGTCTCAGTCAATATCGATCTGCTCATGGTAGAGAAAACTCCACTGTGGTATTCTGGTGACCGAGCTTGGATGCCAAAAGCTTGGTTGACCGCGGGCATATAAGGCAGCCACTACCCTCGCACTGGGACTTCGCTCATAGCAGTCGAATTTCACTTTCTGGAAAAATATGATGGCCATCTTGACTCTGATTACAGTATCGCAGAAAGGAATTTTGTTGTTGCATGATCAGATCAGACCAAGTCCCTTTTCAACATTTCCATATGTCAAAATAATGGTATATTGGTAACCCATGGCCGTTGGTCAGGGGTGGTCATTGCTCCCCCTGACACGCCCCCTCGCGCACCCTGCGCACTCCCCCCTGGTGTCGGTCACGTGAACCCCGCGGTCACGTGGCCCACCGCGTATCTGACCTCCGCCTCATTCTGCTCCTGTACTCCACTACGTTCACACGTATTTTCTTTTCCCTCACTTTTGGCCTACTCTCCACGCCGTCTTCGATACTCCCCGAGTATCTGACCGTGCAGAGACAGTGTCTGAATACGGGTAAAGTTCACGTGAATTACAGGAAAGCTAGGATGGCACCACCAACGACACGCGCTCAAGCGAGCGCCTCCACGACCACGGACCAGGCCTCGGAGTCAACCGTGAGGGAGAGCGACCACGTGGACTCCGCGTCTCAGGCCGGAAGCCTCCGGTCGGCCCGCCTCGTGGCCGTAGAGACCGGACTCTCGGACATGAGTAGGAAACTCGACGCGTTAATTCAGCTGCAGACCCAACGGTCGACGGGACAAGCATCGGCACCTACGGTTCGCTCAGTCGCCGAAGTAAGGACTCGGGACTGGGCCGAGGATCAAGCCGGCCGCGCCATGCCTCCACCCCGCCAGCTACGAGACCGCTACGCAGGGGACCCGTATATACAACGTGAGCTCGACCGTGAGGCCATCCGCCACGACAAGACGGCTGGTAAGCTGCAGTCAGATATTCATGTTACCCGTTTAATAAGTAAACCGTACATGTTTGTGGATAGGGAGGGGGTTTACACGTTGTCCCAGAAGCTGGAACTGAGGGGAACCCTGGGCCCCCTCGAGTATCTGAGTGCCTTCATTGGCTTGCTCGGGGACGACCGTGCGGTCGACCCCGTGGACCGCGAGGCCATGTTCCGGCACTTACACCAAGTGTCAATCGACGCCCAGAGCCGGCCGTGGGCCGGAGTCAGGAGATGGTCTAACCACGTGTTCGACCAGATCGAGGCCGGGAGGCTCTCGTGGTGCGACTATTCGAGGATCCAGGAGGAGCGAGTCCGACTCGCGATGACGACCGGGACCCTCACCAGCGGCGCCGACACCGGCAAGGCCCGAGGACGGGAGTTGCCATGCCGGCAATATAATTCGGAGAGGGGGTGCCGCCATAGGAGCGGTCACGATGACGGGCCCGTGCGATGGCTGCACGTGTGCTCGTATTGCGACTCCGTGGGGAGACAATGCGGGCACTCGTTACACGCGTGCAACCGGAAACTCGGTTACACAATGGGCTATGATAACGGCCAGGCTGCACCCACACCGGCTCCCCGGCGAGCACCCCAGGCCGGACACGCACCCCAGGCCGGACACACGCCCCGGGCGGTCGACCCCAGAGCGGATGTGCTCCCCCAACACGGACACGGGGCAAAAAACGGCTACGGTGCGCCCCGCGAGTGAGCGGAGCGCACCCCCACACAGTCACAACACGTGCCTCCGCCCCCGGGCCCGGGGTCGTGGGGTGCAACCCACGTGATGCAACACCAGCGGGCCCTGTGATCTCGACCACCCCCAACAGGATTTCCGGTGACCGGACGTGGGCGGGGGTCGTAAAAGGAAGCGGCCCGGTGACCACTCCGGGCCCCCACCCCCTCACGTGGAGGGGGGACCACACGGGGGGTCCACGTGACCACAACACGAAGGCCGCCGGCCCACGTGGCCGGGCTCCGAACATAAACAACAACAACGAAGGGGGCGGGACCCGCCACGTGGAGGACAGGTTCACCGCGCGGCCACCGCCAACCCACAGCGGTAGCAGGAGTGTTAGTGTTACCGCGCCGGCTGAGGATCCAACTAACACTCCGGATTTCGGCGGACTAAAGGAAGTCTGCCGGACCGGAATTCCGTCGCCCGGACTCCGGACGGACCCGGAGGCCTTCATGGAGCACAGGCGGGCCGAGTGGCCCCGCTTCACCGAGGCCGGCCCCCCGGCGCACGGTCACATCTACGAGGCGGTCTGGGCCTCGGGCCTGCCCAACGCCCTGTGCACAAAGATCACACTGCCGACGGACCTCAAACTACGGGCGTGGGAGCGGTACCTGACGGGAATGGAGGGCAAGGGGGAACTCCTCGGCTTCATAAGATACGGGTTCCCCCTCGGCTACCTCGGGCCGGCCAGCGACACTCGGGACGTCCCCAACCATCCGAGCGCCACCGGATTCCCGAAGCAAGTCGGGGATTTTATCAGAAAGGAGAGTGGATTCTCGAACCTGATGGGGCCGTTCACGGAGGCTCCCTTCGAGCCGTGGTGCCACGTTTCGCCGTTGATGTCCCGGGAGAAGCGCGGGTCCGAGGCCCGCCGCGTCATAACGGATATGACCTTCCCCCGGGACCGTAGCGTCAACGCGTACGTAATGAAGAACGCGGTCTACGGAGAAGAGCGTGAGCACAGCCTCCCTACGGTCGACGGTTTCGTCACCCGCCTGGTGGCCTCGGGGCCAGGGAGCTACATGGCGACCATCGACATCTCGCGCGCCTATAAGAACTTTAGGTGCGACCCCCTCGACTGGCCTCTGCTGTGTTTCATGTGGGACGGCGGGTATTATTGTGATACGGCCATGCCGTTCGGCGCCCGCGCGTCCTCGTATCACATGCAGTGTGTGGCCGAGGCCATCGTGGGGATACTCGCCGGTAAGGGTGTCGAGGCCGCCATGTATCTGGACGACCTCATCATACTGTCGCCCTCACGGGAGAAAGCTGCCTCGGACTTTGCCATAGCCCGAGACCTATTCGCCGAGCTCGGCCTCCCCGAGGCCCGGGAAAAGGCGCAGGCCCCTAGTCAGACCGTGCGCTGGCTGGGCATCGACATCAATGCCGCCGAGATGTCCCTCACCATCCCCCGGGACAAGTTGGAGGACGTGCGGGAGCACGTCGGGGCGGTCGCCAGGAAGCGGTCGCTGACCAAGCGACAGCTTCAATCCGTCCTCGGCAAAATCCTGCACGTCGCGAAATGCATCCGCCCGGCGAGGCCGTTCGTCAGCAAACTACTGGAGGCCCTACGGTCGATGGACGGGTTCTACATCAACGTGAGCTCGGACATGCGGCAGGACCTCCAGTGGTTCCTACGGTTTGCCGTCGGGTGGAATGGACACGCCCTCATCCCTCGAGGGCCGGCGACAAAGTGCATCACGGTCGACGCCTGCCTCTCGGGCGTGGGGGGCACAGACGGCCGTGCGGCCTACGCGTGCCAGGTTTGCCCCATCAATGACCCCGTGGACTGCATTTCTGAGCTCGAGGCCCTGAACACAATATATGCTCTCCACACGTTCCTCGGGGACCGTGATCGTGGGACCAGGATCGAAGTCTTCTGTGACAACATGGGGACCGTCCAGGCACTCACGTCGGGGCGGGCACGCAACCGCGTCCTCGCCGAGTGTGCCCGACAGGCCTGGATGGTCCAGGCCAAGTTGCAAGTCGACCTGGTCTACACACACGTCCCCGGGGTCCTCAACACGGTCGCCGACGCACTCAGTAGGGCCCACCTGTCCTCGAGGGATTTTAACAATTCTGCATGCCTGATGACATATCATGATCTGTGGTCCGTGGTGCCTTGTACTCATGCTTCATTCGTGCCTGTGCTTCGCCTGTCCTGCAGATCCGGCGCTACGCTCTCTCCAACGGAAGGCATCTGCGCGGCAGGCCGAGGCACGTGCCCCAGGCACGGTCGCGAACCAGAAGAGCGCCGTGTCCACCTACCTCGCCTTCTGCCGACGGACGAGGACCGACCCGCAGGCACCGTCCGTGAGTTTCATCACGGCCTTCCTCGAGTACCTCGCGGACCACGCCCCCTCGCCGGCGACCGTGGCCAACCAGCTCTCGCACGTGAGGACACACCTACGGCTCTCGGGCGGAGACGTAACGGCCACAGAGGACGTGAGGGTCAGGAGGGCCCTCGACGCCATGAGGAGGAACAAGGCATACACACCAAACGTCAAGCCTCCGATCCCCATGGCCGCCCTCCAGGGGATCCTCGAGCTACTGTCGGACACGCCCCTCGACCTGACCCTACGGGCCGCGTTCCTCCTCCTGTACTACGCCGCACTGCGGCAGAGCGAGGTCGCCCCCCCTACGGCCAGGGCATTCGACCCGGTGCGACACCTTTCACGTGGGGACGTGGTCCTCACGGGAAATCACGTGGAGGTGCGCATCAAGGCCGCCAAGAACCTCCAGTGCGTGGGGGAGGAAAAACACGTGAGGCTCCAATCCTCCCCGGACCCGAGGTCGTGCCCGGTGACGGCCGTGAGGAATATGATCGCCGCGGTCCCCACGCTGACACCAACGGATCCGTTCCTGCTCAACGCTGACAGGTCGCTAATAACGACGCGGTCGCTGTCAAAGGAGTGGGAGCGGCTCAACACCACAGCAGGCCACCCCCCTAAGACCTACACCCTACACAGCCTGAGAAAGGCCGCCGCCACTCAGGCCTTCCAGGCCGGGGTCGCTGAACTCTCCATTCAACGATACGGGGGGTGGCGTTCTAATGCACACAGGGGATACATTAGGGACTCCAACTCACAAGAGGTGAATGCGTCCCTCATACAGTCCCTCAACCAGTGACTCTCATCCCTCACAAACTTTTCTCCCCCCCACCTCGCCTCACTTTTATGGTCTTGGCGTTTTTTATACATCATATTGTATAACCATTATACCTCATTTTGTATAACCATACTATCTGTTATACAACCATATACATAATTGACATACCATTATACATGTCAATTACAACTATGTATATTATACGTAATTGACCTCTTTATACCTCTGTCAATTACTTTATCTACCTTATGTCATATTCATATTTACATATTAATATTCATGTCGGTATAGGTATATAAAATTAAAATAAATTTTATTATTCCCAACTATCGACTCCTTCTTTGTGTTCAGGGATAGGGGTAATGGGTAACCCATGGCCGTTGGTCAGGGGTGGTCATTGCTCCCCCTGACACGCCCCCTCGCGCACCCTGCGCACTCCCCCCTGGTGTCGGTCACGTGAACCCCGCGGTCACGTGGCCCACCGCGTATCTGACCTCCGCCTCATTCTGCTCCTGTACTCCACTACGTTCACACGTATTTTCTTTTCCCACCCACCCTCACCTCTTTCTTATCTCCTACTCCGTAGGGCGTTTTTTATACATCATATTGTATAACCATTATACCTCATTTTGTATAACCATACTATCTGTTATACAACCATATACATAATTGACATACCATTATACATGTCAATTACAACTATGTATATTATACGTAATTGACCTCTTTATACCTCTGTCAATTACTTTATCTACCTTATGTCATATTCATATTTACATATTAATATTCATGTCGGTATAGGTATATAAAATTAAAATAAATTTTATTATTCCCAACTATCGACTCCTTCTTTGTGTTCAGGGATAGGGGTAATGATGTATTGGGTTTAAGGTATTGGATCTAACGTATATCACATTTATGTACATGGAATATACATTGAGGTTAATTGTGAAATTGGGTATGGTGTTTGGGCGGTAATATGAGCACCCCTCTATTGGCATTGTAGAAACAACAGCATGCCATCTGATGGATACAATGACATGCCCACAATGTACCACAGCTTCTCCTCCCACCCAAACCACTGTACGGGGAAAAAACTTGTGTCTGCCCAAACAACACTGTCTCCCGTCTCCTGTCAGAGATGAACAAACTTCTAATTGGGTAAAGTAACAGCAGACCCAGTGACCAAAAGGAAGGTTGTCTCAAAAACACCGCCAACTACAGACCTCGGGTTTAAATGTCCTATAGAGCCAGTTCGATCATCTGGAGTAAGCTCACGACCACAGTGAAGTAAGACTAGACCCTCGCAAGTTTTATATCCTGAGTTTTTCCCGCCAAATTAAGGCTAGACCCTCGCCAGTTTTATCTTCCTGAGTTTTCCCCGCCAAATTAAGGCTAGACCCTCGCCAGTTTTATATCCTGAGTTTTCCCCGCCAAATTAAGGCTAGACCCTCGCAAGTTTTATTTCCTGAGTTTTTCCCTAAAAAAAAAATCCAAGATTTCTGAAATACTTTCACAAGAGAAAAAATCTTTACCCTGTTTACACTGTGCGACTGGAGGTACCTAGGTACGCCCAGTCGCCGACTGGAGGTAAATGCGAGCGATTAGCTATGCAAAGTGCAAAGTGTGAACTGTTCCCACTAGCCTGCAACTGGGCGTACCAGGTAGTCGCAGGGGCTTTTGCATTTCATGCTATAAATCACTGCCTCTATCATCAAACCGTGACTGAACAGGGATTAAAGTAGAGTTGGGGCGTTTTACTGAGGCGAGCGCAGGTGTCAGTTTCCCTTGTTTATGAGTAGATCTAAACCCCATCATGCCTGCATAAGCTAACACAGCCAGTAATAAACCCAACAGTGTCTGCATCATGGGGCCGCCTTAAAAATACACACCTATGAATGTGCAAACAAGCGAAGCTGGGAATATGACCATCAAACTATAGATATATTACCTAGATCAATTATAGATGCAATTTATCGTAACGTTTCTATGAAAATAGGGATTTCTGTCCCCAAAACGATGATATAGCTTATGTAAGAACATTCGTGTGAAAAGAATTGGATTCAACAAAATAGGTCCTCCTGTGCAATGTCTCTAATTGCAAATTATATCTAACCATTACTTATACAGAAGCTGATTCACGATTCATTTATTCCGTTGGTAATTCACCATTTCACACTTTTGGGAGTGGTAATGACTTACCATCTCTAGTTTTCATTGAAGATCACCCTAAAGAATAATGAGCAGAATAGATTTTCTCCCTTACACAAAATAGCCTGTACCAGAGAAATTGGGAATAAACTAGTTAATATGCAAATTATGTAATAGTTTTTTTTCTAGAATAGCTCCAGTGGGTTCCGTCTCTCGCCGTAATAGATTAATGGAAAGAGTCTAGTTTCGCGTTCTATGCAAATGGAAATCCCTAAGGTGATAATCAGACAGCAGAACTAGGAAGCATCATTCATGAAACCTTAACAAGCAGAGAGAGAAGACTGCATATTGATGTACCTCCAATCCCTTCCCCGCTCATATTAGTAAGCACCAAAGAGAACTCACAGCTCTAAATGCAAGGACAAAAATAGTGAACTACTTATCTCTCCAATTATAGAGAGACTGAATGCCTTTGAACATCTTCTGAGGGAGTAGGGGGTGGGACAGAGAGCGACTGGCGGCCTGCCTTATTTCACACGGTGACTTTTTACTGACAGTCTACCACTGTTGTGCGTACACTGGCGTCGCTGTGTTTTTAAACGCCCTTCACGAATCGGACAAGGGGTGAATAGTGAACGGGGCGGCAGTCGTATCAAGTTAGCGAGTCTTCAGGCTGTAATAGTTTTGGCAGGGGTGTTGTGGTAGGGCCAGGAAGCTGCCAACCAGCCCCCCACCAGTCCTCATAAACCCCTCCACAACAGACCGTACACAACTATGCTGTTCCCTACAGCGACACGAGCTTACACCCATGCATCATTCGTATTATCCGACCCCTCATATGAATCTCCATAGACTTAATATGGTGTGACTGTATGCCACTGTTATTCCATTGAATATTTATTTGCCACGGGCGACACATGACAGGGTAGGATCAAATCTAAACATCACGAAATTCCATATGATTGTTTACATGGTCTTCATTGTCTTCTGGTACAGATATCACTCAGCTGCGTTTTGTGATATCGCAATCATATGAAATTTTGTGATGTTTCGTGATAGTTATCACTCCTGGGATCCCCCCCCCATAGACTTCACATTGGGAACTTGTACTCAACGCCCAGTGGAGTATTGTAAGAAAATATTCAATAGGGGATGATGTAACAAATGTTAGCATATACGTCAGTGACAGGAGTAGGATCAAATCTGAACCCCAATCGGTCCATAGCCATTGAAAATATGACATTCATTTTGGTTTGTTACATAATCTCCCTCTGCTTTGCCTCGTGAGATAACTCCCAACCAAAACGCATATTTTCAGTAACTCTGGATCTCGATGCCATTCTTCCTTAAGGCTTAGATCCACCAAGAACTGCAGAGGCGACGTCCAGCCGGCTTTGGACGACGGCCATTTCTGCTATAATCGCCTAGGCCGGCTGTCCTGCCGTCTCGAATTCTCCGAGCTGATCCACCGCATGGTATTTTACGTAGTAATCGAGTTCCCCGATAGGCGGCGCCGCGTGCGGCGATACACTACGATGCTCTGAACCCGCGGAAGCCACGTATCGAGCGGAGCGGTGTGTCGGCGTGTCGGGATTTGTACGGGAACGGTCAGAGATTGTCAAATAACCGCGGAAATACACGTTAAATCGAACAATGAAGGTAAATAGAGATAAGGATTAATGTTATGAGTGTGTATGGCACGCTATGGTGCTAGAATTCTGACGATAGTGTTGGAATTTTCGATGTCCGTTCGCGGCTTCGGTATCGCCGGTATGGTTTGCGCTATGTTGGCGGCGTTCCCTCGCCGCAACTCCCGGCAGAGCCCGCGGGCGGGTGTCGTACTCTTCAAATCGTCCGTCCGGCCACCTTTAAAAAGCAAATAAATCAGTTTTGCGTCGGCTAGCGTCGGCTAGGGAGTTTCTAGCTGTCTCCACACGGCTGGGTCAGTGGACCAGCAAATAATTTTCATTTTGAGCCGGCCGGCCAGAGGTGACGTCCGGCCGGCTCCCACACGGGGGCCACACGGCTACGGACGATGGTGATATGGGAGAGGCGACTAGGTCCGGCCTCAGCCGGGTGCGGCCGGCCCCAGCCGATTTGACATTATTTGCTGATCCACCAAGGCGATTATATCAACCGGCTTGAGCCGACCAGAGGCGGGAGCAGCCGACGTCCATATTCCATCCGCACGGACATCGGCCGGCCCTAATTTCGCTTGGTGGATCTCCCGCTTTAGTCTCAATGACATGGTCAAAAGAGCTAGGATTAAACCATACAATGCGATATGGTCTTTGTCGATTGGAATCGTAAAATCATCGCATCGCACGATTGTTTCCATGCTGACTTCTCCTTTTTCAATTACACGAAAAGCTCATCAAAACTCTGCTAAAGTTGCCGATTGAAAAGTCAAGCTCTACCTATTAAGTTTCAAATAATTCCAACTTACACAAATTTATATTTGTAATTTGAGTTACCGCAGAAAGCAATCCGGATTCCTGAGTTGTTTTCCAAATATAGCTTAGAGACAGTTTTATGTCCATTTCTAGAACCTTTCGGAAATTAGAAATGATGATAGCTCGACTGAAATTACTGTTCTTGAGTCACTATCAGATTAGCAATCCGATCACAGGTGATTGATTCTAAGATGGTTTTATTCGGATAATAAAAAGTTGACATATCTGACAGCGGCATTCTGGGTTTCCTAAGAGACTGCTCCTACTTTACGACTTTACGATATTCCTGCTTGATATAGTAATCTCACTTACTTCGTGTAAATAAAAAAGGTTCTGACAGTTCAAAAAGCTATGGCAGACAAGTATCATGTCAAGGGATCAATGGGTATTAAATTCCTAAACTGATATTAAACAAAGGAGTTATTACTTTATACCTGTATGCGAATGTCTATGAAATACTGCCCGCTGCTAGGGGTGTAGTATAAATAATGTTCGCGCCCGCTGTAACAGCGGGCCGTAGTGAATCGCAGTTACTTTTCTTAGAGCAAAAAAGTTAATAAAACGGAGTTTTAAACGAGTAGGAGGTATATAGTAATAAGAAAACGTAGTGACTGAGCCTGTACGGTGTCCGTTCTTGGTCATTTGATGAAAAAATACGGCATCGGGCCGTATTTTTTCATCAAATGACCTCGAACGGCCAACCGTACGGGCTCAGTAACCACGTTTTCTCATATTACAGAGAGGTGAACGTTTGTGGTTGAGTGGAATTGACACAAGCTCCTATCGATGAGTTTTCGTCAGCTTTCATGCACTCGAACGAGCAATTCTCTCTAATTAACCCAAGTAGGATTCTGTCACATCTGAAGTAGCATCTCTCGTGAAGTCAGCCACAGTCACGCGAGTGAACATTTCTCGGACACGGCACACGTAGGAGTCATGCATTGAGCTGTGCATATTTTAGTCACTTCACCAAACCAAGCAGTTCTTGGCTGCCGGACTAAGTAGATACCAGTCACCCAACGAAGCAATCCGTATTTATTATCCACCTAATACAAAGTGTCCACAGAAAACACATAGGGAGTGTGTAACACAGCATACAGATATGTTGGGCTGCAAAAACTGAAGCATGCAGAAAGATAGTGGGTATGAAGAAATAGTGTGTATCTTAATGAACTAATATCAGTACGCCACTGGTCAGGAAAAAGGTGGATAATATATACAATATAGACTGGTTTAAGATGAAAGCGGTTGTGTGCTCCTCGAAGTTGACTGCGCAATATGCTCGCATGCGCTCAGATATTACTACACGTAAACTCCTCGGACCATACGACCGCTTGTATATAAAACCAGTCAACATTGTGTATGTATTCAACATAGCAGTCCACGGTCAGGAGAATAAATCTGCAGACCCGTCATTTCTGATGCGGGTTTCCTATGCCACCATTTCGTGCTGTAAACCCCGCTCCATTCTGAACAGATTATGCTGAGTAGAATACCGCGTAGGCAGACACCCTCCATTCCAGGCCAAAGTGTTCACTTACGAGGGGTGCTTGCTTACATGGGGGTTTCAGTCCGTCGATGGTTAGGCTATGTAATACATATAATTACATACCTATGGCCGAACATCTATGAAATACTATCCGCTGCTAGGGGTGCAGTATAATTAATGTTCGGGCGCACTGCGCCCGTGGTGAATATTCGGGCGCACTGTGGCCATTGGGTCAATTGGTACATTTAATAAGTATCTAAAATGGCCTTTTTTAATATTTAGGATATTATGGCATAGAGACATTGGTATAACCACACAGACATTCCTCAGAAGCCTACCTGACGCCCATTGGAACCTACGCACCTACCCACCTCACATACACACTATAAACAAGGAATCAAGATAATCTTGAGTGTCGTCCACACACTGCCCAGCCATATTTGATAAAGTGTCCCTCTGAAGTGTCCATTTACACAGAGTTAAATGGCTTTTCGTACCAAAATACCTGTCCATTTACGCGGGATATCCCCATATGCGGGGTTTGCTTAGCCTTGGTTGAAATAAACGTATAACAGGGGGTCACATTTCCTTTCACAAGCGGGGTGTCCGCTTACCCAAGGTGTCTGTCAGGCTGGGTTCTACTGTAGTATATCCAACGGAAGATATGATATAGAAACTACCGTGAGTATACGTGCAGTATGCTGTTACTATTTTTCGACCTCTCCCATACAAAGTTCAGGACGATAGATTCCATTGTGCCGTATGTGTATTCATTGTAGTTCTGACAAAGGATGTCATGAATCACTCTATGCTAGGACAACTGGGAGGCTCAACAATAGATGAATGGAATCATATGTGTACGTATCAAAATGCGTACTATCGTAAAACCGGATGAGTTTTAATCTTGGCTCCCGTATGCCACGACTGGAGTTTGGCGTAGTGATATCACGAGGTGGAGCCGAGTGGTATCCGGAACCAAACTTCAGGAGTGGCATACGGAAGCCAAGATTAAAACGAATCAGGTTTTGATTTTATCCTACTCCTCTCTACAATATTTCAATATTAAAATCATGAATGAAAATCATCAAAATTCCGTATGCCCCTAGTAGCATACAAACGTCCGTATGCCAGTCAGCGTGGCATACGGAATCTCAATGTTAAGCCTATGGGATTTTATATTAGGGGTAGGATAAAGTGTGAGACTGTCTTGTCATAAGACCTCTTGTCATACAGTATCTAGCTGTTGAGATGCAGGGGACCTACATGTGTGATGTTAGGGGTTGATAGCGGTGTCCATGCTAGAGGGTCTAGTGCCATGTGCCGTATAGAACTTCATCTCACCCCTGGGATTTTTGTCCCATGGTCTATATCTTGTGTGTCCTCCACTCTTTTAATATGCACAGAGGTGAGATAAATAAATAAAACAATTTGTTTTAGTAAAGTCATTGTTCTCCAAATCTTTTAAACACTACGTGATCTTCACTCAGCTGTCGCCTCATTTATATCATTTCACAAGATTCAAACTTGTGGAGAACAACAACTTTGACCAAAACTTGTCGGATTCTTCTTTAGTCGTACTGCATTCTCTCGATAAGCTTTCGGGAATAAAGGCCATGGACCACACTGATCCCTACACAAGAAGCGACAATACACGGACTACTTCTATTCCCCAAAGGATACTATTTCTTGGTTCAATCTCCATCTCGTTAGGAATAAGTACCTTTCCTAATTATGCTCATTAGACCAATAATCGCCATAGGTTTTCTTTCGCCTTCACAGAAATCCAGGCTCCTAGCGAAATAATGAAGTAAAGCCTTTCAGAACGAAGGTTAGGGCTAGTTAGTCGTTATAATTGAGGATTAGAAAGCCTTTTATATTCATACTTAGAATGTATCTAAATTGGCCAGTCCCTTTACAGGATAATTTGCTAACACTTCGAATGCAAAGATAAATACGCATTTAAGTCTTACGACCATTGTGAGATCAGCCATCGGCGTATATTCATTAGTAACTGTGGTTCGATAGTTTCTTGATTATTCCCTTTAGCAGTCCATTGTATTCGACACCATTGTGATACCTAAGATCCCATTGTATTTAACCTACATAGCCTACATCTAATAGATTTAGATTGAGAGCGAATGATAATGAGTGTCAGGTTCTCAGTACTGAGTATTCTACAGCAATTTACAATAATTACAGTGTGTTTGTTCTTGATATGGATACGGGTTATGTTCTCAGATATCAGAGGTTTGGTTTTATCTATACAAGAAATATTTTACATTAAGTCAACCACTTTGTTTACTTCACAGTGTGGTCTGAACTTGCTTTCTACAGAGCAACCTTTAAGCTTCTATAAAGACATCTCGGATTGACAGATAAATACTTAAGTAGATGGGTTCTGTTTCAGGAACCTAGGGATGATATTTGCTACTCCTAAAAGTCTCTGATGGGCCTTCCGTCCAAACCTGAGGTCTGTTTACATGGACTAAGGTTACACATCCCCTTAGGATCAAAACTAGTGCACTTCCAATTTCACAGACGAGTCCTGAACGAGGGTTGCTGAAACATTTTCCAAAGGGATATATATGTAGGGCACCCCTGCGTATTGTAAGTCAGTTTTTGTTGTTGTTTTTTTTAATGCGTTTATTAGGGTTCATATGTCATTACAACGAAGTACAAATGTCCGAGCTCGGGCTTCCCGATCTTCCGCTCGGTCCCTAGTGTGAGTTCAGTTTACAACTTTAGTAATAGGCTGTAGGGCATTTCTTTATACGCTATATTACGATTGCAAGTATGGTTCAGCTTCTCCCTTGTCAGGTTATAAAACAATCCGTGTTGTACGAAAATAGTGCTTGTATACACAAGTTGATTGATGAGATGAGATGTTAGAATGGCAACAGTGTTATGTACCCTCATACATAACGTTATTCAACCAAATGTCTTGTGTCACGTACTATGAAAAGTCACATACCCTTGTTTAACGGTCCATACAATCGTGCAAAATTGAAAGGGAAGTTTGGCATTTAATGTTTTTGATGATTAAATGACATTTCCATTATAGCACTGTGAGGTGAGCAACATTTTTTAGAAACGTTACTTTGAGTGGTCAAAGGTGCTTGGTTGTAAATCCATCCAGAATGAACTGGCATTAAAAAAACAAGGTTTTCAATTGCTTTTCATCTAGTTTCACAATTGATTTCCAGGATGATCTGTTTTTGGACTTATTGTTGAGATTAGTAGCTCCATGACCACTTTAACTGCTCCACTGCAGATGTGAATGAAAATCATCTACATCTTTTCCCGGTCTGTTGCTCAAAAAACCAATTAGGACATTTCTAAAAATAATATTGATTTTAACCCGTCGTTTACACTAGCAGTTATAGGCAGCGATTCTTGAATTTAGCATCACCTGGCGACTTTCAGCTGAAAAGGCTAGAAATCGTCTAGTGTAAATGTCAAGTGCGTGGTGACTACAGATTGTCTGATTATGTTAGATTATGCAATTTGGCACCACCTGCTGGTGATTATGTACACAACTTGACAGCCGAGTACTAGTTCATACCGGCTTGAATTAGTTGTCTAGATTGCTGGCAATTCTGTAAAAACTAAAAACCAAAAAAACCAATATTGCATATTCAAGCACCACCTGATGACTATTGGCTAGACGATCTAGAGTCCCACATTTTTAGTCATATAGTGTAAACTAGACGATAATATAAATAGGCGGCGATTCTTGAATTTTGCACCACCTGACGACTTTCAGCCATCAATATTTATATATTGATATATATAAAAAGTGTAAACGTTTCAGGATATTCTTAGGTTGATGACTATTTTTGCCGATATTGCTGAATCGAGCACCACTTGACGACTATTGGCTAGATAATCTACAATCGTCACGTTTTAGTCGTCTAGTGTAAACGCCTTAAGGCAACCAAACTGTATCTTTAGTTCTAGATCTCCCACAAATAGAACTCCACCTCAATCAACAACTTTGTTAAATAATCAAGCAATGAGTTTCAAATTTGGGACAAGGATGTAATGGTTGGAACTTTTGCTCAGCCAGATACCCATTCCATCCAAAGCCAAGCGATTATCGGTCAGAATAAATTAACCTTTGAAAGCTGTGAAAACAGGCGGTGAAGCCCGGGTCGGGATGAAGACTCAACATGCAGATAATACATCACACCCTCAACTGATATTGATATTAATAGTTGGTCCAACACATTAGAAATAAGATAGATAAGTATGATATGTCCCAGCACACGAGAAGGTTGGGGCTGAGTCCGGTTAGGTTCACCTATCGTTTACACTGGACGATTTTGGCTGGCGATTCTGGCATTTTGCACTGCCTGACGACTTTCAGCGGTAAAAAGCTAGAAATCGTCTAGTGTGAATATCAAGCGTTTACTGATTGCCGATTGTCTAGTTACATCAGATTATACAATTAGGCACCACCTGACGACTATTGGCCATGCTCTGATTCCTGTTACTATTTCAAGTGGGCTTGAATTATTCTACACGGGTGGCAATTCTGTGAAAACCTATATTCGTCAGCGTAAATGCTCATGTACATTCTGAGGTCAGCGACTTTTACGGTGGACATTGCCACCACCTGCTGACGATTGGCTTGACGATCTACAGTCGCCATGTATTTAGTAGTCTAGTATAAACGCCGGGTCTGGCTGAAGCAATGCATCTCTAAACGATAGCAATTAGAAGGTGCTTCCTGTCTGAGGCTTCCAGCCTTTATTCGTCCATTAGCAAAGAGCCCCTGAAGGGGTGGAGACATATGACGAGCATGCTGCTCTCTATTGCCATTAACGTGCGAGTGAGCTTGACGTCAGGAAATAACACAAAGTGAAAAAGGAAACACATTGTAAGTGACTATAGATTCTGGATAACGCTATCTAAAAGCGATGTGAATCATGACTGATTCTGATGGGGGTGATGAGGAGACCTAGCATTGTCGTTTCAGCTTTCAGAGGTTGGAACTGTTTGGGATGCTAATGGGATGGGAATTATCACCTCAAAGCCTTATAGACACACTTCTCTCAGAGCTGCTCTTCTATCTCTCTAGTGAGCAGCTCCTAGTCATCTGAGCATTATGCCCCGTTCACACTGTGCGATTGGAAGGCTTGTGATCGGGTACTTCTAGTCGCCGACTGGAGGTACCGTGCTTGAAACTGGACGTTCCAAATTCGGACGCCAAATCGCAAGGTACACTCAAATTTGTGTGTGAACAGCTACCCATGCGACTAGAAAGCTTGAGTGAGTAGTTGGTGAGTAGTGGTACTAAATATCAAAACATGTCTGATATTCAAAATGCTTGTGACTGGGCGTACCTGAGGTACCCCCAGTTGCCGACCGGAGGTACACCCAGTTGTCAACTGACAGGAAGCGCGCAGTTCACATTGTGCATTTTGTGGTGCTAGGTGCTCACAAGTAACTCCAGTCGGCGACTGGGCGAACCTAGTGCAAAATGTGAACGGGGTATTAGCTATCTGTCTCTATTATCTCCTTAGAGGTGGTCACTCTCCATCATTTCTCGGGCTAACTAGCTTACATCTCCTGAGAGAAGTTCATAGAAGCAGACACTTATTAGATCAAGGACCTAACTTTATCCCCAGGTGGTATTTCAGCCATTTTTAACTTTCTGTTTATGGGACCAACCGTGTTTGATTTTTAATGAGCTTTTTCAATATACCGGTCGAATCGGTTAATAATTGGATTATTTAAACGCATTTGCAGAACATTTCAAGAATTTCAAATCTATCTGCAAAACAAATGAGAAATCTTACCTCATTTATTTTAACTGGAGATCAGGTTGAAAATTAACACTTGATCTAATCAATAGAAGTAAATTTGCAGTAAAGCAAATGACTTATCTGTTGTTGTTTTTTTCTTTTCCGGTTGGTCACCTTCTTCGATTTGACAATATGAGAAAGAAAAATCCCTTGTTGTCCTTATTATGTTGAAATTGACCACACATTGATTTGCCAATTGACACGAATGAGTTTCTACTTGCGATGTTGACTGCTTCAGGTCATCTGAATCGTTCTATGGGCATTACCTCATGGCATGGACCTGAGGAAAAGTAGGGCAATTTTATCTGGGAAGGTCTTTTAGCTTTCAAAGGGAAGAAAGTCTCAGCTTTTCATTGAGTTTTTATTTACAAAGCTTTGTAAAACGTTTACTGCATACGAACTTGAAGAAAGTGCCGTAATAAAGAATAATTCATTTACAAAACCATGCCACTGATGAAAGCTTTTATTAAAGATGTTAGATTAGTATGGACTCTAAAACCAGTCAAGAATGACTGAAGCTCGTGAAGTATAATCATAGAAATAAAAGTAAAAATATTTCCGATACTTGTGAATCAATGCCGTTGGCACCTTTTTACTAATTATGTGAGAGCAATGATTCGCGACCAAAAGTCCAAGTTGATCCTTAACGTAGGTGTAATTGGCATGGTTAGATGAGAGCCCTTCTACTCCTAGCTAATCGTTGTTATTATCTTTTGCAATGCCTCTCAGTTTGAGGTAAAGGTCATAAACATTATATTAATTATAGATGTTATTAACTTGTAATAACTCAATCTTCGTCCGAGGTAGAAATGTTCTTTGGAACATTGCCCTCGAGAATGTTGCTGACCTTTTATCAAGATCTGTTTCGTTCTTCACAGACTTTTCAGAGTTGTCCACAAATGTGGTGCAATTGTGATATATTTCAGTTACAGGATATTAATTAATGTCAAACTTAAGAATAAACATATCATATAAAGAAGTGTTAAGGTATTGATGTCGAATCGGACATTCCTTTGTATTCTACCACTATGAGTGCAAAGATGTAGGAAAGGGTAAAAGGCAAATACTTACTGTTTTCTACCACAACTACCGAACCTATCTTCTTTAGACGAGCCCGCAAGCAGCTCCAGCATTCAGGATCTAGCAACCCAGTATAGATTTTTTTATCTCTTCCTATATGATCTATTATTTGCTTGGATTTATTAGTCTAAATCCTGTTTCAAATCATACCTTCTCTTTTATCTGATCAATGTTTAGAAGTCTTAGCAATCTTCGAAAAAAAACACATAGGTTTCACTTATGTATTATCTCTATCCAAAATTAATCTCTTGTAAGGAAATCTAAGGAGGTTATTTTTCGATTCAGAATAGCACACCTGCTGTGGACTTTTCTTCTTTTTTCCCCTTTTTTATCAAGCAGTTTATTGACCTTTGGTTTGCATCAAGCTATCATAAGTGATAGGTATATAGTTTGTTGGAATTCTCAAGGCAATATATCAGTATGGTTTAGGTGTACTCAGTAGCGTAAATAGAGTGAACTCTTCCCTTCTTTAGCGGTCTTCTTTATATATGAAGATGTAAGAAAGATGTATGAATTGTAAGTCTCTAGTTACCGTTTCTATCCTAGTCTTGTTCGCTCATAACATTCACTTCACAGACACTTTTCTACATACACAGTAAAACAATGATTGTGGATGACATTTAATGGTTTAAATTTGTTTGTCGTTGCAGAGGGACGAGCGGCATTGATATAGATCTACAGAAGGTGGACATAGACCAATGTCCTATAAAGCCAGGGAGCAACGAGGTCAACGTGTTCGCTGGATCTGATAAGTGTAAACATCATACCTCACAGGTGAGTCAATAGTGTAGAAGATACTTAGATAATCCAGATTAATTTCTAGCTGTTCTGACTGTCAATAAATTGGTACTGCAGTACCGGAATCTTAATGCTTAATGCTGATGAGAAGGAAAATTAAAAATCATTCAAATCACACCTCATTTACTTTTTGAGAGCCAGCATGGTAATTTAAAGAAGTGATTAGGGCCGATAGAAACTCACTTCCTGAGGAGAAGAAATATTCATTAAAAAGCCGTAGGAATTAGAGTTATTCCATGAAGAAACCGTGATCATACATAATGAATTAAACCAACAACGGTACGGAATAGAAAGGGGAAAAAAGAAATTTGCGCTATAATGAAGTGCGATAATTATACCCGATAGAAAACACGTTTTTACTGAAGTGCCAATTATTTGTATCGGATTCCCCGGAGGAAAGCCTGCCACTGAGTGTTACGGTGGAGGCAATGAATAAAAGCATCGCCTCCGGTGTTGGGCAATGGGCCCTAACCAGATGCATACATACACACACAAAAAGAGAACTGACAGAAAAAGGGGATCTGTAACAACCCAAAGGGCATAGCGGTCTCCTGTTCTTCCTCCCACCTGTGAGGCATTCATAACCGAATCGATTGAGCTGTCCACTCGATACACCCCCGTTTGAGTGTACACGGGGGCTGGCTTGCCACACAGAGAACGAACCAAGCTGGCGCAATGTAACCACACTGCGTTTCTCTTTTTCTGAAGTGAGGCAAGTCGCAGCCAACATCAAGCTTCCTGTTGAAGCTATACCGATAGGGTTCACGGTCTTTGTACTGTAATAGTCTTCTTGTGGATCCTTTCATGGAGGGAGGGGTCGCCACGCCTTGTTTAATGTTATAGAGATGTGAATGGCATTTGAACTGGGATTCCATTATGCTATTGCGTTACACAACTGGTTAACGTGGTCTGACACAGCGAAACACGGAAACCTGTGCCAAAGATCAGCTTCATGTACTCGCAACATAACAGCCATTCCTATATACCTATTGCAGAACACTCTATGGTTACACTACGCTACGGGGGGTGGAATAACTTACGTTTACTACCCGTGCCTGACGTTTGCTACCCAAGGCTGATTTTTACTATCCAAGGTTGACGTTTAGACCAATCAGACCGTCTCTTACAAAATCCAATGAAAAGCGTCGTGGGGAGAAAACATAGAGTGTCAAGTTACTTGATAAGGTTGAATCTGCCTTCGTGTTTGAGGGTGGGTAAGCAAAGAACGCTATTTATCATTATTAAACTACATTTGAAGGTTTATAGGAATAGGGAAACCAAGTTTCCAGAGAGAGAAAGTCAAAGCTACTTGGCAAGGCTCGGGAAAATTACTGCCCACAGCAAAGGCCTTGGGCAGTAGTTATTCTGAGCCTTACCTCGCAACTTCGACTTTCTCTCACCGAAACATAGTTTCCCTCTATTGTTGACCTGCTGTATCCTGCCTCTTTTATCTAAACAAGATTACTTCCCGAGGCTATTCCGATTCTGTACTTGTAATGTCTGTAAGATCACCCAGGTTACTGTGAATCACTCTGGTCCCAATCGCATCACGTTATTATTATGATCAGATGTAGAAAGATATATGTATTCGTACATTTGTTGTCCAAAGTGAAACAAATCAAATCTTCCTCTGTGACATTTGTCAATGACATTTTATAAAATCGCAGGTACAGAATAGATTAAGTGTGTCTTATTTATGCGTTGTGTAAAGCACCATTTCTATATTAAAGGGTAATACTATTTCGGAAGAAAAGGCTTAGTAGTACTTCATCCATGAATAAATACACAGTTTCCAAACTTTCAAGGATAGAAAACTACAGAGTACCTAAAGTACAGGTGCTGTTCCAGGAAAGCGTAGGAGGTGGTCAGATAATCATGCCCTCATATGTGGTGAGGGAGGTATTCACCGTAGAGGTCATCCCGTCCCAAGGGCAGTCGCTGAAGGTCAAAGGATGGAGGTGCAAGTATCCCTCACCCGCAACACCTTCCCCTGGAGGACGCCTGGAGGACACGTAGAGGAGGCAGAGACGAACGCGCGAGTGGCGATAATAGGTATTCTCCACCGTCCGGGCCTGTGAGGGGACGGTGGTCATGTACTTATTCCGTCAGTCGCGCATCTAACAGCACTGCCCGCCGCATCCCACAGACGGAGGTATCGTCAGAGCGAGGAGAGAAGAAAAATAATTCTTTTTACGTTTATTGTTTGTACTAGAAGGATCTGTTCGGCGCACAGAGATGATATTCCACAGGCTCCAGTGTTGTGTTGTTCTGAGTCTCAGTTGTCCAGAATATGGACTCTTTTTTTATTTTCTGTATTCATCCTGCGAGGGTATCGGTGGGTAACCGGTTTGACCTACCCCTACAGCAAATTGGCAAAAAAAGATATCTTGTATATTTTTGACACAAGATGAAACCTTTTCAAAACGAGTTAAAATAAGTTATCTTTGTGTCAAGTCTCAGCTTGCGTGCGCACTTCAGAGTAAATAACAGACTTAGAAGCTAACAAGCTGGTTACTACAGTTTACAGTTCAAGGTCTCTGGTACATGAGAAAATATCATACTTTACCCGTATATGTCAAAGCAATAATATTACTAAATTCACACTAGTTTGTGTTCTTTATCCTACCCCTAATAAAAAACGCCATAGGCTTAACATGGGATTTGTTTATGTCATGGGTAGTGACATAAAGAGTTGTTTATGCCACTACTTTCTGATACTGAGAAAATATGGAAACAGGGTAGGATAAAATCTAGACGCCACTCGTTTGAGTTTGAGCTTAATTATGCCACGCATTAAGTTGGCTCCGTAATGTCACTCGTCTTCGACTCGTGAAATTATGGAGCAAACAAAATGCATGGCATAAATAAACTCAGACTCAAACTCGTGACGTCTCTTGATATTATACAACATGGGCTTCGACTTCTGTCACTGGAGATGACAGGGATTATCACTTGATAATTTTCTCTGAGCACTGTTAATCTTGATTTGAGCAAAGGTTTAAAACTTTATATTGATATTAGGAACTCCGCCGTTGTCATTGCTGGACACCAGAGCGCAATATGTCTTATTTTCATCTTTAATTGCATCAATGAGTTATCAGTGTTCGTTCAACAAATTGTAATCGGGTTTTATAACACATAAACATTTCGTTTCTCACTGTATGTAAGATTCGATACAAGTGTGGTATATATATAATGATATAAATAAGTATATAATGATAAACTATGGTCGTTGACTCAGTACAGTGGTATTCACTATGGGGATGTTAACCAACAATTTTATTTGTGCTGATCTTGAAGGTTTCTTTGGAACCTGATTGTTGGATGCCAATGTCTAGGTTAGTCCAAAAACTAAGTGCACGGTAAATCGGTAAATTTTTTTACAAATTAAATTCAGACGTCGGTATGTTGAGTAATATTTTGTATTCTATTGCTGAAAGTCGCCAGGTGGTGCTAAATTGAAAAATCGCCGCCCGTAATCGTCTATTGTAAACGCCAGATAGATTTAGACCTATAATAGTTGATCGCTGATCCATCTGACAAACATCAGCAGACCAAACATGGGGTATAAAAGTGATATGAAATGGAAATTTGGTTCAAAAGACATATTGTTTGATTACCATTTCTTCAGTCCATGACTTTATCAGATTTCTTTCATTGTTATAATTATCATATCTGTGTTTTTGTAAAGAAAAAGCTTCTTTTTTTCCATATTAATTTGAAATATATTCATCAACTTCTACATTTCTGGAGGCATCGCATTAGTAATAATGTTAAGCTTGAAATGTATAGCTGCAAATGCACTCTTAAAACCTTCGCATTAAGAATGATTTCCAGAATGAACTCAGGGAAATGAATTCTGTCCCATCGGATGAACCTATTGACCGCTTCTAGGCAGGGAAAAAGTGAGGGCATTAGACGAATATGCAGACAGGGGAGCGAAAATACTTCTTGATTTAATCGGATGTCGTTGTCTGGCAAAAAAGGCGATCAAGCTAAGCAGGATTTACAAAGAAGTTAGGTGCAGACAGCAAGATAGTCGCAAGGGTTCTACATCAATTATATTTTTATAGCTCTTTGCAGCAGGTCTCAGCTAAGAACATTACCACATATGGAGGAAAATAACACCGTTATAAACTTTGCTATTAGTCATTAGTTCTTGGTGCTTCTTGGTAAAAGAAGCCAATTATACATAGTGTATAGGGAATAGTCAGAAAAGCAATTAACCAACCGAGGCGAGGAGTAAATGGTGAGATCGAAACACATAGAGTTTAATGGTCGCTCCGAGGTGTATGTCTAGACACTAACAGGCACACGGTAAGAAAATAGCAAATATAGACAAGGTGGGATGAGGACAGACAGAGACAGACGGATTGGAGCCCCACCAATGAGCCTCCAACCTCTTCCACCCTCCCACCCTCTACCACCCTCCCACCACAGCTACAATCGCGCGTGACACAGGAAGTAGTTATCAGCCGCACATGCGCAGTCTTTCCTGGTTCGTATTTCGCTGGACCCCGGTCGGAGACTCCCTCTGGCAGTTTCACTGAGGGCTGGCCACGCGAGGTACACCACCATGCCCATTTGATGGCGCCACCATCGAATCCACCCACCTCTAACCTTCCTCCCTCTCCACCCACCCACCCACCCACCCACCTCTGAGAGGGGGGAGGGTGGGGAAAAGGGCTCACACTTTGGCGTCGGCAGATCTCTCATGTGACTTGTTATCAGTGCTTCTTGCGTGATGTAGATGTTTCCTCGGCAAGAGCGAAGAAGTCAAAAAGTAAATGCAGAGCCAAAGGTTCAGACCTCTGCATCTGATATCATAAGGAGTTTCTTCATCTAAAGCGAACTGATCTCTTTGCTATACCCTTAGAGAATGGAGAGTAATTTATAATGCTCAAACTAGGGACAATGACTCCTTATTCTACCTCAGCAATGGAATTTTTATTGACATGTTATAATAAATGTGTTTCCGGAGAGAAAAAAACGCTTTCTACCCTGACTTCCAGCTTTCATGTCGTGAACCTGAAAGATTTCCATGTTTATGAAAAAAACAGCAGGAGTATTTCTAGTCAATCAGGCGTTCTTAAATTCATCCTATCCCTCATATGAATCTCCATAGACTTAACATGGTGTGACTCTATGTCACGGTTATGACATAATATATTTATTTGCTCTGGGTGACATATGAAGCCTCAGGTGACATATGAAGTTAGAAACACATGACCGGGTAGGATAAAATCTAAACATCATTCAATTTTATATAATTGGTCACATGGCTTTTGTTGTCTTCTGCTACAGATATCTCTCAGCTCCGCTTCGTGAAAGCATTCTAAGAAGACAACTCATGTCATATAAACAGTCAAATGAAATCTCATGATGTTCCTTGATAGTATAGTAAAAATAGATACATAAATAGAATGAGCAGATCAATACGGTAACGTTTACATCCAAACTACTTTACTTTTAGATTTTCTATCTTGTATAATTGATACTCTAGAGATTTTCAGTAAAACCAAAATACAACTGGAAAGATATTTTACATAATGGCTACATTATAGCCTTCTGCCTGTTTCCAAATAAACCCTACAACATGGTTCAAGAACCACATCATTTTTAGAGAGATTAGCCACCACCCGACCACCCGTAGTCTCCACCGGGTCAGTTACACTGTCTCTAGAGGTTTAGTAAAGCGAATCAGTATTAGATGGATAATAGATATCAATTCTAACTACTTGATGTGGCATCCCAAGTAGGTTTGCGGAGTGATCTTCCTGTCATATGGTGCATGATGACACTTCACGTGTAGCAGACTCAAAGGCTGACACTCCATGGTCTGTGCCTATGTTGTGTATATCTGTATCCTCTATAGACTAGTACGTGAAGGAGAGTCTTGGTGCAAAGATTAGAGATACCTATATGGATATGGGCAAGGACGGTCTTAATCCTTTAATTAGTGATAAAGTGTAGAGATTTAGAAAAGGGTAGTCCTCTTTGTAGTAATACCTGGTAATACCTAGATATCGATATTGTGAACGGAAGGTTTCATGTTTAGATTAGTACTACCTAGAAATGGATATAGAACTGGATCAAGAATCGTATAGATGAACAATACACCACAAGTTTGGATGCACCATAGTCATAATCCATGCAAAGCCAAGTGACGATTACAGTGCATCCAAATGAGTGGAGTTAAGTATATCCATATGATTGTTGTACGGTTCTGGATTTATCTCACCCCTTTCGGAGATATTAGATGGCATCTGGTTGGTCAGTAGTTTATGATATTATCTCACATCACTCCCCCACGACCATGGCGTATTATTGTCATTTTATGTGGGTGAACGTTGCCTATAGTTTTCTAATGTTATTCCTATGGCCAAAATTGTAGCAGGTGAAATATAGTTCCAGTCTTCATGCTTAGATTAGTACCACCTAGATTTAAGGGAAGAATCTATCAAAAGCTGATATCTTTTGAACTGTGATGTGATTGCCTTGGTTAGATTATCATTTCTTTTTCTAATCCTATGACCATCATAATCAGAAGTGAATTATTAACCGACCTGGGTGGAACACTTTACAACCAATCTAGAAATCTAGGAGGAACAATAAATCACGTTTCTTCATTTCAAAAGCACTCCTTCGTCTTATTGCATTTAAAGCATTCATGTTAAAACATGAGGTCCCTGAAAACCTTACTTGTTCAGACCGTTGTGACTTGAAGGGAAACGCTCGCTTGTATTGATTATCAAATTATTAGGTTGTTTTACCTTTAAAAATACTAATTCCAAGCAATGTGATTGTTTTGCGTTTGGTTTATCCCGTATACTCCTTTAATGAAGGGTATTTGTGCATAGGGGTTACTTGGTTGGGAGACTTGTGACTGATGGAAGGAAAAAAAGAGCGAGAAGAAATTCGTAAAATATTTCTTGAAATTTTGTTTATGCTTCCTCTTTGTTCTGTCAAGTCTGAAACAGCAATGCGCAGTGTTTTCCATAACACTGGAAAGAGAGAAATTCTGGACTTTCTCTGGGAATGTAAGCTTTTTGATAAGATATAAGCAAGAAGAGTAAGATACCTCCATCGACCAGGCAGTAAACCCTGTTATACCAATAGGATATGCAAATGTTAGTAGCGTAACCCAAAGTAAGTCTAATTGAACAACTTGGACTTGTAACTACCCAAACCAACAAACACTATACGTTGGGCCTACTTAGAAAAGCAATGATAACCACAGCAGTCTGACAACAGTTCATTACAATTATTGGACGTTAAATCAACCAAACCAAAATCAACGGGGTGCGAAGGACCCCAGACACCTCCAGTGGATGTCATTGTTGTAGTGGAGGCGGGGAACGTGTCTGGAGGCGGGCACGAAGGGGGAGAGGCCACCCCCTGACCGTCAGCCGACACACCTGCACCGAAGGAAGTCCCCGGGCAGAGGGTGGCCTTCTGTCTTTTCTGAGCCACATCGATAAATCATTACCAAACTCTGACAGTCCTCAACACACCATAAGCAGCACCCCTCCGTGCCCGGCTACACCCAGTGTCCCTCAAACCCGACCCCCGACTGCGGTGTTTCCACCTGCCGATAATGACCACCGATTATGGCATTTCCACCTCCGACCGATTATATATCCGACAGATTTAGTGCAATAATCGTTAGGTGGAAGTAAAAATTGATCAACTATTTTCTCCCATGGCTTATGCAATATGGCACCGCAGACCGATTTTTGGACCCACCAATGAAATCAAAGCTCATTGAATTAATCACTGATGCTCTGCATTTTACTACCAAAAGTCGGTGAGCATCCCCAGAATTTTTGCAGTGCAGGTCACCATTTATGTACCACCAACCTTTCACAAGAACCACCGACCTTTGTACAGCGTGAAAACTATCGGTATGTTTTTAGTTGACAGGTGGAAATGCTGCATTCCTTCATCTCCGCCACTCTCCCCATCGGCTCTGGAGCCGGTTCAAACATCTTACCACCACAGCATTAACATTTTAATTTACATATATTTACATGCAGGTAATTTGGTCCTATTTGGCATCATATATACACCTGATTCTACAGTATCCCGTGATAGTACAGTTGGAATTATGTTTATGCATATTCACACCACTTTCCAATTATTCTAAAATCTGTACCTACACTGTTGTTTCGATTTCATTTGCCATTAGTCATCAGAGTTCACGGTATGGAAATCCAAAATTATGTTATCAATTTTGATTATAAAATCGTTCTAAACCCCTACTTTCTAAAGTAGGAAGACACTGATAAGATGGGGGCAGACGGGTAGGCGGCATGGTGGCAGCGGGGGTGAAGGCAGCGGTGAAGGCTGGGAAGACAGGGGTGTGGGGGCTGGCCGCCGAGCAGACAGGTCAATGTGGTTGTAAGGGGAGCGTGTGAACCTTTTTGAATTTTGTACCTATATACATATATATGCCAAACGTAAGTAAAATGTATACAACCAGCTTATAGATATTGCACATAAGATATTTATATTCTTATTCGCTGGGTCGCAGATACAGCCATTACGCTTACATATATACGAGTAAAAGCTCGGCTGTATACGCCATATACGCTGGCACACAATAGAGATGTATGTATATATAAACATATTAATATACATTGCATTCATCTGTTTGCACGGTGGTGTATAAATGAAATATATGTATTTTTCACGCAGTGCACTAATGGCAGCCTCCACGGCCACACCATATTATGGACTTTTCGCCCCTTAAACACATCTCAGTATAGATTCATTTCCATGAAATCATATCTATTTCTATGAAATCATATTACGTAAAGGATATATAATCAACTTTTTTTTTTAAGAAGGAGGTTCAATGAAGAACCTTGAAACCCATTTTGGGTGATGAAAGTGATGAAATAAGGATATCCAAATCAGGTTTGTGCACTATTTCAGGCCTGACGTGATCGAGTAGGCAGAAATAGTGGTGAGTAGTATATAAAATCGTGGGTTGGTTTCAGGCCACGGGAGACGACTTCTATTGGGTTCTGAATGATTTTCCTGAATTCCACGCGGCTGACATTAAAAATCCCCCCTAATCCAAGACTGAGAAATAATAAATGACAAGTTCCTCAGAATAGTAGGGATGCTTGCTTTTCTCAGATAACTCCCTAGAATTAAGTAGAATGGCCTCCGATTCGCATCGTTATTCATTTGACCTCAGTAAACTGCTATTCATGTTATTATTTAGAGCAGACTTTTAATGTCATCAGAGTAGTAGGTCTGACACTGTATTAAAGGAAGACTCGATACTGATTTTAGGAACCTATCTACCCCTGTTCTTAAACTCTGGGGAAATGTCCGCTGAACCTGAAAGGTAGCGGATTGGTGCGTCCTTCAGAGCGGTACGGGGGTGGAGGGGGGTGGGTTGGGGGTGGCCGGGCCCAGCATGAGGCTGGAGACCTAGATGACATAATACGGATGGATAATCGATGGTAGCTCTGACGCCAATATCGCCAGTCAGCAGCCCACCCACCCACCCACCCACCCACCCACCCTCCCTCCCTCCCTCCCTCCACTTCACCCGCACCCCCGGCCACTCTCCCTCCTCACCCTGCTGCACCCCATCACCCCTGCCGACACTACTATCACCACCACCCGGGGCTAGCTCCAGGCCCACCCGGCCTTGAGAGCAGTGCCACCGCGCCACAAGTTGTATTTTTGGCCGGCGCCCCGACGATGGTTTGCCGGCGGCCGATTCATGGCCTCCGAGGTGAGCCTGCTATAACTCAGTGCCTGACTCTAGGGACCCCGCACCCGCCACCCGCCTACTATGTCTCTCCATCTCCTGCACTGAACCAGCCACTCTGGACACCTCTCTCCCTCTAGCCATCCACCCTGTTCAGCGTTAAGGGGGAGGGAGTACTGTTCCCACCCCATACCACCCATCTGCCACTATCCGTATGACGTTATTACATGGAGATATGGTTAGTGTGCCTGAATGAAAACTGTTCTGAGTTGATTTGGTCTGAAATATTCAACGGGTTGCATATTTCTGACCAAAACAATGAAGAACAGATGTAATTCAGACACACAATTTCTTATTATTATCATATACCTGAAAATCATAATTCAAAATGTTATTTTAGAACAAGTCACGTGGTATGGAGGGACGTATGATTTGTTTTTCAGTGACAAATGGGAGTCGTACTCATGGGGGCTGTTGACTACAGTTCGTTCGTTTCTGTTGCCGGCGCTGGACGATACGATAACTCCAACGATAAACGACATCTTCGACGGGTCTTTTCCCATTCAGTGTTGTATGACAAAACAGAAGATATTTTCTTGATGAACTATTCCTATACAACACCTTGTAAGAGCTTTAGTTTACTCTTACAAGGTGTTATGCTTACAGCACATTATTCCATACAACATTGTGGCCCCAAAGACAATTCTAAGATACATTTTTGTCGTTCGTAGTCTATTCAACGGCCCCCTGTTTAGTAAAACAAGTTGACGTCATTCCTTACCTCAGGGAGTTACAGGTAATGTCAGGGGACAGGCAGTTACAGACAGTGTCAGTTTTCTTTCTCCAAAAATGTCTTTATTGATGAATTGTTCTTTTCATACCTTTACAAGTAGGTACATTTACATTTCTTGGATATCAATAAAGTGGCCATTAGTGTCAGCTTTAACAAGTAAGCTGGTGTTCATCACCAGGCCTGTCAGTTTAGGATAATGACAATTGCAGCCTGGTACAATGCCATAGTGTCAGTAAAGTATACATTCTAGCAAGAACCTACTGGCGATTCTGTGAAAGCATTCTCCATGTGAGCTGGAATGGGACCAAGAAGATAAACCAATTAGGGTTGATCCAAGAAGGCTTCTCTGTATTCAAATAAAGCAGCAAACTGCCACACTTCAGTGGACAGGCAGTTACAGGCAGTGTCAGCGGGCAGGGAGCTACAGGCAGTGTCAGTGGACAGGAGTTACAGGCAGTGTCAGCGGGCAGGGAGCTACAGGCAGTGTCAGTGGACAGGAGTTACAGGCAGTGTCAGCGGGCAGGGAGCTACAGGCAGTGTCAGTGGACAGGAGTTACAGGCAGTGTCAGCGGGCAGGGAGCTACAGGCAGTGTCAGTGGACAGGAGTTACAGGCAGTGTCAGTGGAAGGGCAGTTACAGGCAGTGTCAGCGGGCAGGGAGCTACAGATACTGTCAGTGGACAGAAAGTAACAGACAGTGTCAGTGGACATGGAGTTACAGGCAGTGTCAGTTGGCAGGAAGCTCCAGATAGTGTAAGCTGTGTGTAATGTCGCTGAGGACCTAAAGATAACCACCCTTCAGACACGGCCTCGTGGGACTGGTCAAGTCCTGCGTGATCGGTGACAGTCACATCAATGTTTTTTAATGGCGAGGGGTTTGGAGGGAGGGAATGGTCTCAAGAACTGCCCACATCTCATGTGACTGGTGGAGAGGGTCGCTGGCATAGCAGGAATTGCGCGCCAGACGGTGACACCGTAATCCTGCTGGGGGAGGCCTGAAGGGTGTTGATGGTCAGAATCAGAAGACGTGTCTTTCTCACTAATAAGAGAAGTTTTAGTAGAGTGGGGATGGGTGCGTATGGTGTTTGAAGGGGCTGGGAGGAGTGCAGTTTGACGTAGTTTGTACTATGGTGCAAATAGACGGCTGCAGGGGTAGCTCACTAGTGGGTGTGTGTAAGCTAGTGCAAGTAGTTTGTACTATGGTGTTAGGTTTTAAGGACGGATATAAGGTATTCAATAACCATTTATGGTATATTATCGTTATATAGAAAAGAACATCTTGTAATGGTATCTAGCGACAGTATATTTCTCACATAGATAAGTCCAAGTCCTAGATAAGTCTACAGAATGCATATCTAGTTAGGGGTCCGCAAGATTATGATCCATAGAAATGTTACCTGACCAAGGAGGGAAGGAATAATACAAACCTGTTATTTCTAAAGCTCGGATAACCATAGAGAATGTGTTTTGAATTGACTATGGGTCCATGCTTTTCCATTACGCCTGCCTTACCTAGTGTCAACCCACAACACTAATATTCCCCCTCCACCTCTCAATACCGCATAAAACCACCCACAATTCCACTCTACCTTTTTCGCGGCCTTGTTCTCCCTCCTTACCATATGCACAGACGACTCCCCAAATGTTATTCCCACCCACCCACTCCATATTTCATAAGTTCATATTATTGAATGTCATCTCATTCAATTTCTCCTTTCCCTTGTATTATCTTATACGTATCATACTATTAATCTCATTTGATAAAACAAAATTAAATGCTTCAATTGATCTATCATATCAACAATGTTTACTGATAAATTTCATTTCGTCAAATCAAAACACACTCTCACTTTTTGGCCAGTATTTTATAGTGTCACTGTAGCATAGAATACAATAGAAGGAAAGGTCAGGGTGTCTTTGTTCAAAATTAGTTTTGAACTCAAACGTTAAGACTTTTTTCATCTCCAAAGAATATTCTGCGGATGGAGAATGTCTTTACGTTTGAGAAACTAATGTTAAACCAAGATTTAACACACACACCCATATCTTATAGTCCTCCCATACCAAGACTCCTTACAATCACCTTACACAGTCCCACCAGAGGAAAGGTTCTCGAGGGCTATATCATGCAGGTATGCAGTACTCGATCCATTTATTTTGTGTCACATTTATACATGTTTCCATGAATGCAATAAACAACAACAGTTATAGCTTGAAGTGCTCCACCTGATGAGAAACAGAAAGTTTTGAAACCACAAGCTTCTACATCCCCTCGAGCATGATGACGTCATTCCTTTTTTATGTATAGAACCAGCCCCACCCTCATTGCCAGGGTCACCCAGTTTTGTTTTTAGGGTGGACAAATCAGAGAATGTCTTACAGGCTAACTAGACCAAGTTCAACCAATCAGAACGGGGATTATATCTAGCGAGCGCTGCAAGACGTTTTGGTGAAGTGAATATAGATTGGGAGACACTTGAGGTAGCATTACTGCACTACAAAGCCACATTGATTTTTAAAGGTCAGGGTGTCCTGCAACATTTCATTTTCCAAATGGCCAGTGTCTACAAAATCTCCCTCCTCACAACAATCTTCAATGGATGGATTCCTTTTTTTAAATATTAAAATGGGATTTAATGTAACTAATCCTTTCTTAGACACATGTATTTTCAGTATAGAATGTTCAGGTGTCTATATCTGTGTCAAGGTCACTCAACATATTCCTCCATGACCATTGATAAGCCTTTTCACTCCCAGATTAGTCATAAATGTGGTACGAGAGTAATGCTACGATGTAGAGAGGTTATAGGTGTCTATCCTACCCGTTATATAGATCCCCATAGACTTACCATGGTGTGGATGTATGCCACGGTTAGGCCATAGGATATCTATATGCCACGCATGACATATGAAGTTATAAACATGTGACGCAGTAGGATAAAATCAAAAAGTCTTTTACATACATCTAAAAGTTTTTTACATACCATCGTTGGCTTCTGCTACAGATATCACTAAGCTCCTAGATGCTTCATGATATATTTCGCCGATAACTCACGCCATATAAACAATCACATGAAATATCATTACAATTCTTAATAGTTTGCCAAAAATAGATACAAAGAATAGCATGAGCAGGTCAATACGGTAACGAATGCACCAGAACTTCTTTACAATTAGATTTTCTGGCATGTATGATTGATACTCTAGAGATGCCTCAGTAACACAAAAATAAAACCGGAAAATAATATTTATTCTTGATAATATAATCCTATTGTAGAGCCTTTGTAACAGATATCATTCAATCCAATGAGATTCGAATTGCAAGGTAAGACAGATGTTGGATTAGGCGAATGATGGTAAGTAAATAGCGACCAAGGACTTAGATTTAGACTGGTCCATTGGTTAATCTTGACTTTAAAATACCATCCAATGGACGAGTCAAGGTGACATGAAAGAGATACCATGAATCAAAGGATTTGAAACGGATCCTTTGCAATGGACATGGAAAGGCAGGTGGTAAATCTATTGTAATCTCTTTTCCTATCGCCCTACGAGTTTCGACTTGGTCGACTATAGTTTGCCAGTCTTGTAATCGCTATGTGCAGCATTTTGGGAATTCAGGAACAGATGGACTGGACACATTTAAGAGGTCACTATAGCTTACCTGAGGACAGACACGTAAAACACAAAACAAATACTAAAAATAACAAGTATTAATAGGTGACGGGGTCATATGAAAGGGATGATGCATGAAGGACTTCTGTTTCTTCTTATGTATTCAGTTAAGTAGCGGCACCAAAAGCGAATTGAATAAACACATTTTGAGCATAAAGTGCTGATTCCACCAGCATGATTTCCTTTTGTCTGGCAGGAGCGGCTATTGTCTCGCAGCACCGTGCTAGATCTTGCTGGATCGTACTAAACCTTGTAAGAGCATTACACCTGCGTGTGGAGACCCTATTATCGCTCATGTGGAGTTCTTCCACTGCTGCGATCCAACCAGAAAGCCTCACAAGATTCATCCAACCTAGCGAGTCAACAGTTTGGCTTAGATCACGAGTCTTGCTGGAATCAGGCACTTAAACGTTGAGTTAATTAGGAATCTAGTGAGAGTTATAGATTTTTTAAAAGATATGTATCAAGGCTTTGGTGTTAGTAATGGAAGTCAAGCAAAACAAAGGATATATCTATGACTAAATGATTCCGCATATGAGTCGAATAGCCTTCAAATCTAGGTGATAAAGCATATCGGAATTATTGAGAAATCATAATTAAAAGCCATTACATATTATGTATGATGTTTGAACACTTCTCAATCCACAATAAGTTCGACCAAGGATGAAATAATCATGTACCGCACTTATGTATTATCCATATATGGTTTACATCACAGTAGGGACTGACTATGACTTTACTCCTTAGTACAAAAACTATGGTCTGATTACGTAATGTAATCACAAACAAGAACTAGGACTTGAGGCGGTCGGAATGGCTGCATGAACTCTTACCCACAAGTGGTAAATGAACTCTTGTCTTCCACAACTTATATACTTATTATTGTTATCAAAACTTATACAAGGTGAATGTAAATCAAATCCCACCTGGGAGTACGATTGAAACGGTTGTATAATCGATGTACTATCCCAGTATAAATAAAGTCTTTTTAAAAAAAATCTAGCTGGTTTCCGAGTTTGTTGGTGACCACTGTTCAACCACTGCCGGCGCTCCAGCCAGCCAGTACCACCTGCCTGGTAAAGGCTGTAACCCACTGGGCGAGCTATGTCCCTGCGATATTTGGCCTCCCCTGAATTGCAGGGAGTGGCATTTTGTCACAAGGGCTGTCGACCTCCACAGTGGGGTGTGCAGCAGGGATTGGTACCGGAATCTCATATGTTTTTGGGGTCAACTGTGTGCTTTGTACAGCCAATTTTTGTCAGAGCTACCCTGCCATTTGGGGACAGGCAACTGACGACCCTCTCTATAGAGTGTACAGGTGTCTAGAAACAGAATCACAGGGAAAAAGACAGATGTGTTTGGATTTTATCGTATGCGATTCCAGGCCCCTTCAGGGCACAGTTTGCCGCAGACAAATTGTACCCTCTGCGTCGAGCGGTACCGGAATCTCAGGGCCAGAAATCGCAAGCTGGAACTCACTGGGTGATTCGGGACGGAGGGGCCAGAAATCGCAGGGAAAGGAACAATTATCTCATCCCTGGTATTTTCTCTCCAGAGACTTAACATTGGGAATTCGTATACAAGACCCATGAGATATTTAGGAAAAATATCCAATAGGGGATCATCTCAGAAATGCTAGCCCTTTAGTCAATGTGAAGAATGAGATAAGTTATGAAACCTATTCAAGTTCAGGGTCAGAGCTCAATCCAATCTTGTCTGAATTGCGTAGTACTAATTCATTCACAAGTTGAAGCTGTGTACGGTACTACGCGATTCAAAGTAGATGGGATACAAGCTCTGACCCTAAACTTTCGAAGGTTTCCTCTATATTATCCTACCCCTAATAAAAACGCCATAGGCTTAACATTGGCTGACTATATTCGGGTGAACGTGCAGTAAAGTGTTACTTATTGCACGCAGGTAACGGCTGAATTATCGGAGACGGGGTAGGATAAATACCAAACTGGACTCGAGTCAGTAATGATAGTGTTTATTGCACTCTTGTCAGCTCTGCTTCTCTCTACACTCGGCTAACGCCTCGCGCAGTATTTTGCGATCTGCCCATCGTGCAATAAACACTTACACTACTAACTCTCGTTCAGTTTCTACTAAGTATCGCACAGTAGTTTCAGGCCTTAATCACGGAGCTGAGCAGGGGGAAGCAGCCTCTCTCTGTGCACCCTGTTGGCCTCAGTGTTTACCGCGCTCAGCTGACAAGTGATTGAGGTGTCGCCGTCTGCCGCCAGGTGGCAGGTCGGGCGGGCTACTTCACCGACACCAGAGCGAGGCTGTGAACAATGGCGGCCGGCACGCGAGACCGGTCACAAGTCTGATTGAGAGTTGTACATCGTGCTCGCGCCAAAAACCCATTCCCACTCGGCAGCGATTGGGCCCGCTGCCTTTTAGGGAGTCGGAATCAATCTCAATCGTGGTTTTCACTTCCCCGGTACTTTCACCAATGTCTTGGGAGGATGAGATGGCTCTGTGGGTGTGTGTTGGTGTGTGTGTGTGGGCATGGTCGTAGTAGGACTCTCACAGGTAGTCAACAACCACTGCCCAATCCCCCCCCCCCCCCACCTCTTAAAGAAAGAAAAATTCGTTTCCCTCGTCAATTTCTCTTTTTGTGTTCCCCACTTCTGCCTCTTCCCTGCACCACCCCACCTCTCCACCTCTAGAACCACCATGCCACCCCAGTCCGACTACTCTCGTCCACCAAGTATTTTTTAGTAGTTGCGAGAGTTGGGTCATTTATCTGAGCAACTCACTCTCGCCTCCCGGCCTGGTGAGTAACTCATGGCCTGTGGGACTGCGAGGCCGCCGCTGATCCGAGTCGGCCCGGGAGGTGGTAGCGGATGGGCCGGGTGCATGGTGGCCGACACGCGGGGGTATACATATGCTCGCACCCTGCCTGCCACACACGACAAAACCAAGTTGTCGGGTACTTGATTCTACCCCACACCCACACCCGCCCCTTACAGCCGAGCAGAAGGGGTAGCGTAGACCATGGTGGAGCTCCTACGTCAGCCTGGCCAAGCCACCCACTTCCCTCCCTGGGTAGAGGCTTGTGTAGACTTTGATTCTGGACGTTATCAAGAATTGACAATACAGTGAAACCCCGCTTAAGGGGACAGAATCCGTTCCTAGCAAACTGTCCCCTGAAACGGAGTGTCCTCTTTAGCGTGGTTAAAATAAACTAAATAATCAAGGTTTCTGTTCTAAGCAAATTTTCCCCTTAAGTGGGGTGTCCTCTTAAGCGAGGTGTCCCAGAACCGGGGTTTTGCTATACTTTGCCAAGATGTGGACTTGCTAACGCCTGACAGGCCCAGAAACCTGACTCCTTATCCTTGACGAGGAGGGATAGCCATAGGATTCAGCGACTAAAACAAGTCTAAGACTTGTGTTGTTTACTGAGCTGCTCCCCGTGGCCACTACTGAGCAACTCAACCTGTACTAAGTTGACGTGGAGTGGAATCTAATAGCAGAGTCAACACAGGCTGTCACTTCATTGATCGTCACTGTATTGGTGATTTAATTAATGTCACAATGTACATTATCAATCACCCCTTACATATGGTTTTTAATAACGGGGATGAATCGATATGCCTACTTTTTATAGAATATAATTACAGTACCAAATTACATTCTAATAATCCTGATTACCAGGTGTTTGTGTGTGCAAACATTAAGAGAGAGAGGGGTCTAGCGTTGTAGAGGTCTCATGGGCCAAGTAGCAGTGCAATTTATGGGGTGAAGAGTGGTTTTAAGACCATACTGGCTTTCTAGTCGGTCAAGAACAAAGTAGACCAATATACTTTATGTTAAAAATATGCCTCTATGTTTTCATTAATGCCCTTTTCACACTAACCCCGCGTTTACAATGGTCGACTGAAAACGTGATGCCTGTAGATCGTCTATCGAAGAATCGTAAAGTGGTGCTTCCAGAAAAAAACAATGTTACAACGAACTGTCGACCCAAGTAGCTCATCAAACTTGGAGACTAGATGATTTATCCCCAGTGAAATGAGGAATTTATCCTACCCCTAATAAAAACTCCATAGGCTTAACATTGGGTCACTGTATTCGGTCTTGAGTTCAGAAAAATGAAAAATATCGCTCTAGTGGGATACACTTGACATCATCTGTTAATGTAGAAGTAATTTAGACGGGCAGGGTAGGATAAATTCTAAACCAAACTCGAGTTAGTCATGTTATTGTTCATCGCACTCCGGCAAGATCCCGTATTACTGCTCTCGGCTTCGCCTCGCGCAGTAATACGCGATCTTGCCGGAGTGCGATAAACAAGGACTAACTCTTGTTTTGTTTCTCCATAGTATCACTTCCTGCTGTTCACCTGAGCTACACTAGACGATTATGGGTGATGATCCTTAAAGGTTAACCCTGACTAAACTACAGATGAATGTATTTATTATCAGAAAATTGCAGATACGTATACTGGTCGATACTGAACACACCTTTCTGGCCAAAAGGCGATGTGATTGGCGACTCCAGCTGTTACAGAATCGTCCGCTGTCTTGACGATTAATTCAAGCCGCTTCGAAATAGGCTTTGACAAACAATCATCAGCACAATCGTCAGGTGGTGTCATATTGCGTAATGGGTCTTAGATGGATCTAGGGTCGTCACTCGTTTGGCGTTTACACGATTTCTAGCCATTGACGACGTAGGGTGGTGCTAGATTCAAGAGTTGTCGCCGATAATCGCCGAATGTAAACGCCGGGTGGCACTCGTCATTATTTTATTTTAGTTCCCTTTGAGTAAGACGAGGAACTTGTGTCATTTCTCTGAGACAAAGGTTTACTTAAGGCGTCTGAAATCATTTTGCTGTGGGACAAATATTGATGTTTGCCTCTTGAGCAAGTGAAATCGTTTTAATGATATTCAGGAAATCTCTTATATGTGGCGATAATCTGAGAGAGAGAAATTCGATCTGTGATAAAAAAGAACAACGTGTTTGAGTCAACGAAATCAATACGACTGGTGATTTTGTGTATATGCTTTCCTATGAAGAGAGAACTAGAGATGCGTTGATAGTTATTTTTGTTCAAATTTTTATTGTGGTCATGTATCTAGGGTCGGTGGCCTGTCTTCTTTACAGCCATCCAGTGCGTCACCCAACAGTGGGTGGGTAGTTTTCCATTTATACATTGTGTATCATGATAGCTTACAGCAACAGAGTGCTTATTTCGACCAATCTTCAGGGCTTACTGCCGTTAGTTAGGTGATCAAGTTGGTTTAAATTCTTACGAAAGAAATTGATGCTTGATGAAGTTGGGTGAGGGGTTAATGGTTATTTGTGGACATGCTCCTTTCAAGAAAGGTAGTTTATTTAGGGAATAGGGGTAAAATGGGACAAGGTAATCACGCAGTGTTTCGATTACCATTTAAGCTATTTATGGGTTGACAAATCTCTTTCCATTTTGTCATTGCCCTTCATTTGTTGACATACTAGCAGTCGCTAAAGCAGATCGCACGTCATCTATACATTTAAGCTATTCATCTTAGATTCTAAGTCAATATACTTATATTTACATGAGAAAAACTGACGTCGACTGAGTTCATGCAACCATTTACATTTTGTCGATTGTTTATGGCAAAGATGATTTCATAATAAAGGAATGTATAAAAGGTTTGCTTCCCTCCAAAAAGCAATACATGATGCTGCTGGATTGATTGTTTTCGGCCTGCTTCTTCTTCGAACGTGTATTACTGACGGCAAGATGCTCGGTTCGAATCACAGCTACACCACTTTGGTTGATTTATTGTCTTTTATCTTCCTCTTATAGAGTATATAAGTATGGAACCCACAAATATACGACGCAGAAATGCACACGATGTCAACTTAATTTAACGCAATTGTGCGTCGTAGAGCGCATCGTAAGGCACGTCAGTGTACATCGTAAGCCCAGTGGGTTCATGGCTTAAGGCCAGAAATCCACCAATGGCGAGGGAGAAATCCCGACCTCCCGATGCACCCCGACACCTATTCAATTCAGTGCAATTGTGTATGATAGAGTGTGTCATAAGGTGTGTTGGTCTGCATCAGAAGCCAGGTGGGTTTGGGGTATTGAGGTCATAAGCCACAAACTCACCAGGCCTCCGATGCATATCATCGCGTCCTACGATGCGCTCCTCGATGCACAATTGTATTTAATTGATTAAGCGTCTAGGTGTTTGTGGGTTCCAGGCCTTACTGTGATGGACCCTTGGCAATTGTTACAGTGAAAACCGCCATTAAATGATGAGTTTCATTCCCCATTCGGCCTTCTTAGAGAAAAGATATGGGTCAATGATATCAGATCCCAGGGGACAGGTTTTAAATGTTTCAAGAAATTTGTAGAATAAAAGTCAGTCACATTTGCACAGCATCCAGCGGATGATAATGAGATTAAATCATGTCAATTAGGAATAATTCTATATTCTGCAAAGCGATGTTCAGAGAAGACACGTACAGAGACGAATCATAGTCTCAGCACAGAACATTCAAGGATAGACTACAAAGTACAAACTCCAATTTTTGAGGAACATGCCCCAGTTATTTGCATTAGCTCTATGTATGTTCCTTATAGCTTTTGCTATTTAATTGCTTCTACATCACTCCTTGAGTTAAGGCAACATATTTTGCAGCCTACTCAAGTCAATCCCAGGTTTTCTGATGTGCCCCTATATGGAGAGAGAATGTCTGTCTCTTAACGAAAGATGTTAATTGAATGCCTCTAATCAAAGAGTTGTTACTGTGACAGAGTCAGACAGTACATTTTATGAGTAACTGGAAAACTGCTCAGACAACAGGTAAGTACTGATCCGCATCTTAATGCACTGATGGGAGTTCTATAATCAGAGAAGTGTTACCTGAGCATTAGTTGGTGCATTGAACTATTTTTTACTACATCCCACTGGGAAATGAGAGGCGTGACAACATTTATTCTCATCATGGCTGAAGCTCTACTTTAATGAGAATACAGTTGATGGAAAAGGTCATTCAACTTTGAAATGTATTTTGTAAAAATGTATCCCTCCTATACTTTGTACGTGTCATCGGGAAAGTCAACGCAACGCCACGTATTTTCTACACTATCAACTTAAGATATATAGATGTTTTTCTTCCAATAAAGTTCAGACAAGGTGTAAACAACCTTAAATGGACTAACCGAAGTGAAAATTGACTACATGGCTAGAGATTTCTCTTAATAAACGAAGTTTCTGTTTGTCTGATAATTTGCTGATGTACTTGCCAACTGAATTATTATACCCTTCATCAAGTAAAGTGTCCCGCTTGCAAGAATATGGTATTTCATACTGCCACCGAGTGTAACATGTTTACATATCATTGATAAATAGAACAGAAGCTATCAAGTGCAGCACCCTGTCAGCTTATTGCTCATCTGGAAGAAATGAAGTCTGCTATGCTCTCTGTTCTTTTTCTTCGTCTTGTGCTCGGTTGCGATCAACATCTGACTCGCACAAACACCCCCACATTATTGAATAATTCTAGTAGTAATCATTGTTTTTTCTCTATATGCATATATTTGCATGCAGTAGCAATTAGCAGGGATAATTGTCTGGTTATGAGGAGAATACATAATTCTATATGCAACAAGATGGAATATGTGTGATTAGTAAAATAAAATGAATCCAGACATTCAAAACATCGAATACATCGAAGTTATTCACATAACTTGTACGTGGTTGTTGTTGGCTGTAGGTTCTGTGTAGTATTACTGTGTTTTTTTCTTGTGACGTTGATGCATTTGGCTATGACAATACTCTGACCGTAGTGCCATCTCAGTATGAACCAGCTGTGAATTCGCTATGAAATGGCTGCTATGAAATGAATTTGATCCGAGTATGACCTTTGTTTAACATGATTTTTATTTATCATTAGACATACATTTTATTCAGTTAATAATACAATAGTTCAATCAAAAATGAACCAATTAAGACCAGTCGTGTGTGAATCGGTCGGGACCTTATATTACAGCAAGCCATACGTAATCTAGAAGGTATGTGGTGTGATTTGAGTGGACGTATATTGTGACCTTCATGTGACCTACCCATGACCTTCACACATAACAACTCTGTATTTTGCCCTACACAGTGTAACCCGGTGCCGGGCCTGGGCTTCCGCCGAGGCTCCTACAAATGCGTCTGTAAGGATGGCTTCTATTTCCCCGATACCTCCATCCCCATAGAGTACCGCTACTATAACGGCTCCGAGATAGAGATTGATTATGAACGGAAAATCCAGGTAAGTGCACTAATTAAGATTTCCTGTCTACCGTTGCTCTGTTGATGAATAAGTGTCTGAAATTGCAGGTACAGTATGAAGAAAGGAAGAAGATTATCAATATGGATGTGTGTGTGTGTGTGTGTATATATATATATATATACAATATTGCTATGACTTTCGTTCGCACGGTCGTATTCTCCGCGTAGGCAATGCGGAGTAATATCCGAGTGAATGCAAGGATATTGCGTAGTACCAACTGCAAAGGGAATACGACCACGCTAATCAGAATCATGGTTATGTTGTTTTGATCATTCAGCATTCCAAATAATAGTTATCAAAAAAGGAAAGTCGCATAATAGTGGCCGATCTTCTTGCGCACTCTGGCGACTTGCTACTGTGTTCCGTATAGCGACCTAGGCGCTATTGTTTTAATATGAAGACTCCGTATCAGGTGGGTAATAAATATCATACATTTATCCTACCCCTAATATAAAATCCCATAGGCTTAACATTGAGATTCCGTATGCCACGCTGACTGGCATACGGACGTTTGTATGCTACTAGGGGCATACGGAATTTTGATGATTTTCATTCATGATTTTGATATTAAAATATTGTAGAGAGGGGTAGGATAAAATCAAAACCTGATTCGTTTCAATCTTGGCTCCCGTATGCCACTCCTGAGTTTGGTTCCGGATACCACTCGGCTCCGCCTCGTGATATCACTACGCCAAACTCCAGTCGTGGCATACGGGAGCCAAGATTAAAACTCATCCGGTTTTACGATATTATATACATATATATAGAATATATATATTAGCTGTTAGGGTTAACTACTGTTATACTGTTAGGGTAAACTACTATATACTACCCTCAAACGTTATTTCTGGAGGAATTGAAAATCGCTGATGGCGCATGGTTTGATTATCCCTGATATGAAAGAGTGTCTACGTCAATCCAGGCGTATAGATGTCCAGAGGGAGTGTTTTTAGCGGATCAAACGAATGGAATAATCCATACGGGCTTTCACTTCTCTTTCTTTGGATGTGAATAGACCTTCCACAAAGCTACATTACATTACACTTAAAATACATTTCCCCGCATGCCATCAAATGCTGACATGACAAAGCAGGCCTATTCAATAGAAAGTGATGCCGTGTTCCAGGGCCCAGGTAGCTTTACCTGTAAATACGAAGACTGACTTCCAGGACAAACAACATGAATCTATATAGACGGCAGATAGCACGAATAATGTAAAACATACTTCTCTACCACTATCAAAATGTTGCTGAGCTTTCCGTTTATACTCAGAAATCATGGATAATGAAAAAAGCATGGACCAGAGTGAATTGGATTATTTCCATGTTTACATGACCAGTCTCTAATATCGAAAAGTCGTCCAATTTTTTATAGTGGTTTTGTAGCGGTCCTCTCATTATTAAATAAGGATTACAATGATTGTTTACTTCAAGATGCCCGCTACGACCGCCAGGCTGGATAGTGTTATTAACTTGGTTGTCCTTACAAATACCCAAAGGCATTAGCTATTAATCCGAAATACTGCCCCAGGGTGTAGATTCCTTTCAAATGTTATCTTTAAGCGCTAAATCCACTAGAGACCCGATTTAATCAGAAATGGGGGGTTGACGAGATCGTGAAAAATTGTGAAAAATCATATCAGGGTGGACAAGCATATTTTTCTTGTGAAGGAGCACCCAAAATTGTGATTCATTAGATTGGTGCTGAATATGCTGGATTGTTTGTGCTCTCAAAAATGAAATGGCCCTGCTGGAATGAACCAGAACCCCATAACCACTCTTCCACCAGCCAAAATAGGTTAAATATGTATTCAGATCTCTGATGGATTGTATATGTTGGCAACTTCCCATGGAACGATTCCCTGCATTTCTTGAACAAAAACTCATAATTTAAAACTTTTCCGCCAATTCTAACTGACATCCTATATGTGAATTCATATTTTTCGTACCAAACATTCAATTTATAATGTTATAAAAAGCACATAATCTAGGTATCAACACATTTTCTTTCAGCCATGAAATGATTTGAAATACTTTTTATTGCATATTTCACTATCATTTCCTTCGTGAAAATGACAGATACTGCGCCACTCGGCCGCCTTGCTTATAACCTACTGCAATGCTCGAACTTCAAATTATGATTACTTGATTTAAAGGATCATATATATATGTCCTTAAATAAGTCATGAATCAAATGAGTTTGTCTTCAGAAATGTAACCCAATACCAAATGATGTAACCAAACACCAAATATTCAGAATGAATTTTCATTGATAGATCCAATAAGAAAATATATCAATCATTCGAGAATAAATATCATTCTTAACAAGGCTTAACAATAAAATAGCGCGAAATTCTTGTAGACATCCTATGTGATTATACATGGTCCACTTTTGCTTTTAATCATGAAGGTGGGTAATACATTAAATAACGAATCGTTTTGCATACAAGTGACCGTCATCTTCTCATAGTTGACGACGTAATATCCTCGCTAATTGGATTAGCTCGGATATTACTACGCGTGAACTACTCGGAGATTACGGCCACTCGTACACAAAACCAGTCATTATTGTGAATATAATTTCATGACTGTGGTCATTGGTGATATCTACAATATATAGATATACCACATCCATAGTGCTGGTTAATCGTGCCAGGTGCCAGGTGGTTTTAATCCTTGTTCTTACACATCTGAGTACCATTCCATTGACCTTTGGATTAAATACCTCGAAACCTGTCCACTTTATCACTATTTAAGCTTATGAGCATTACCCAACTTCTATCCAACGCCAACCCTCAACGTACTCCAGGCCGGGCTCTAGGTACCTACGACACTGTGTATATGCCGGCCACGCTCCCGGATCTTTCTCCTAGTCTGTCCAATTACATCACTCCATTGCCGTGGCAGTCCTACTACCACTGAGCAGCTCGGTGAGCGCAACGATTGGGCGTAATGGTCTGTCAATAGGATTAGGGGAGTACCCCCCACCCCCACCCCCATACCGGCCGGGCCGGGCGACGCACACAGGCGTTCAGCCGCATCCAGGGTATCAGATCTGATAATCTCCACCTTTTACTGAGCTCCTCCAGGAGGTATGAGCTGCTCCTCTCACGTCGGAATGTCTGCACAAATTGCCCAGATTTCGCTTCATTGGGTGCTTCCTCCAATGTCTTTCGGTTTGTCCCGGATCTTGCATTACGCGTATATATATATGATTGTAAATATGTGTATTTATTCATGGGTGAAATCATATTTGGACCCTCTTTTCAAAAGTGGAAGATTCTTCAAGGCACGTGCCAAGAAAATATCTTTATCATGTAGTTTACCTGAGGATTCATGTAGATGGGTCAGGATAATGAGTGACCCGCATCTTGCATTGTATATAGTTGGTATTGATGTGGGTCTGCCTACCAAGCCTGAACCATTTGGGCAGCAAAGCAGATTGCTTTCTACCACCTAACCCTTCCTTTAAAAGGTGGAGACTCAGCCATGGCACGAGATCTTTCGTTGTCTCTATAAGCCTTTTTGAACTGGCCGACGAGAACGGCAACGATTAATTAAGTTCTACTAAAAGTCAGTCAGTGGTGGCCAACGACTGGACGTCGGTATTTAAGATCGGTGAGGGTACTGTGTATGACTCATTTCTGCCGCATTGGACAGGTCCTAAATTGACTGAACTGTCCTCAATCAGATATCCGCTTTTTTTACTTTTACTCCAGATGGGAGGTGTAGTCAAATGAAATGGTGACTGTCCTACCACAAATGTTAGGAATAATTGACCAATGAATTCGAGAAGAACTCACCTTGACGCACACTTCACCTCTTTCCATTGTTCAGTGACCCTATCAGGTTTGCATATTTACTTAGGGCCGGCCTCCACTGAGCTCCAAATAGTCTACGACAGGCTTTACCATGTTCCTAAAATCTATTACTAATGTTCCTAGTCTAGACGTGTGTTGCAAGATAAAGATGTCACCGACTGTCTATCATTTTTGGCATTATACATCGTAGTGCATCAGGAGGTTTCAAAGCATAGGAAGTGGACGACGGGCCTTATCCGACGGGTAAATAACATAAGCACTGTATTCAGTGGTCATCGGCACTTTTCTGACCTTTGAGATACCAATACTAATGTTCTCCTTGGGTTAATATAATTGAAAATATGTTCATCTTTTAATAAAGTGGTCTCTCCTTCATGTATGCCTACAAAGAGACATTCTTTGAATAAGCGGCCCATCGATAAAGTACATAAACACTGAAGGGGGCTCGGGGGCCAAAAATGTTGCGTATGCTCCATCTTTGTTCTATTGCGTACAAGATTAGGAGAAGGGGGGGGTCCGAAAATTCATAAATTTTCCTAAAATCTATTACTAATTACATACGTACTTTATGGATGGCCCCTAGGTAAAAGAATAAGTTAAAAAAGATGGTCATGATGGGAAAACCATGCTGTTCTAATGCGCACAACCTCGTGGTGTGTCAGCCGTCTGTGCAGATGGATTTACATATATGGTGCTGAACGTAGGGTTGGGGAGTAGCTCGGATGTGTGTCAAGCGTGCAGACGCACCCTCATTTATATACACTCAAAGGGGTGCTTCTTTTATCACAAAGTACCCCTTCTGTTGTTCTATATTTTACCCTTTGGGATTGAATTCTGGGGATGGAAAGGCTAGGATTGCCTGTGTCTTGCCAGGGGGAATTGTTTCACGTTTTGCGGATCGCAGAATAGCGACCCAAGGTAGAAACCGTTGCTCCAGATTATTTGCATCACATCAAAATGGCTTCACATCATAACTATGAGGCCATCTATATTCAATAAAAATGCTAATGAACTTTTCATCTAAAAAAAATTCCAACATCAGGCACAAGTACATCAGTATTGAATCGAACCTTTTTTTTCTTCTTTTTTTAAAAATTATTTATTGTCAACATCTGACACAAGGTCAGGTCTTCCGGCTGTACAAGTTGTCCGTAGTATTCTCTAAAGATACACCAAGATCAAGGATGAAGTGATTTATGAGATGAGTGATGGGTGAAAATGTAATCAGAGTCTCTAGAATAACATAGGAATACAAGCTGCTATATGTTGTAACCTTTACCTCTAGGATTCACATGGTAATACTAATAATGTAAGGTTGTTGACAAGTAAACCTCCCAATCCATCGTCCCCCACCTCTAGGCCAGGGTGTATCTTCTCAATTAGTGCTTTCATCTATGTCACTAAAAATGTGGTGTTGTAATAAGTAGCGATGCAACATAAATAACGAAACCACACGACACGATTTGATAGCAATGGAGCAACGCTTTTCTCACATTTCTAGGAGCAACGAACCTCAGATGAGGGATGCATTTCACTTCTTGAACAAGCATGCCTTTCTTGCTCACCTGCTTTTCGGTTAAACACCACAAAACAGTATATAGAGACACGGTTAGTGTGACTGAATTTAACCTGTTCAGTGATACTTTGGTCGGAAATACTCACTGCGGCATAGCGGTGGGAGAGGACTCACTAAGGATACGCCGCATCAAATCAAACAAGAAATACTCACTGAGTTCGAAGAACGAGGTGACTAAATATCCGGCCGACTGGAATTTATATTTCTAATGCGTATAAGTGAGACATTCCTGCACCTAGATATAATAATATCTATTCTACATTTGAAGTACAGATAAGCTAAAGACAATATTGCAACATAGAACTACCGGGTGGAAATTGTGTGCATCAGAATCACCCACTGTGCCTCCCCCCTCCCCGCCGCATTGCCGCTGGCGTCTATAGGGAGCTTCACTCATCGCTGGTTTGATATCTGTTTGATAAATCTATCAGCAGGTCATACGGCCTACACTATAAATGCCCTCTGGGTGTCTGATCATGACCCTGGGGTCGCCTACAGTGTTGATTGCGTAGTCACGCACAGTAGGCAGCACAACACGCTTGATCACATTGCACTCTGTATAAACCGTTAGGACTGGCGTATATGAGATTGCCCATGGGCAATACTGTCTGCATCTTACCCTTTGAGGACACCTGCACTGAATTGGGAAGGGAATTGGCGTAATGATCAATGCGGCTTGGGGATCACCTGTCTGGCTTAGTGGAGAGGACAATCTGTTATCGGGGGTCCTTTGGGGTGGCAGCACCAAAAAGGACATTTCCTGGAATTTTGCGGAATCGGATATGGTCCGTTGTGGCTAAATGAGATCGAGCATTAACCTTTAAACGCGCGCATGTGGCGAGCTAATGGAGCATCCTGAACTTTGTCACGCTCAGGATATTTGTTCATTATCCAGATGCTATCTCCATTGGTGCCGCTCCGATTGAATCAAATGAAGTCAATTCAAATGGTGCAAATTCAGAGCTCGTATTGGGCCATGTCTGCCAGATTAAAAACCGATTTTGATTAGGAAAATATAACGGAGCCAAATGTAGAAGTTTCTGAGACGTTTTATTGTGTACTTGCACATCTGGCAAATGCTGGGTAAAATATCCCTAGGAAAGTTATGCAGATCACGTGACATTCAACTCGGAATCTCATTGGTTATCTCTCCATGATGGGGAAGGCAGGAAGTTATATCAGGTGAGAATGAGGAAAGAATTTTTTTTTTTAAATATCAATATTTTGATGTCTATTTTGGCATTATCTGGCGTCATTCATCAAAGGATTATTACACTTTAAAGGATGGTAATTGTCATACGGGTTTTCTTTTAAAGTATGGCTATATCTGGCTGTCAGTATAACTAGTGAATGGTGAACACTTTTATACAATATCTCCCTGTCAGTACAGCCGTATTTGACATGACATTAGAGATCACGCTTTGACATTTATTTGATTAAACATACACCAAGGTATGCCAGTACTTTAGAGGAAAAAACAGAAACAAATTTAGAAGAAAAATAAACCTCCTTTCTCCAGACTCATCTCTCCATAACCCGACTGACACAAGAACCCCTGGGAAGGGGAAAAGAGACGTGACTGGTTTTCTTCTCGGATACTTCTTGAGTTAAATTGAAATCGAGAGGTCCCAAAGCGATCTTAAAAGCTACCGGGGCACAACGTACCACGTCCTGCTTGCCTAAAGGTGCAGAGAAAACTTTGTCGCCTTCCCCAACGCTCCTATCCTCTTGATCGATGGCACAAATTCCCTGCTCGATAGACAAGTGGGAATCAATAATAAAACACCTACAGGGATCCCAAGGACGGATAGATTTAATTTGACGCTGAGCAGAGATTGTTGCCAGTGACGGCATCTGGCGTCTATGATTCCCCTTTGAATTGATCCCCACTGGATCTTGGATTAAGAATAGATATGTTGACTACTATAAGCCATTTTCCACTGGCCGATGAAAACTGCTCCGATTCATTGAGTTCTCCTAAAAGTTGATCGGTGATGGCCAATGACTGCACGTCGGTCTCTAAAGGTCAGTGAGGGTATACAATTCGTTCATTATTTTTTCATATGAACTTTTTTTAATATGCCGCGGATTTTGCATATAGCATATCTGTATGGTCCAGGTATGTAGATTCACACTCCCTATGTGTTTTCTATGGACATATTGTATTAGGTGGATGATAAATTCTTGCTCTCTCACACCAACTGCCACCAGAGACAGACGAATCATACCTCTGCAAGAGGTTTTCTCTGAGTTTACATAAAGGTACATCTGCCTAAACAGGGATATATGGATAAGCAACCACCCTTCATACAGAGTAATATATGGAGACATGGTTACTGTACATGAATGGAATCTGTTCAGAGATATTTTTGTCTTCGAACTCGGTGAATATTTCCGACAAAAATATCAAGGATAATGTCTCATTATCATTATATTCTCGGAAATTATTAAAAGCGCCATTTTACAGTGGTCACGTGGGACGGAGGGACGTATGAATATTATTTCGTCAATCAATGAACGGAATCCAAACCCCTGGTCAGTAAAAGTGAGACATTCGCCAATAGCTGTATGATAATATATTCATCTGTGCGATAGTATGTTATCCTTGGGTTCCATGACTGTGATCATGTAGTCACACCTTGAAACGCCCATCGATTAGCGTGTCCTTGTGCCATGAATTATGGAATTCTCCCTGACACCCCATACAAGACAAACAACACCCAAGTGAGAAACACGAGTGTCGGCAATGTTTTATGCCTTTGCATAACTAGGATTCTGTTCAACGTATTCAATGCACCTCAACCTGGTGAAATGCTAGGTTTTCATGCAATTCCCACCTGATATTCATTGCCAAACTTATGTTAACATCCTTATTGCGGCTGTTTTTGCATTATTCACCAACGGTCGCCATTCTTGCGCTAAAAACTGTAAGACCTACAACATTTGAAGTTAAAGAGTTGTTCCACAATGCCGAATTCTAATCCCAATGTTCTTCATTATATTCAAGTGGGATTCACACGATGGGGTTCATGTACCTTACAGGGTGTTCTTCTGAGACAAATCCTGCTGAGATTCTGTACTCGAAAACAAATTCTTCGTCTAAATTATAGGGATTCATTTCCCTGAGACATGTGTTCCTCCTTGTAATTGTTAAAGACATTTCCCCCTAAAAGGGAACAAATCGCATGAGATTTTGAGCCCTGTAAGGTACATGAATCCCATCGTGTGAATCCCACTTTACACCTTCCATTAGAATGAGGAGTAGGGGTCTAGGGCCCGAGTGGAAGAACGGTCGTATAGCCGAATTTGGTGATTGTGTGACACAATATTCCCTTAAAAATTGCTTTAAAAAATGGATACAGAAAGCAACTCGTTTTGGTCACAATCATCGATCTCCATATCGTTTGATCACCTCGCAATATTCACTTGGCAGTCGCCTCGTTCAAATAGCGCCACATTCAAACTCTATGGAGAATGATGACTGCTACCACAATAGGTTTCTTTTTTACTCCTCACCTATTGCCACCAGTAGTCGGATCTGTTGGAAAGAACATAATCTGTCAGCAGTAAGCAATCTTTAAAGATGTTACACGATCATGTCAATCTAAAAGACACACTACCCATCTAATTGAGTAAATCGATATAATCTTTCAAATCAAAGGCAGTTGATAGATCTTAATTGTCTTTATGTCTGATACCTTGTCCTCTAAAAATACCAAACCGCTTGGATGTCTAAAGGCGTTCCTTTTTGATACATCAGTAGGCGAAACCTTTATCACAAAGGACCTTTACCAGAAGGTTCGTTTTTCTTTGTCAGTCGATTGGGCATGTATCAATAACAGATGAATCTATAACATCAGATCCTGTCCAAACTCTTAGTGGATTATAGGCAGAATTATGGTTCTTTGGTCATTTGGAGATTTCTTCCATCCCTGCCCTGAAGAGTGTCACTGAACTGATTGAGCTGTTCAGAGGCTGTCAAGGTCCCTTCTTTTTCCTGTTGCTGACAAGAATAAAATCTCAAATAGCATAATGTGGTATTTCCACCTGCTGACTAGAACCTCGCCGATAATTCTCATGCTGTACAAGAGTCGGTCAGTGGTTTTTCTTGTGGAAAGTCGGTGGCACATAATCGGTGACCATCACTGCCCGCATGGGTAACATCTATCATTTCAAGGTGTACCAATAAATACATTTGGGTTGTAAACTGTAGACTGACACAGTTTAATTTAACCCTGTTTGATTTCATTGGTGGGCCCAAAAGTCGGTCAGTGGGGCCATATTGTATAAGGAGGGAGAGAAAAATCGTTGACCCTTTCTGTCTCGACCTGACGATTATTGCATGCGCGAATGTGTTGCATAATCCGTCGGCGGTGCAAAGTACCATTATCAGTGGTGTTTTTTCTCTCTTTTTTTTATTTTTTTACATAGGCAGTGTTTATTCGGACTTTCATGGTTATATCAAGATGAGAGTTGGTATTTTCCATCAACGAGTAAGCACATTAATGTTTTATACAACAAGTCCTATTCTAGAAAGAGTGGCATCTCATAGTATGCAAATTGAGACAGTAGCATCAAGAGGTATATATTTACCGTAGACACAGACAAGGACAAATGTGTCAAACACAGACAGAGGAACTATCGGTGGTCTTAATACACCGCATAAAACACCGCATGAGACTCTATTTGTTGGATTGGGGTCTAAAGTGGGATTCACACGATGGGATTCATGTATCTCACAGGGCTCAAAATCTCATGCGATTTTGTTTCTTTTTAGGGGAGGAAAACATGTCTCAGGGAAATGAATCCCTATAATTTAGACGAAGAAATTGTGTTCGAGTACAGAATCTCAGCAGGATTTGTCTCAGAAAAACACCCTTTGTGGTACATGAATCCCATCGTGTGAATCCCACTTAACATGGCTAACACAGCAGTCCTGGCACTGCATAGGCACGTGTTGTTTTCTAGCCCTGTGATAGGTCAGCGCAGCTGAAGGTTCACAACACCCATTTCCATTCACAAAGTGTCACCATTCACAAAGTGATGGATCCATCTTGAGAAATCTGTTACCAGTCTCAGGCGCTGCCACTGGTCACAATGGTCTCCAACCCTTCTAATCTCCCCCCCCCCCCCCCCCTGACAATCGGGTCTGGATAGTGTGACAGAGGCTTAATACGATAGGCAACCCTGCCCAGTTCCTCCATTGAATATGCATTGTTCTGCAACACCGCTTCAAGTCATAGTGGTTGACCGCAGCCCTGCCTGGCCTCACCCTCCAGGGTGTGCCGGGAGTGGGGGAGCGGCACTCTTTTGCATGACAGAGAGGGGGGCGCTGGGACCAGCGTTATAATTTGGGCGCTTCGAGTTACGAGTGATTCGTGCAAAAAAGACATAAAAAACTCACGTGAGTGGCACCCTTTTTAAAGTCACCTCACATATCGATCTGAACCCATGTTTTGGGGATTTCTTTCTAGTTTTTCCTTAATTTGGAAGTAATACGAATCTGTCACAGTCTGCAATCTCTGCACAAAACCTGTGTGTTCCATCTGCATAAAGAATTTCTCCAAGTTTTCATTTATGTATAACGTATAGTTCTTGCTAATGTTTAATGCATGATCAATCATTTGGGAATCGTTGCCCCACTCATAAATATTGGTCTATATTTCCGGCTAAGTTTGATATCATTCGCTATACCTTCAGAAGAACTACATTTTTGAACAAAATAGATACAATTAAAATGTCCATCCCAAATGATAGAACACTAACGCTAGAAATAATTAACATGTCAGATGAACCTGTGCCCTACCACAGTATAAATCCAAATACACAAAAAGAAAAATTCAGTTTAAATTTCCATAAATGTATCTGTAGTGTAAGCAGGGTTAACCCTCGAGAATCATCGCCCATATTCATCTAGGGTAAACGCCTCTCAAATTGGACAGCAGTAAGTCATACGTTCTTTATCTAAGAGATGATAGATAGTCTAGTGTAAATGCTTGAGGAAATTCTTGGGCTGAGAACTATTGCAGCCGATATTGCGTAATCAAGCACCACCTGAGGACTATTGGGTCGACATCGAGTGGTTTACAGAGCCGCCTGTTCACATAACCATCGTTTGTTGCATTTATTATCCATTTTTCGAATAGATTAAGCCCAGTAATTGCCATATCAAAGGGTATAACAATAGGAACTATTTCTTTGCTCTATAGCAGAAAAGTACAATCTTCCCGTATACCATGGCTTTGAGGCCGTATACCACATATTTGAATCCGTATACCACAGTTATGGTATCTGGCAGGTTTTATATAATGGGTCGTGCTTTACCGAGTCCCGTTACATTTTCAACTGGAACTTTGTATACGATGGATAATAAATGCTCACATGAATCTAACGGGTTTGTCCACTGCCTTTTATCTGTTCCTCCAGGGTCTGCCCAACAGCTACGACAGCTCGTACTACTGCCTGCCGTGCGCTCCGGGCTGTGAGACGTGTGTGGACGCGTCGCCCTGCATCCTCGCCCTGGACTGGATACAGCGCAGTTGTGTGCTCGGAGTCTCCATCCTCGTCATGTCCTTCATCCCACTCCTCATCTGGTTCACCATCAGGTACAGGGACGTCAAGGTAATCTCAGCTTAATCCTTCGAGTTTGAAAGTCGAGTTATTCACAGTTCATGGACATAACAAGGAGCAGATGGTATGTTCAACAGTGATGAATGAGCATGTAATTATAGATGAATAACAGTTAAAAGGTTATGGATATATTCAGCCCATGAATCATTTTCTGTAAATCACTTGCACCCAATGAACTTGCCCTGATTCCAGGATCCAAGCATATAGCTCATCAGTAGGTTAATGAGGTATTTCGGTCTTAACTGATTGGTCATGGTCAGCTGGGCACACCTTGATGACCCTAAGACACTGGCCCTCTGCTCCACAATATCACAGTGAATAGCACACAGAAAGTGAAGGGATAGTTTTTTGCAACAAACTGGCAGTCCATGCAAACACTCTAACCTTTAGACAACGCATACCTGCGTGCAAGCACGCTATAACAAATCAACTGACTGATGGGGTAGGCCAGGGTGTGTGGCAGGAGGTCACTGGTGGATTACATGTGTCCTTTTTACTGGCCTTCCGACAGATGATGACTGTAAAATTATATATCACGGGGCATCGGAGCATTTGAAAAGGGGGGGGGGGGCGAACTGAAATATTGCTGTCCTTTTTCTTACATAGTAGAGTCAGACTTTGACATTGGCCTGTTCCGCTGGATTCACCGTTAATCCGTGAAAAAGTCAAAGCTTTGCCATTGTCACATGCTAAAAGGTCATTTTTACACTGTGAAAGGTCAAGGCTTAGCCATTGTTAGACACTAAAAAAGTCAGACTTTGACATTTTTCCATGGTGAAAAGTCAGGGCTTAGCTATTGGTACACAGTAAAATGTCAGACTGCCATTTTTGCATGGTGAAGACTCAAGGCTTAGCCATTGTTAGACACTAAAAAAGTAAGACTTTGACATTTTTCCATGGTGAAAAGTCAGGGCTTAGCTATTGGTACACAGTAAAATGTCAGACTGCCATTTTTGCATGGTGAAGACTCAAGGCTTAGCCATTGTTACATGCTAAAAAGTCAGACTTTGCCATTGGCTTACCTTTTGAGTCTCCTAATGGGTTATATCAAGGGGTCATGGTTTACGATACATGCGTTGGACATCACATTTCAGAAACTGAAATTACCGAGATAACATAAGACTCAGAAATCTGCAAAATGCATCCGTGTGACTTTATTTCACAATGCATGCGTTGTGTACTAATGTCTTACATGTAGCAGTGCTTTCCTGTTATCCTGTTTTTTGTGCGGAGTGTATCAGCTTGCGATATAATGATGCCTTAGAACATCGTACGTCATATTCCTTTCATATAGCTTTTGTTCAGATTTCCAGTGTTCTTGCGAAACTTACAAATAAAACCTGAAATCAAAGGATTCGACTTTCGAATTGGACCCGAAATTAAGCTCGATAATGGACTTACAAACAATAGAACATTTTACGTGAAAGAAGAATAAAAGGAAATAGAATTGCTACAACCAACGGAAAATTCCCACAGCAATATTGACAATGGTATTATTTCTATATCTGCTCGGTATAGTCGCCCTTGTAAGAGATAAATGTGTCAGATTTGGAAAAGTTTCTCTTCAGTTTTACCTTCATAATATATAATAAGACTTCAGTCATTTGTTGATTTAGCTATTTCACCTTTTACAAACAAGCCGTCAAGTGAAAGAACCTTCCTTTCTGACAGAACTGGTGTTGATTAAAAAAAGAGATTTGAGACAACAAACAAAAACTGATCTTAGATTATCTACTTTCTGTGCGACATATCCTCGGAAGGATCCATTAATTTGCAGTTGTGGAAAAGTTTCAAGGGAATTCTTTTTCGATCGATGCGTTCACCTCATAGCTCCACTCGGGTCAGTACCATTTCAGAAGTTCACCCAAACACAGGAAGGCTCCCCATTCATTACAGCTCTCCTTTTTGACGGTTCAACTAAAATTTAAATTGGCCAGGATGAGCCTGATCTCCTGTGTCTTCGCTTTTGGACAGCAGCCTCGATGTAAATACCCTGCCACTAATAACCTCATGGGTGCCATTCCACTAATTGATTTGTTACCGGGGTCGAATGCTCCTCTGTCATACTGCCAGTGTCAAATACATTCTGATTAGTTGGTGTTCGCCTCATACGCCACCAAGTGGTGCCAGGATGTAGAAGGCTCGTTTGTTCTTGACCCCACCCTTGTCCAATTGATCAGTGTCACGGTCGCAATATTCCATTTACCATGACACGGTAATGGATGGATTAAAATGTCGTCTGCTTCTCTGGGAAAGCAGACGACATTTTCGACATCGTCGCATTAGATTGGAGCACTTTGAGGGACAGGCTCCTAACCCCCTCACCTCCAGGTCTCCTCTCCAGTAATAGTTTAATGCGGTTCACCTTCCCAATTGGACAGACGATAGCTAATAAAGAACCCGGCATGGCTCAGCTATGCCTATTGCGAATGTTGAAGCATTTGGTGCAGATATTGATTGTAATTGAATCTTTGAAATAGCAAAAATGTTAACTCGAAAGCAGATACATTTTACTAAAGTGTGATTCACACGTAGAGACTAATGTACCTGAGACGGGTGCACTGCACACCTTTTCCAGGGTCTCATACAATTCTCCTATAGTATAAAATTCTCATGATGAGTCTATTTCTGCTTTTGTGAGTCTTATGGAAAAATGGCGAATTGGATTCACATGGAAAGACAGAGGGGGATGTCTCAGGAAGATAGAACCCTACCATTCCAACAAAGAGATTATGTTCCAGTACTGAATCTAAGCAGGATTTGTCTCCGACAAACACCCTGTGGGGTACTTGAATGACACCGTGTTAATTCCACTTTACGCGAACAGATTTAAATACTATTTGAGGCTTTTGACAACTCCGTTTCATATCCGTATTGAATATGTAGACGAGCTTCCATACCCTCCCATGATGTCTAGACCTAATCATTTTCCAATTGTTTTAATATTTGCTGCGCATTTAATGAACTTTATGAAAACTAAAAATCCCACTTCATCATCAGACTACTAGTGGTCCAAAACAACAATAGAATTTTTCTCTACCCAAATATCTATTGACAAGAATGAACTCGTGTATACAGATGCCTCTTACCAACCCTTAATTTTGACTTTTTAATGCAGTCAGAGAATGCCATGGCATTCCCATGAATACGGCCAGTGAATGCCATATGGCGTTCTCGTATGCATTGCTGTTTCCTGTTCCTTTGTAATTTTTCGGAAAACAATCGCAGAATAATAAAAACTTAGATGATAAATTTGGCTGAGTGTTGCCGCTATTTCTCTAAAGTATCCGAAAGTTCAGATAAAGATCAATGAACTAATGGAACTTTTAGATTTGTCAAATTTCTCACAATATTGACCATCGATGCTGGCCATAGGTCACAATTGGTTAAGCTGCCTGCCGTAATATATGTTCACGGCGAATGATGTGTGGCTGTTAAAGGAGTCCAACTTATCTTCATCACAATTGTCCACCCTTTCCGCGCACTAAAGTTAAAACTAAATCCATAAAGCTTACTGATAAATGATACGTCATTCACTTGGATAGTAGAGCGCCCTTTTCCTTCGTGACAGAGAGGTAAAATCCGGACAGTGCCCCTCAGAAACAAACGATTTCATTGGGCACGAGGAATCCATCAATTACCCCACAAATTCCCCTTTACCAAGCCGATGGTCGTTCGCACCGACCGTCTGGTAACGACACTGGAGCCTATCATGGAGGGACTGGGGTGCGGGTGGTCTTAGAATCAATCACTGACATTGGCCAATCCATGGGTACAGTCTGTTTACAAATAGGGTCCTTGTAGAGGAGAAAGGAATTCAGTGGTGTACAGTCAGTGGTAGCACATAGGAATTTGCTGGAGGGTGGTATGTGGAATATGGTATTCTCGATGGCAGAGTGAGTTAACACCTGATTCCAGATGTTGGGGCATGTGCAATGTGTCATTTGGCAACTATAAACACAGCATTCTAGGAATCTCCAATGTTGCCAAGTGGGCATGCAAATATGCAAGATCATTAGCGACTGTAGCCCTGCCCCCTGTGGTGTGGACATGAGTCACCGACTCGAGTCAATCCCCTAAATGCACTAGTCTCTTGAGATTTAAGTTCAAACAGGTTTGAAATTTTCGGGCTGCTAGTCACTATTCTGCACCGATCTGCAGTCAGGAGCCAAAGATAGATTTTATTTTTAGGCACACTTTTTTAAAAAAAATCTTTTATTAGACTGGTAAAGCTCAGTTTTTTTTTATAAAACTGGTTTCCTTGCTCGACCAGTACCGGTGAATGGAAACGAGAACGATTAATATTAGATTAAGTAACAAGGACACATATGACAGATAGTGTGTACCTAGAATATACAGTAGAAACTGTGCACATAATATGATTTCACTGATAAAGTATACCGACATACAGTCCGTAGTACCACCGACAGACTTTTAGGGGTCTCAAAAAATCGCCATTTTCTTCAGCCAATGGATATGAGGTTTATGCATTCCCACCTGCTGTGCGACTGGCATTTTCTTGCGATTATGCCGGACACCAGTCTCTGGGGCAAGAATCCCCAAATGGGAATCAACCCTAAGCAGGGTTCACACGGAGAGACTCGTGTACCGCTCAGTGAGATAGATCTCAGGCTAATGATCCTGAGACTTGGTACCAGTACATAATCTCCCTGTGTAGACACCCGGCGCTCATTTCCATGAGATATAGCACCAACCCTTTGCGTAGGTGCGAAGTTCACTGAGACAAACATCCCTCATGGGTATTGAATCTCATGAGATTTTGAGAAACAGGATTCTTCAGTTGACCCCTGCTGTGTTTTGCCATACTCTAGTCTCAGTGGCTAGGCATTAGGGGTCCGTTTAAAACATTTTGGTTCTAGCGGAAGATTCCACTCGTGATCACACCCGGAATCTAAAAATGCTATTTGAGTAGAGGAGACAAATAGGCTGTCAGACAGGTTTATGGAGCGAGTTTCTAATTACCGCAGGTCGTGCCACATAGTGGCGTTTTTATTGACAAATTTCACCATTTATAGTTGTCAATGAATCTAACTAACTTTTTCAGATGTTTCCCCTTTAATACTGCCATTTTGAATTAGATATTTCTTCTTGTCTGATTCATAAATAAGGCTGTTCTTTGTGAATTCAAATTACCTAGGAGATCCCAGAGGGGTGTTGTCTGCTAGGACCCTCTTCTGTAAGTGGGCAAGGGTGCGAGATATATGGGTCATATTTGTTAAAAGGTTATGCAGTGACACATCAACAGGGACAGACCCCCATGACAAGTTAATGAAGAAACCAACAGGTTTTGGTAAAAGTCATCATTCTCCATGAGTTTGATGCACAGTGATCGGACTGAAGCGACAGCCAAGTGAATATCATGTAGCATTCGAATGAATGCAACCTTGACCAAAAGTTGCTTTCTGTATTCATCTCACCCCTGTTCACACCAAAAGAATGGACAACACACAAGATATAGACCAAGGAGAATAGACTCGTAGGGCCATGGAGAACGAGTTTCCAATGTTAAGCCTATGGGACATAAAATACCAGGGGTGAGATAAGTCTTCAATTTTAAACACTGTGCCCCTGTACGCTGAACGGAGGGTGCCCAAGACATGGCTAAAGTCAGATCCACGTGTGCTGACTCAGATCTGCTGTTGGTCAGGGCGCTTTTGGCGAGCCTTTCAGCACTGACTGTGTAGCCCCCTGTTAGACTTGAAATGTCGCTGAGATCTCTCTGATCGCGGGTAAACGGCGCATGCGCGACACTTCCGGCTTCACTAGCGCCATCTGGTGGAACTAAGAATGGAGCACGCAGGGCAACAATTTCCACACCCTTTTTATGCTATTATGAGTGCCTCTGAGGACATGATTGGTACAAAGGTCACTCAGTGGGGGGCGTGAATGGGCGAAGTACTGAGACAAAGGTGCCTTTTATCACGCTAGATGCGAAGTATTTAATTCAATTCGTTATTATGAAAGGAAATTGTTACACAATAGGTGGAAATTGACAATAATTCTTACTCTTTCATCTGGAGCGTAAAGCGAGTGATTTATTTCGAATACATACTTCCAGATTTTATTCTGTGTATAATGGCCTTTGTCTTATAGAAATTACTTTTCACCTGTATAACAAACTATGACAGAACAGCTCGCGATAGTGAGTACTAATTCAGCACATTACAAGATACATTATTTAACGGCGAACAAAGCCTGCAATAGACAGTGTACCCATAAGGATAGAAAACACGGTTCACAGAAAATCAAGTTACGTGTGCCAGTACAATTGACTATAAATGCATTCAGTGGTAAGAACTTGTGTGACAAAATACGATGACCTCGGGAAACTCAGCCTAAGAGTTACACAGACAAACGGATGTTCTTGGATGTTCGTTTAAACACATCTCCGTTTACTATTACACCTCTTTCCATGTGGCGTTTATCAGCGCTTTCAGTTGCCGCCCCTCCCCATTGACTGAGGTGTGTCAAGGTTACCACTACATGAATAAACTACAGTATTTGCTTTATTGCCAACGGTCTAAGCGATTATTCACTATTGGCCGATTATTCTGCACCGAAACTCGTGTACCTCTCAGTGAGGTAGATCTCCGGCTAATGATCCTGAGACTTGGTACCAGTACGTAATCTCCCCGTGTAAACACCCGGCGCTGGGATATATCACCAACCATCTGGGGGGAAGTTCAAAATTCACTGTGGCAAACAGCCCTCATGGGTATCGAATCTCATGAGATTTTGAGAAAAAACATTCTGAGGGGACTTTTGGCGAGACTGGCATACTTAAAATTGACCCCTGCTGTGTTTTGCCATACTCTAGTCTCAGTGGCTAGGCATCAGGGGTCCATTTAAGACATTTTAGTTCTAGCGGAAGATTCCACTGGTGATCACGCCAGGAGTCTAAAAGCTATTTGAGTAGAGGAGACAAATAGGCAGTCAGACAGGTTTATGGAGGAGAGTTTCTAATTACCGCAGGTAGTGCCACATAGTGGTGTTTTTATGGACAGATTTCACCATTTATATATAAATGCACACCCAGGATTTTGTTTCGGAGGGGGGAGGGCACACCTTTGACTACAGGGGAAGATTAAGGGAGTAAGGGAGTAGGAACTTGAACACAGAGGTACGTTGTACTGCTTACTATGGGTCAAGAAACTAACCAATATTGATGACAGATTGATTAACTTATATACAGACAGCAGGTGGCATCTTGCTGCAGGATGAGCGTGCAAGCTATGTGCTATGATTGGTTGATGAATCAACAGTAAATGAGTGATGTCTCATTGCGGTCTGTTGCACGTGCCACGAGGGCCTCTCATGTCACCAACAACTCAGAGTGTCATGTCAGCGTGTCCTGCCCCCATGTGGGCAGACCAGGAACTAGAGTGAGCAACAATGAGGGTAAACATGCCATTCATTACATCTCTGCTGTACTGTAAACATCAAATCAGTGAGAAGATGCTACAAAATGGGGTGTATTGTATGCACTGTTTCTACTCTATTTTCTGGTTACAAATAGATCTAATTGGCATTGTTACATAATCTATGTGCAATAAGTCTGTAAAGTTGGATTCACACGGAGGGACGAATGGACCTGAGACTGGTGTACACCTTTTAACCTGTCGCCGACAATTTCCTGCTGGGTACAAAGTTTCAAAGTTTGGGGTGTTCTACAGTCTCGGGTAAACATGGCGGATTCAGTTCACATGGGAAGACTTACCAGGTACATAGTGTCACCCCTACATCCCTACACAGGGTACACAGGGAACACATGGTAAACATTCGCTGACTCAGGGCAAAAGATTGTCTCTATCGGTGGTTCCCGATGGCAGATCAGTCCCAAATAGTCGGCCAATGGAAACGGGCTTTATGGACGATAGGCATTAGACAACGAGACTAGCCAAAGCTCGTCCGTATTGTCCTCTTTCTTTCGATCTTTCGTAAGCGTTCTCGTCGCGAATGACCCTAAATCATTCAACAAGCACCGGATCCATCCATCTTACAACTGGAATTGCATAAGGCATCTATTGTGCTGTCAATTCCGTACCTGTTAGAACATGTGCTTAAGGTTATTCTGACGTCAACAAATCTTCGTTACTGCAGTATAAATATTCATTAGACACAGTGAATCTCCAATGTATCCTCACCTAAAAAGAATGCTGATTTGACATTTACGGATATTTTTCGTTTTATAATCAAATCTTTCCGATATAATTGCTTTACATTTCCAGCATTATGAAAGTTTTAATGAAGTCTTTATCAAATTACTGGCAGTCTAACATATGTTAACGTGAATATTTCATTCTTTCTTTTGCGAATCAGATCACAGGCCACCCAGATATATCAACCCTATAATTTTCCCTGCAGCTTCGATTCAGAGGCATTTTTGCCATTGTATGACAAACCTTTGTTCTGATTTTCTCAGGTCAGCATTTTTCCGCTAACCCAGCAGTTTCTGTGTTAGTCATGACCGATGAATTTGCATAGATAATTAATTGACATGTTCATAAAATGAACATGTCAAGGGAAGGAATCAGGTTTCCATAGCTCTTTTGAAAGTGTTATTCACTCGGGAAAATTGTTTTATAACCTGGATACAGATCGGAAAGGTGTCCAAAATATACTTATGTATAAGAGCAGAATGAATGGCATCATAGGCAGATATATGTGAATTCCACTGCTCTAACTAACGTTTTTTTTTGCAACACCCTCTCGAGCAGGTTTCTTACATTTCTCTGCGTTGTAGCGAGCGGAATATAACAATACATGACATTGGAGATTGCCTTACTCTTTATTCTGTATTTTCAAATGTTGTATTCACAGAAATGACATTGTTGAAACTGACACGTTCTAAAATAACTGTCATTGTTGCGAAATAAAGCACCATCCTTAGAAATGCAGTCAAAGCCAAAGTGTCAAGGATACAATCAGAGACGTATAATTATCGTATCACGTAGGCCTATATGTATAGATTTCTTAGTGCTAATATTACCAATATATTCGAAGGGGAAACCAAAGGCATGGCCTGGAACAATAGTATCCGTTAATATTTCATTACAACCATCACGATATCCCGATTTAGGATATATGAATTATAACAAAATAGCACTAAATTATTGCCCCATTACCCTGATCGCCTTTCAACGGAACTGCTATTATGCACTCTCCTAGCCCTTTCCAGGAAATGAGATTGTTTCGTGACAATAAGACCAGTAAATTAACTTTTGTTTACGATATCACAAAACAATTCATTCTGTTCACATTTCTTTGATATTAACACAATGTGAGGGATTTCCATGCTATATCTTAATTTGTTCATCATTTCTGATGTCTTCGGGAAATGTTAGAATTGTCTAGGAATGATTGATGGTATTCACCTCACAAGGTCACCTGAGGAGAAGCTCTCATAGATTATATTGTCTTAAAGAAGAAGGGTAGACGATTGCGATGGTATTGTGAGTTTGGATTTCTTTTATACTTACAGGTACTAAAAGCTGCCAGCCCAGTCCTTCTCCGTATAATTCTACTAGGTGCCTTGTTACTCTACTGCCCAGTAAGTATACTTTCTGCCATTTTGAAATAAACAGAATATTCTAAAAATGAACAGCAATTTAACAAGTAATTGTGCAGGAATTAGCTAACACTTTACTCAAAATATTCCTGATGTAGCTCTATCTGCTATCAGAGAAGAACACTTAGGAATTCTCTCATTTCAGACATTGGTCATACCGAATCATTGATTGATAGCACCAAAAACATGTCATCAGGGGAAGAGGAATTCCTGCCGTACTAAGAATTTGTTTTCAAAATCGTTTATTTATCCTTTAAAATTTAAAGCAATTAATCCAGTTAAATGAGCAGCAATTAAGTACAACTGCTAACCTTATTTCCTAGGGCTCAATCTATCAAATCCCAGCATACTTCATTGCGTTCGGGCGTATACCTCATTCTCACATACCAAATGGCGGCCCAATCCCTAACCTAGGGGCGGTCTATAATGTAAAAGGATATATATATACAGTTGGATACTGGTGTGTCCAAAATTCTGTCTTTAGAAACATCTAACACTAGTCGTTTGGTTTCAGATGATCGTGCAGTATTTTGAACCCACTGAATTAAACTGCTCCTTACGAATGTGGATGCGGGAGATTGGCTTCTCCATATCCTACGGGGCACTCCTACTCAAAACGTGGAGGTAGGTACAACACTCATATGTGACAATCAACAGACAGGAGTTCTTGCTCTTTCTCAATCACTGAAATGGGTTAGAGCAATTATTATTTCCATTATTCCATTATTTTCCTTCAACATGTCTACCTCGAAATATGAACTAGTGGCAAAGGAAAATAAATAGCGGGAAATAATCAACTGAAGCCATAGAATATACTAGGAACAAATACTATGTTCATCATTGATAAATGAGCGTGAAATTATAAATGAATAACAATTAAAAATTGAGTCTAAGGATAGTTTTCTATAACCCTCTTGTACAGAGTTAACTTGCCATTTCTGCAACTGCCCGAGTCTCAATATCACAGTGAATAGCACACAGTTATTGAAGGGATCATTTCTATGCAGTACCCTGAAAGGCTATATAGGCCACTCTAACCTCTAGCCAATGTATATAGCGCGTATATGCACGCTCTAATAATGAAAATCAAACTAATTACCAAACCATAGTTATATAGAGCTGCATCGAGAATCGTATAAATAGATAATACTCCACGAGTTTGGATGGGCCGTAATCGTCATCAAGGCGAACGATTTGAGTGCGGTTCTGGATTTATCTCACCTATTTTTATGACATTAAATATCATAAAAAGTTCACAATAATTAGAATAGACTTGGCAAATCTATATGACGTCATCTCAAATTCACTACGCCACAGCCGTGGCGTAGTATTGTCACTTTACGGGGGTGATCGTTGAGTATTTTTTTCTAATGTTATTCCCATGGCTAAACTTGTACCAGGGGTGAGATAATAGGCCGTGCTGACTACCTGATGGAATACCTCATCTACACCTGCACAGTTAGGAAGTATAGCACCAATCTGCGATTATGTGGAAAGGTTACATAGAAATGCCGAGGCCTGGAGGCGAGTGTTGCGACGGTTGACAGGTATGTGCTATTGGATGGGCCTCAGAATGGCATGAGCGCATGGCCACTCTAGATGCAGCATATATATAATAGTCATTTTCCACTGGCCTACTAATCACCACCGATCTGCAGTCGGGAACCAAAAACGCCAGATCGGTGAATGGAAACAGGCATGCAGAGAAGTGTTCACCGATTTATTGTGCATACATTATGCAATTAGGCTACCACCAAATGACATCTTCCCCCTGTAACAGAATGAAAGGGGGTTGAAATCATTGGTGATAGCCAGTGAGTAAGGTGGACTATTCCGTTGGTATGGACGTTTCACATGCAGAAGAAATAAGGCATACACAGCAGCCTTCCCGATTTATAGACACCGACGTGCAGTCGTTGACCAACGCTGGTTCTCCGGTCATCCGCTAGTACAACGAAGTACACAGGCGGGCACTAGCCAATCGTTGGCCACCACCGATGACTATCAGGAGAATTCAAATAACACTAACCTAAAGATCCATATTTTAGTTGCAGAAGGAAGAATTATATCTCAATTTTGAGAATATTCTGAGCACATGTTCAATTAGTCAACATGTTTTAATTCTCCCAACTATCTAATACTTTATATCAATATTGATACTGATATAAAGAGTAAATCTAGTGCATACACATATAACGGTTATCTATGATAAGTTTTCTTAGACAGGAAATGCCGTTCAAATCACCTTAATCTTCATATATGACATATGATACGTGTGTCTCACTTTACTTGCCGTGGGGTATAAGCCTATCAGAGAAGTATCCCTGCGTCTATGCGACCTGTAGCATGTAAGGTGAGCCCTTTACTTGAGCCACTCGGGACTCACGGATAGCCACCCTGTAGATTGCTGTGGGACCGCTGTGTGTCGCCACCCAACTCCACCTAACAGTGACCTTTACTTACATTCTATACCTCAGACATAGAGTGTAGCCACGCCTCTAACGTTCACAGAAAAGTTACAACGTTCAAACAAATATTAAAGCGCCCAACAGAAAACAGGAGTATTTTTTTGTGCGAATTCATCCTGTGAGATGGGCCTCCGCCATCGACTCTATGCGAGTCTGAGTGGGCGGTATCATTCTGACAGAAAACCGCGTTCAAATCGGTCACTTACTCGCTAGTCGCGTAGCAGCCCTGTCATCCAAATAGGAGTATTTTGTAAGAGTTGTTATTATCGTGCAGCGATGTATTTGACTGGCTGAAACAGATGAACAAGATCTGGGAACAATACGGTCTTAATCTTAGTATTTTGCCATAGATTTGGTTCATTAGAATGTCAATAAGAATCTTGAAGGCTTGTCTTCCACATGGGCAGCGGGACATCTTAGGTTCATTAAAGGTATCTAACTCGTTAAAGAAATGCCAGTTAGATAGTTTCAGTGCTACAATAAACCCCATTTCCATTGATCTACAAAAATGGCAGAGATTTTCTAAGTTCGCCTAAAAGTCTGTCGGTGGTGCTACACATTTTATAGACTTTCAGAAATCCGAAGTCGGAGCCAAATTACATAATCTAAGCAGAAAAGTAGTTGGTCATGTCCTAACTGTGTCGTTTCCTTTGACCAGTTTTGTATCAGTGGTGGTATAAGTCTGTCGGTGGTTCCTGACTATAGATTGGTGACGGGATATCGGCCTATGAAAACAGGCTTTTAGAACTCATTCTCTAGACATGTGGGAAAAACAGCAGACTGCTGTCAACCCCGAACTTAAGTCTGGTTTTCAGAGTCCCACATTCTGCATCAAATGACTCGCGTGACAGGTCATGCACCACGGACACTTAACAGGTGTAAGGTCGAGCGCCCACTGCTTCCGACACACACCAACATGGCTACTTTAAGGCTATGCGATATAAACCTTCAAATCATAAAGGCTCTATCACTGTGTGACGGGATGCGTTTTGCGGAAATAAAAAGGTGACCATGGTCCTGACACGTGCCAAGACATAAGATGTGTATCAATTCAAATGATAGAAGGTGTATGTGTGTCAGGAGTGAGGGATGCATAGTCTTCACATAGTAGAGAATGCTTTTGCCAAACTCTGATGCCTGTGGTATGCCTGTGATATAGCCATTCTGTCGGAACCATGTCAGAGTATGTCTGAAACCTCATTAGCCCACCAAGTCTACTCCTGCAACAGACCTGGGACCTGTTTCAGTAGTTTCGTGACATGAGGCCTAGACAGACATCAACAGCGGCACCAACAGTGCAAGCAACAGCGGCAATTTTTTTGTCAGGTTTCAAAACGCATGTCACAGTTAATGTCAAATATCAGCGGATCGGAGCGGACAATTTACTTCATATTTAGAACGATTTTAGGTTATACATATATCCCTTACTCGTGTTAAAGTTTCATTGCTTAATTATTACGGGGAGTGAGTGAAATTGTCTAATACCTTTGAAACCAGACACACCGTGTTTGGGGTCTGTCTTATCCTAAGTGCCGCAACTTGTGTTGATCTGTCCGTATGGTGTCATAGACGCCATCTAGACATGTCACGAAACTACTGAAACAGGTCCCTGATCATTTCGACACAAAAGGTGATTCTGAATGAATGCTAGTGTGCCGGATGTGTAGTGGAAGCCTGGGTTAACAGACACTCTAGTTTTAGGTTTCTTATCAAATACCATGAGCTAGCCATTTAGATCAAAGGCAACGGATCAGATTCGGTATCCGGCGCAGTATGCCAGTTTCTGGTTATAAACTGTTATGAAAGTGACGCCATTGACACATAGTTACAAGCATGTGAAACATGGTTGCCATTACCAAGCAACTGTTAGTGCACATACCGCAGTTAATGAATATAGTAATACTTGAGGTTATTACACAAATATTCAACAAGAAATGAGAAAGGATCTTATTGTGATGGCCACATAGTGTGAACTAGGTTACAACCTCTAACAGATTACACTATTGTTAAGGGACAAGAAAATACTTATTACCTTTGTTGTCTGTACAATCTGCCAGTTGGCAGTCCACCGTTACTTGCTAGTGGTGAGAATGCGCCAAAAGATTGTCGCAATAGTCATCTGAAATCCTACTAGCAGTACACTACATACTGTAGAGGAAACCTATGAAAGGTTAGGGCCAATGCTTGTATCCCATAGAGTTTGAATTGCGTAGTAATTCACGGGGCTAAGCCGTATGAATTACGTAGCGATTCAAATGAGATGGGATCGGGCCCTGACCCTAAACCTGAATGGGTTTCTGAATTTATCTCACTCTTCACATTGACTAATGGGCTGACATTAATTTGTGACATAATCCCCAATTGGATGTTTTTCCTAAATACTTCATGGGTGTTGGATACGAGTTCTTAATGGTAAGTCTATGGAGAAAAAATACCAGGGGTGAGATACAGAACAGGAAGATATAGTAATTTATTCTAGCATTTTCACAAGATAAACCCTCTTTCCTAGTCTATAGCATGCTATTCAGATAACAAAAGCTGTAGATTGAGTCCTAATCACGACACCACACGGCGAAGTGCACTGTGGTCTTCCCACGGACATATAACACATGTGTTTCAGTTTCTATAGTCCTCTCCGATATCTTGCTGACGCCTCTGTTCGTATTGTCCCTGATAACCAAGCAGGAAACTACTGACAATACAAACCCCGCTTCTATTGGGGGTTTAACAAGCACAGCAGGAGGCACAGATCGTTTATTCAAGGCCACTGCGAGAAGATATGGTTCTCTGGGGCCTCTGGGTGGCAGTTGGTACTACACCAGAACTGAGGTCGATACGGGGGCAGAGGTGAGGATGGAGATCGTAGCTAGTGCCCCCTGTCATGTCCGTCCTTACGACGTCTTATCTTGTGAGATAACCGGTCCCTCCCCCACCTCAACGTGCCCGACCGCTCGATCACTCTACCGGTCAACCCGAACCAATGCTTGCCCAAAGTGCCCTGCCACACCCGACCCAACATCCTTCCGCTACGGCAAATAGTCCGGTCAATGTCGGGTGGTATTGCACGCCGTATTACCCCAGATCCCGTGACGAGGCTTCAGATGCGTGGGCATCCCCTAATCGGCCCTGCAACCTAGCGGCAGCAGGTAATTAATCAACTGAATAGGACGCCATCTTCGCTGGGCACATCATCGTTTTTCTTTCATCAAGGTTCCTTATTTATTTATGTGCCCGAACCCACGACCGAGTCGTTTTCTAAAGGGAATAATGCTAGAAGCATCCACCGCAGTTGGATATATGTACGCTGTGGCAGTTGGACATCAAACGAGAGGAGATGGGTATATATGTAAGGCTAGAAAGGTGAATAGGGGTGGGAGTGGTTATCACTGATGCAGAGGGTCAAATCGACACATGGTCATTGATAATGTTCACTTTACACTATGTTCCCGGCGGTCCCAGTGGAGAAGCATCATGGAGGTACCGGGATGGACGTTAATAACCGTAGCTCACCCTGACCACTGAGTCTCTGAGACAGTGGAGAACACCGTCAAAAATGTTGTCCCGGCAGTCCCGGTACAATACATACGTGACCGAACGTGACTGAACGTGACTGAACGTAGGTGGCCGTACAGGGAACCATGGACAGAACCATGCAAAACATCCAACTTGACAGTTCAGTTCAAAGGGTAGGGAAGTAGACGGGAGTTCTCATACTTGCCTCACCGTTTGTAAATAAGTGTGATGAACATAATCCGATTGCGGTAAAACCAAAAGTTGAAATTTCCTGTTGTATAGATACAGCTTTTATGAAATATCTCGACATGGACATTTTAAACCAACCAATAGATTATTCAAAAGCCGCTGCACAAAGTTTCATGGTGACCCCTTAACAATAGTGATATATGATTAAGAAGAGGGTCTGGAAAAGGAAGAACTTTTTTTGTTTCTCTTCTTTTCGAATTTGTAATGATCGAGTACAGCATGTTCAGTGACGGTCAAGGACAGGGACAGATTTCCCACTCAGTCTTTTCTGCATGCCCAAGAATGAGAGCAACGTAAAGCTACTCACATGAACGTTTTTGTTTGTGAGTTGTGAGCTAGCATTTCTACATTTTTTTCATACTTCATCTTGAACCCTTTCCCGTTTTACAAATGCCTGCGCAATATTTGCGCTCCACTGGATGCCGTTCTGATTTTGTGTGTGAATATGGGTAAAGAAGCAATAAGCAAACGTTTAAAAAACCCATATCTGGCAATGGTGAAATTGACGATAAAATATTCATTAATGGCAGGTGCTCGGTCATGCGTTATTTCTAAGGCGCTCTGCCCATGTTTGTTTTTGTTTTTTTAATGAACCCTTACGTAAAATTGCTTGGAATACAAATTTCCACTTTTTTGCAATTCAAATATAAATTCTTTGAAAGCCGATTGATCAAGATAATTCGTTTTGTGAAGGTAATAATCCAACATACCCTCTCTTTCCCAGATAAGATAGTCAGTAAATTCTGGAGGATTATCTTTGATATACTGACACCTAGTAATATTCTGACAAGTGGTGGGGAGGAATACTTCGTATATACATTTAACCTCTCAGCAGTGCCATCTTAGTGGTATTTTAGGAAAAGGTATTTACATCCTTCGTATGTACTCGCGTACGTTTCTTTCGAGACTCTACTAGCCCGGGAAATAGTTTTATACAAAGAAACAGGGTAAGGACGTACATTCTAATAAGGTTAATACATTTCACTTTTATTATATATGTTCTGGTATAATACTTGGTAAAAGGTTACGACGTCCGAGCTGGCTCCATAGTGTGCGGGTAGTTATGTTGACATCTTGCTGGAAATGGAGCTGTGACCACTCTCCACTCTGATTGGTTGGTGAAATTATCTCAGCCAATCACAACACGTATTCAAAGTATGTTGGTACGTTTTTATTTACCAGCATAGCATGGTGGTTCATGATTAATCCCGATACCGTAGCAGATATTGGTATTTATGTAACATACTGGAATAGGTATATACAAATTCGTCTCATCCTTCTATTATGACAAGACTTACGGTGCCGTTCTGTGATCACCAAGTGTGAACTGGTGGTATTTGGACCAATAACAGAACCTGATTTGCATAACAATGAAGCGTGCATGTTAAATAGGCTCCGGAGGCCTGACTGCTGTCGCTCTGTTTAACAGGAGACAGTCATTACCTGCACTGCATACAGAGTGCCCTCCCACCCTCCTCCTCAAGCCTGACCGTAGGCCATAACAGAGGCTTTCTTGAGGAGAATGTTCACAAACACCGCACCAATAGGCTCTGTGCCCAGATTCTGTGTTTTGATATTTCTCCGTCGAGACTCATCCTAGAATTTCTCACGATCCAATCACGATCGTCCAGCAATACTTAGGGAAGGCTAATATATTCTAAGATATGTGCTCGGAAGGTATTCATCTGCTTCCATGGCAGAAGTAATGAGACTCCAGGAATAACTGGCATCACTAAGTTCCACAGGAATATCTTGAGGGGTGCTGTCATTAGGAGTCGTCGGAGGCGTCGTGGTTCCTGCTCTGTACACATCCCAGTGGTAGTTAACAGAAGACGGACATCCTGCACGGGAAACTCTGGTCCGGATTCAACAAGTGTTGGGCAGATATTCTGTAGAGGTGGCATCTATCAAACGTCTGACAAACAAGTGTTGCTATTTGAAGTGCCCATGGCTTGTGTGTTCCTCTAGGAATACTGCTGCTCAAAGGACTGGAAAGTAATCATATGGTCAGAACCCCATGCATAGATAGGTGTAATGCGGTTATGGAAATGCGATACGAAATTAACCCTTTTCTAGTGGATGAAAAAGGAGCATCTTTATCCTACGCCTCATATAGATATCCATAGGCTTAACATGGTGTGACTGAATACCATTAAACAGTTATATGCCATGGGTGACAAATGAAGTTAAAGATATGTGACCGGTTAAGATCAAATCTAAACGTCATTAAATTTCATATGATTGTTTACATGCCGTTCATTTTGTGCCACTACATATATCTCTCAGCTCTGCTTCATGAAATTGAAGCCTTGAAGAAATCTCATATCATATAAACAATCATATGAAATTTTGCGACATTTCTTCACCGTATCAAATTACTGGGGTCTGTAGTCCATGTAGAGCTCACACAGATAAATGTAGATTCTGACACTTGCAGTTGGTCGCATCATGTCTAATTCTGGAATTGCCAATGTGGTATTTATTTTCTTATTTTTCACCGAAAAGCATGTTTGAATACAACGATGAACTTTTTCCATGTGTCCGCCAGACAAGGCTTACCAAGGATTTATTGGCAATAACATTTATAATGTTAAAACGTGGCCATATTAACCAGTCCAAACGCCTCAACTATCATCGACTAGGACACTAAGCTACAGACCGATCATAACACTCGCACCTGTACGCCTGTTTTAAAAACCCCAGCAAACAATTATCAACTAGACTAAGATAATTATAGAACATCACAACGTTAGCATTATAAATTCATAATCCTTATTTACCACTACAATCATACTAGCACTAAGAAGAAGCCCAACCTATCAAACTAATTATTCATTGAAAATTTAAGTTATGAAATCCGACTCACTTTCCATTCTACAAAGTAAGACAACCACCTACCCAACAACCCATAATCAACCATGAACCTGGAGTAACTCGAACGACCCACATAGTACCTCGGTACTAGAAATCTGAGGGATTATAACCTTGATAAAGACTATATTGTAATAGTCGACACGTCGGTTCCGTATAATAAACAGCTACACTAATAACGGTATCTTTTAAAGAGCAAATCTCAGAACTTTTAACAGTTTAAATATAAGGGTGGGGAGAGCAGTTCTGTTTCGTTGTTGTATGTACAACAAAGAAACAGAACTGCCAGTTGAAATAAGATAAGGGCTAGACAAGGAACAGGTTCATAATGAGGTCTATATGATAATGGAATCCTTTTGCTATGATTTTAATGATAACTAACAATGTGATGGTTATCTGAATCAAAATGTTAAAATGACTACACTTAAGATGGAATATATACGTTTATTTCGGAAGTAAATGATCTTGCTCAGATATGCACAAAAAGAAAAAACGGTATCTCTGGTAGTTGTACTAGATTACACCACTAGAAAAAAACATTTAAAATGCATGTCAGGCGATCCTCGTTATCTTCCTCATAAGAAATCTAATAAACACGAGGTGGTATTGAATCAGACTGGATGATGTGGTAATAACTCCATTTGAATGGATCTATTATTTACACGGAAAGATTGCTCACCACAATTCTACCGGGTATCATCATGAACCAGTGTAATATTGAGAACCAGCCTCGCACTGAGTGGCGCAATAAGCAGGATGTGAATATTTAACGATGCAAGTAGTTTTCACGTGGAACTTGTCTGCTGGTATTAACAGTGAGGAGACGTTACTCAAACAATAAACCAACGATTATTTAGGTGTCCAATGTATTTTGCCTCAGCTAAGAGGCCACTTATTACGATTTTGCTCCCGACGCACTACAATTGACCTGGGGTTTACACTAGACGGCTAAAGCGTGACAATTACAGAACGGCTAGCCTATTGTCAGATGGTGCTCGATTAGGGCTAACTGGAAGAGTTGGCGGTACATAATATCGGCCGCATTAGTCATAAACCCATGGAAGAATTCCCTCAAGCGTTTGCACTTTTTTTATGTACCGGTGTCTAGCAATTGACAGCTGAAAGTCGTCAGGTTGTGCAAAATTCAAAATTCAAGAATCATTGCCTATACTCGTCCAGTTGAAACGCCGGGTTAGATAAACCACCAAATAAAGAAATCAAAATTGTGGCGGAATCGTGGAGCTCGGCGTCAGTTAACGGGGTTTCTATGACATGCCCTACGACGCATACAATGTCTACCAAATTCCAACATGTCTGAATTTCATAGGGCTTCCCCAGAAGTCGACTACGTGGAAACTACATTTAGTCAGGTTTCAATAATTGCACATTGCCTCGGCGTCATCAGCGTGTGTCAGAAAGTCTATCGCAGCATATTGGCATGCGTCGTAGAAGGTGGGTGCCATGTCTAACCTGACAAACGATCGTATACATGACAACCCTAAAAGCCATTACACACTGTACGATTTCGGAACATGAATGTTCCTTTCTCGGCGACAAAAGAACAATCGTAAGCTCAGGCGAGGCCTAGAAAATGTGTCGGCCAATGTGACAACCCCCTACAGTAATTTGCCTAAGATTTGGAAATCCCCCCCCATGGCGATGTACCTTTGTCGCCGACAAATTGCAGTCCAATGTTCCGAAATCGGGACCGATAAATTAAGGAACGTGTTCCTTCCCGTTGTCACCGACAACGGAGTTTAAGAAATACCCCCCGTGGTTCCTACCAATTATGGCCCTTAATTAGTCGCTGGGTGAGCAGAAATGCCCATGCCACACACAGACTGAGGCCAGCTCACCGATTTAACTCCCATATACTAAGATTTATTACTTGTTCCTTTATCGGTGGTCCTAAATCGCTCACGATTTACGCAGTCCGTCGTCCAGTGTGGACAGAATTTGCTTACGATTAACTCATGCTAATGGCTGCCATTAACGTTGTGGGAATAGTCGACGCGATGTACATATTTGCCTGAGACAAGTTAAATAACCCTGCCGATTCAGGGAGTTAATCGGTGGAAACGAAATCGTTCAGTGGGTATTGGCTTTAAAGTTCCCACAGATTAACTCCCTTAATCGTAAGCTAGTCTTAACGTGTCTCAGGCAAATTTCTGCAGGGCGTCGACCACAACAGCTGGATGTATGGATGGGGGTGGTGGTGATTTGTGTGAGTAAATCGATAGTAAAATCTGTCCACACTGAGCGATTGATTTTCTCAGAGATTTGAGGCCATCGATAAAAATCTTAGTATACGGGGGCTAAATCGGTGAGCGGGGCTTAGTCTGTGTGTGACAAGGCCATTTCTCTTCACCCAGTGACTAATTATGTGCCAAAATCAGTAGGAATCTGGAAGGAACAGGTTCATTAATTTATTAGTCCCTATTTCAGAACATTGGACTGCAATTTATGAGTGACGAAGGTACATACCCATGGGGGCGGGCATTTTCAAATCTTAGGCGAAGTTCTGGAGAGGGGCGGCACACTGACCGACTCAATTTCTAGGCCTCGCCTGAGCATACAATTGTTCTTTTGTCGCCGAGAAAGGAACATTCATGTCCTAAAACCATACATTGTGTTATGGCCTTAAGGCCCTGCGTCCACCTATTACGACATACGCGGACGTGCTATCATAGATATGTCTATATATACATATATATATGTATATATATATATATATGGGCGGGATAACTTGGAACTTGGGACAGGAAGTTATCCAGGTAAAGACTGGCGCATGCGCGATTGGCATCGCGGCTAGGGCAGCGGCACCACCGCGTCACTTGACTACCAACCGTCACTTCTACAACACGAGCGTGTGCTATGGTGTACACGAATACGTCCAACGCCATCTGGGAATCGACAGTGTTATCCCTCCAACGCATCACAAGTCGGAGAGAAAGTCGACGTCGTCCATCAATCGCCCCAATCGTCCTCTCGGATTCTGTTGGACATTCCACGAAGGAAAGACATGCCAGAAGGGAGCCACATGTCCTCTCAAACATGTCTGCACCTGTGGTGGCGCCCACAAGATGTCTGAGTGCCAAAAATCAACGAGATAGGATTCGGACATTTCTTCTCCGCACGCCGACCGCGGCCATGGTGGAGGAGGAGGAAGTAGTGGTCTAGCCTCGAACCGAACACCGCCTGTCGTCAACTTTTTCCCGGACTCTGTCTCAAACCCTTTTGGTATTGAGTATAAACCACAGACACTCATGTCCGACCAAATTGATGATATTTGTGATGCTTTGTTTGATTGTATGTGTTGCGATGTCTTTGACACACTCCTAGACGGTTTGGTTGGAGACTATCATGAATTTCGCTTGTTACCACCATGTGAGGTTGACAACAGTGTCAATATTGATCCGGTAACTAGCTTCAGCCATAGCGGCTGGTCCCCAGCGTACGATGTTGACACAGATCTAGATGAATGGGTAACAAGTTTCGATGTACCAGCGGAAGAGGTCTATGTTGATTACTCACAGGTACCAGCTTCAGAAATCCAAAATGGCGGACCGTACTTCCGGTTCGCGGATTCGACAGAAAAAGATGATGGTTCTTCTTGTTTTTCTCGCGATGTAGATGATGTAAAAGGCTATTTTACAGATGACAACTTTGTTTTTGATGGTTCTTTCCCTGTAAACAGTTTTTGTCCGGTTGGAACCCGTTGCTGTCACGATTTGGGCGGTTTTCCGTCCCAACTCAACCCCTGTAACATCTACAAGGAAGCCTATTGTCACTGTAGTGGCATAGATCCTAACGCTAACTATATTTATTCTGCTGCCAGCAAAGGCGTTCGTATTGTTGATGATTGTTTTGTAAATAGTTATGATTGTCACAATTATTCTTCAATCTTGGAACCAAAAGCCAGGGCTGAAATGGATAATATTGTAAATAATGAACTAGTTGAAGGAAAATTAAGTTGTGTAAATCAAAAACCTCATTGTATTCATTCCTTGGGTGCAGTTACTAAAGCAAATGGCAAACTTAGACCTATCACTGACTGTAGCAGACCAGCAGGTTTAAGTATCAACAATGTAATGGATACCACCTGTGACACCTTTTCATATATTTCCCTAGATGATGTTACTAACAATCTTCAAGAAGGGGACTTTATGTGTGTGGTAGACATAAAATCTGCTTATAGATCTATTAATGTCCATCCTTTAGACCGAAAATTCCAGGGTCTACGCTGGGACATTCAAGGAACAGAATGTTATTTAGTTGACAACTGTCTCTGTTTTGGAGCCAAATGCTCACCTTTTATTTTTACTCAGTTTACAAATTTTATTGTTCGTTCTATGAATCGTCGGGGTTTCAACAAAGTATATGGATATATTGACGATTTCATACTTGTGGCTTCCTCTGAAGCAGAATGTCTACATGGACTTCATGTCCTAAATTCCCTTTTGGAATTTCTGGGGTTCCAAGTATCACTGGAAAAAATCATTTACCCCTCCACATGTGTCACTTACTTAGGCATTGTCATTGATTCTGTCCTCATGGAGTTAAGACTACCCGAGGGCAAGGTACAAAAAATAAGAGACTGTATTGAAAGTTACAAATCTCTAAAATCTTGTACCAAAAGAAATCTTCAAAGGTTGGCGGGCCTCCTCTCCCACGCCTCTATGGTGGTGAGGGGAGGTCGTACTTTCACTCGTCGAGTGATCAACCTGACAAATTCCCTTGATAACTGGGACGATTATACTTCAATACCAGACTGGTTGTTGGATGACCTCACCTGGTGGGAGAAATTTATCTCCATTTTTAATGGTAGGGCAAAAATTCTGGATGAATTTTCCTTCCATGGAAATCCGGTTTCCACCGACTCTTCCCTATCGGGCTTCGGTGGTACATGGGCCGATGATTTTTTTGCAGGCTCATGGGCCAATCATGGTTTGGACCCAAACTTTGGTCTTCCAGACCATCATTGTATACCCCCCCCCTCCGAATTTTTTGAGGAATTGGACATCAACACACTTGAGCTTTGGCCAGTTGTTGTGTCTGTTTCCAGATGGGGTGAATACTGGAGGAACCACAAGGTCCGTTTCAAATGTGACAACACCCAGGTGTTGACAATGCTCAACACTGGTCGAAGCAGAAATAAGTTGGCTATGTGTTGGCTTAGAGAGCTCTTTTGGCTTTGTTTTATTTTTAATATTCAAATCATTGGAGAGTACATCAAAAGTGATGACAATGTTATTCCTGACTATCTCTCTAGACTTTACTCGGGTAAGGTACCAAAACTGGCAGAATTTTTTCCAATTTTGGGTTTTTGCTGTTTCAGCCCTGGAAGAGCTGAGGAGAAAAACCATACACTACCAGCAGTCATGGATGTCGACCAACACTGCAAAAACCAGACAGTCTCAGTGGAACCATTATTTTAAATTCTGCCAGACCTATAACCAAATCCCCCTACCAGCCTCGCTGGATACCGTTTGTTTGTATTTGTCATATATGGCCGAAAGTTTTACCTACTCATCAATTCCGAACTATTTGTCAGCTTTGTGGCTTCTCCACAAGATTAATAATTTGTCACATGTCTCCAAAGATAATTTTCAAATTGTTTCTACTTTAAGGGGCATCCGTAGGTCCTTGGGTGACACCACACTCCAAGCCCCACCAATGACAGTCCAGGACTTAAAAACCATTTTTCTGTCCTTGGATTTTTCTAATTTATATGACTTATTGTTCTGGTTATCCCTCATTATCGGTTTTAGGGGTCTCCTCAGGAAGGCAAATCTTTTTGACCATGGGTCAGCCATTCTATGGGGAGATGTTTCCCTTTATTCATGGGGTGTATTAATTAATTTGTCCAGGACCAAGACTATACAATTTTCAGAAAGACTTCTGGAGATTCCACTCTCAAAGTTATCAGACACCCGTTTTTGTGTTCATTTTTATTTATCATTATTGTTATCCATACTTGGTTCAGTCCAACCAGACCAACACCTTTTGTCTTATAAATTGGGCCCCAGGATAGCCCCAGTGACTTATCCTTGGTTTTCGAGGAAACTCAAGGACTTATCAAAGAACCTCGGTCTACCTCCTTATACATCGCATTCACTCAGGAGAGGCGGTGCTACCACAATGTCCCTCCATGGAGTACCGATGGACCACATCAGACTGAGAGGTGACTGGTCATCCGACGCAGTCCTCCTCTACTTGTCCAAGCCTCTTCATGACAAAGTTCATGCTGATAAACTTTTTTCAGAGGCTATGTTCTATTAACTCGTTGTTTGGCGGTTTGGCGGTTCTGTATTATTTACTTGTTTACACTGTTATATAAATGTATTACTCCGCCAATACTGCCTCATCTTCTTTCTTCATGCCCACGTCTTTGGGCGGGATAACTTGGAACTTGGGACAGGAAGTTATCCAGGTAAAGACTGGCGCATGCGCGATTGGCATCGCGGCTAGGGCAGCGGCACCACCGCGTCACTTGACTACCAACCGTCACTTCTACAACACGGAAATTTTTTTTTTTTCTTCTCATTACCTCCTTTGGGCGGTTCTGTATTATTTACTTGTTTACACTGTTATATAAATGTATTACTCCGCCAATACTGCCTCATCTTCTTTCTTCATGCCCACGTCTTTATATATATATATATATATATATATATATATATATAAAGAGAGAGACATATATACATATATATAATATATATAGACATATAGATACACATATATATATATATATATACATATTGTATATATATATATATATATTTTTTTTGTATATTGTATATGTTCATATACATGTAATCACCATTATGATTTACTCAGAGTTCTTTGTCTTTGCTCTCCGGCAGGATATCGGTGGTGTTCCGGGTGCGGTCAGCCCGGGCCGTGAAGATCTCAGATGGTGACCTCATCAAGCGTCTGTGTCTTATCGTGCTATGTTTCGCCATCTACCTCTCGGTCCGCATGGTGGTCAGCCGCCCCAGGATCGTTAAAGGTGAGCTCTACCCCCACCAGGGGCCCGTTTAGTTATCTAGGATCCTACATGTAGATCTTATTATGTATGCCATAGAGACCCAGGGACGATGTGGGTCAACCTTTTAACTGGGCCCCTGGGGATGGGTTTTTAAAACAAATAGCTACTTTGAATAAACGATTACGATTACGAGTAACATGGGCGATACTGAAAACTATATCCTTGTAGTTGCAGTATTTAGATGTGATGTTATTGTTTAAGGCTGTCCACTTATAATGGAGGATATCTCTTTGTGCATAACAATCTTAAATTAGCATGAGTAGATGATAAAAGATGTATGTATATTCCCAAATACTTACTGATTGTGTATATTGAATGAGATGAGTATATATTTCGAGTGATCCATCTATGATCGTCTCGTAAGACTGGCTTCCATAAAGAGAACACCACAAAGACCATGATATGTTATTATTATGTTTTTTGATTGCTCTTTCCTTTGCTTAACAGTTTTGCCTATAAAAATCTTAATCGTAGTCGTTTATTGAGTATCAACCTTTCTTTTAAAACACACATCCCTGATCTGCTAATCTCCTGGTTGTTTATATCAGTACAGAAGGGTTTTCCCTAAAAACATAGGAAAACATGTAGAATTGGCATACTTCTAGTTTTACATGTCTTGTGGCACTTATATTCCACTGTTACATTATACTTCCCATATTCTAACCCTTTACCAATAACTCATGAATATGTATGCATTCCCTTTACGTTCTTTATATATAAAAAAGAATGGACGATCCAAGGGTCCTAATCTCCCATTAAGTAGTATATAGTATCATGGGCTATATGAGTTATCTTAGTCCGATACATTTACGTAATTGTCATATAGAAATCAGACATAGATATCAAAAGGCAATTATACTTCCAAACTCTCATTTACATGATATCGAAAGGTTCATTGTTATTGTTACTCCAGTACCTATCAGACTATGTATTGAAATCGTCTGTCTAGTTTACATGTCGTAAAACCATTTTATGTAATTAACTTGAGACTGCCAAACTCCTCACATAATGTGACTCAGTAACCACTATACATTGTTTAAAAACCGTTAAATACCATAACCATGGTAAACGGATTAAAATCCGTGGCATACGGTAAAATCCGTGGCGTACCGCTTCAATGCATAGCAGACGGGAAAATAGTGCCTTTGTCTTATAGAGCTGAAAAATAGCCTCTATTTGTATACCCTTTAATTAATATTACACAAGAAGATGAATAATAGATACAACAAACGATAGTTTCGTAGACATTCGGCCCAGTGAACCAATTCAAGGTTGACGTCGTAATACTTGAATTGTATATTCTTGCCAGTTGTAAGAAACAAGATCTATATATTTTTCGAAAACTGATCGACATTTGTTGGATAAGAACAATGTAGCAAATAGAGGTCTTTAAAAAAATACTAGTTCTTTATTTGACACATATTCATAATATAAGTAAACACAGTTATTGAGCCGAGAACGGAACTATGGGCACAGTGTGCCCAAACATTCACAATACCTCAGTGAGCCCGAACATCATTTATACTGCACCCCTAGCAGCTGGTAGTATTTCATAGACGTTCAGCCATAGGTGTATAATAATATCAGCGCTGACCTTATTTGCTACACAGGAAGTTTGTGAGGAATCACACAGGAAGTAGGTCATCAAAAAGAGCAGCTCTCATGTTGTAAGGCAGGTGCTTTGCCACTCTAAGAGCGAGGGTGTCACCTTGTAAAAGCTTTACGCTTAGGGGCGTGGTAGGTTATCACTGTATGAGGTATTAACAGGTGTTGTCATAGGTATATGATGCTCTATAATTTAGTAGTCTACCTATTATCCTACGTTGGCATGAAAGACCATTTTCCTCACACAGCCTCTCTATTCTCGGAACCCATTATCATTCTCCATGTGTCTGTTTCTAGGTACCCACTCTAGTGGCCTACATACATTCCAGTGTTCCTGGGATATCTGGGACTACTGTGCCGCAATAGGTAGGTCGATAGGATGCTCAGGACTAGATATTACCTAATAGTTGGAGCGAGAAACAATGCTGGGAACTAATTCGGTTTCTGGGTTTATGATCTTTAATGAAACACTGATGCAAATGGGTCATGGTTGCAAAGTTCCTCTTGTTATGGCTGTATCTGGGTTAATCTATCTCTGTTATTCGATGTTTGAGACCTAAGAGCTGAATACTTATGAGAATATCAGCTGCCAGATATTTTCTCATCCCCTTCAATAGGAAATAGGGTTTCGTTGATAACCTTTTATAGTTTATCAAACGGTCATCAAATTGACAAGAGTAGAGATAAGCAGGGTCCAGGAACCTTCCGCTTTTCTCCAGAACTCACAGGCATCTCTGTAGTGGTGAAGAGGAAGTTAAATATATATTTTTTTCTTTTATTTCTTAAATTAGCAATTTATGTTTCTTTTGTATGTAGTACACTCCAGTCGGTAGTGTGAGCATTTCTTAACATTTACATAAAAATATGTGTACATCGACTTCATGTTCGATACACTTCTTAACTCTGTGGTATTTTCCTTTCGCTCCCTTTTTGATTTTAGTATTGATATCTAAACCTAATCAACTAAGTCTGTTTTGAAGACTTTACTATCTTTTATTGATTGCCATACCTATATTGATAAACTGAGTTTTATCCTTTCCATGTTTTTCATATTTATCACAAGAATAGCCCATGTAAAGCTGTTTCTTCTACTTGGGTTAAATATAACACAGTGTCCCTGTTGTATATTTTTTCAGCCGAGCTACTTTTACTTCTATGGGGTATCCGCCTGTGTATATCAGTGCGGAAAGCACCTTCCGAATTCAACGAGAGCCGCTTCATAAGCTGGGCTATCTACAACGAGACTCTGCTCTCTCTCTTTCTAAACATCACAATGTAAGTCCTACACCTTCATCTCATGTGATATCAAAACAACACAGGCAATGATGAGTGTTTGGTCTGTGTCTACGTCGAGTTTGGAGTATGAGGTAAAATGAACAAGACCATAGTCAAGTTGATATTCATTCCAAAGCACTCCAAATGAGATGGCAAATAGGGACTCAGACCAAACACGAACATGTTTCTGATTCAATCTTAGGCCGGAAATATTCATCTGTTTACCGTCCTTTAAGTATGAGCTACCATACTCACAAGCCTATTGAGTACAACTTCATATTGTTATGCCTATGCACGTTTATACCATGCTAAGATGATGGTTATGATGTTGTCTGACCATGGTTGTTAGATGTAGATATATGTATCTATAGAGCAGTGTGTCTTCCCCACTACATCTCATTCAATGCTTCTGGATGAGAATATATTTATCCTATTCCAGGGGAATCCTGCAGGACAAGAATTTAGGGTTATTAAACGAGACTGTTTTAAGATATATCGTACAACAATAAAGTCTCGTTCGTCCAGATTATTCAACGAGCCCCTGCATAAGAGATAGGTAATCATATTAGTTAGAGCCTTTACCAGGGGATGAGTGGACAGCACAAGCTGCTTTCCCCGGGAGTGTAACGCTAGCAGCCGGCTCCGTGAGTTGCTCGCTAATCAAAGCAGATAAAGGAGCTCTACCACCTGCGAGTATCACTGGCGGTGCTGTCCTACATACTATAGTAACGATGTAAGCTGTCTAACAAATAACAACTAGATTTCTCTCCCACTTCGCAAAGTTGCTCTCTCCTTACGTGAGGGCCCATCACTGTACGCTCCATCACGCCCTCTTGCTCAACTTGCAATTAGATCTTAAATTATGTGCATCATCTGACTGACCAGTATAGCCATTGATACACCAGTGGGACTAGAAAGGTCTTAAGAAGGAAATCTTCTGACAGGTTATTGGGTATCACCTTATATTTAATATCTTATCAGACAGAAACTGTCTCCTCCGTATATTGTCATCTTTCATACAACATATATAACCTGAATGTTAAGATATCGGATTACACGTTAACATATAGTTCCTTCTATTCTTCTCCAAATTGTCCAAATCTGTAGACACGCTCAGGCACTACTTTCATAATATTGCTATCACAAGCAATCACACGCAATCTATTGATATTTGTGATAGCTGTTCTCCTTTTAAAACTTATCGGCCTTGGGTATTCTGTGGACTCCTATAGGTATGGGGCCATCAATGAAGTACATACGCACAGTTTCTGAAGTGTTGGACTCCTCCCCCACCCCCGCTCCCCATCTTGAACGTATTAAAGCGTACATACTTTAAGGATGCCCCACAACTAAATATCGAGTCTCAGTTTCCATGAAGGACGATGAAATAACTAGGAGCAAATAGTATGTTTATCATGGGTGAATGAGCCTGCAATTTTAAATCAATAACAACTAAAAGGTTTGAGTAGCATTCAGTCAATGGATAGCTTTCTGTAACCCACTTGCACCCAGTAAACTTGTCATTTCTGCAACTGCCTGTCTCGGATCCAAACATATCAAGCACCTGTGGGTCTTGAGGTATTTTGGTCTTGGGTGACTGGTCAAGGTCAGCTGTTCATGCCTCTATTACCCTGAGACACTGGCTCCCTGCTCTGTTCTCACTATCACAGTGAATAGCATGCAGATAGTGAAGGCATAGTTTTCTGGAAGCACGCTTAAAGTTCAATGTAACCACTCTAATCTCCAGGCGATGTTTTTTTGGTGGTTTTTTTTTTCAAACATCTATTTATCCTGGGTCGTGCTTAATCTTACGATTGGTTTCAATGCGCGCCCAGCAGATATGTACAGTATAGAAGTTCATTCTCCAATTTTAGGCGCATAGGCAACATATATACAGCAAATACAAGATGAATAATAAGATGGCAATTGAGACAAGCATGAATGTCGCGCCCTGGAGGCTAGAGTCTTGTAAGGACGCTCTTAAAACATACAGTTATTTCCATGTAGCACTCCCACAGCAGTGGGTCTTTCTCTGTGTGTGCTCTGGCCATGTCCCAGTGGTGATGGAGGAGGCTGAACACAGGTACTGAGAGCTATACTGGTCGCAACTCTCTAGTTTGCTTGATCTGAGATATTATAGGAGATTTCACAACATTCGCCATGATATGGTGCAGAGCCACAGCTTTCTGGTCGCGTCGCCCCGGACTAAGCCTGTTGATCCGGGGTTTAACCTGGGTTCACCCTCGCCTCACTGTGACTGGGCACTTGGCGATACGGTTATGATACCGTATGATTTCCCACAGGAGGGCCCTATCAAATGGTGGTAAACCTCAAAAGGTCACGTTGAGGGCCAAGAGGAAAGATAGGAATAGAGTAGAATGCCCATGAAAGAAAAGCTATAAAATCGTATCATGATATAATTTGGTGTAATATGTAAAAGGACAGCTGGTACTATGAGGTATCTTCCAGTAATATTGGATTTTTTTATAACGTTGTAATTTTTTGAGGTGGATCACTGGATATGGTGATTGACGGAATGTTCAGTATTGCAATTTGAAAAGGCATATTCTGCCAAGTATATACAACGGAAGGTTTTGCTTCAGATCATGTCCAGCATTAAAACGATTTCTTATAAGTAAATGAATCTAAGTAAAATCAATAATTCAGGGTTTCCCATCATCCTTGTATGATGATGAATATATCGATGCTTTACAAATTGAATGAGTTCTATTGCATTTTATTTTGGGGGAGAATTTTCTAAAATAGAGAAAATTCTAAAACGTTGACTCCAGTTCCGGCGAAGTGCGAGATTCTATCTGAGGTGAAGCCCCTCTTCTATTATAGTGAGGATCTTCTTCCTGGCCATTACACTAATATGGTATCAACCAGCCCAGATTACACGATAGTGTACTGAGGCTGTGTAGTGTGGGGTTTCCACCTGCTGACGAAAATCCATTGATTATCTGCACCCAGTCGGTCGGTGGTCCTCCTCGAGAATTTGTCTGTGCTGACAATCTTTAACCCCCCAGCACATACTCAATTTCCACCTGCCGACTAATTATAACTGCCATGTGCACCAGTTATTCAATATTTTAGGAACCTAGCAACCTTGAAGATTAACAGTACCGAAATTAACATAGAAATAACATTGAGAAAAGACCCTGTTTTCAGGCTGAAATGTAGGTGGTCACCGACTGATTTTTGGTCGCCGCCTGAGATTAATTCAATATGGTTTGATTTTATCAGTGGTCTCAAAAGCCAGTCAGTGGCGCCATATTGTGTGATGTTGGAGAGTAAAATAGTCCACCCTTTTTGTTACCACCTAACAATTATTGCACAAAAATATCACATAGTCAGTCGGCGGTGCTAAATGCCATAATCTGTGGTCATAGTCGGCATGTGGAAACGCCATATTAGAGGATCCAGCTCTCTCTCCTCCTACACCACGCTGCAACTGTGTCCTGCTCAAGTATGGCAAGGCGTTGTCACTCTAGACCCTTTCAACACGTCACAGTCGGAGTATCCCGTTACCAACAAGCGCCGCTTGGGACCGTCAATTAAAATGGAGTGTTTGAACGGCTGGCCCTATAGAGCAGACTCATGTTCACCAAATGGTTTGTCATTACCATTTCTTGTCATGGGCGTTTTTTTTATCGGCCAATCAGCTAAAGACCTGGGCGCCATTGTTAGACTCAGCATCCGCCATTAAAACCACACACGGTACACCATAATTACAAACCTGCAAGAGGAGCCCCTATTTGAGACGCAAACATGAAAATTGAATTTAACGATCACCGGGTTCAATAGCCCCAGAACGTGTCTCCCCTTCAGCAGCAGCCCTATTACAACTGCACGTATTTTCAATAACAACGCAATAGTTTTCACACACTCCCTAATGTTCTGGCGAATCTGAGAACGTTTCCTCGTGTTTCAAAACGTTTGAATCGCACGAAATGAAACATTTTTTTGCCTCTTCTCTCTTGCAGGTTTTTCCTACAGTCGCCGGCAAACCCGGACCTCTTATATCTTGTGCTCTTCATTCACTCTCAACTCACGACCACAGTGACACTAGCCTTCCTCATGGGTAGTAAGGTAAGTTCAGCGTATATTTGTTAAGATTATCTTTAGAGACATTTACAAGTAGTATAGAACAGATATACATGTTATAATTCTCTTTTTTTCAAAACAGGTAAGGCCTGGCGTATACGATAGAAATTGAGACATGGCACCGATGCAAAAGGCAAACATCGGAGACATGTCGGGAAGTTCCAAAATCGTAGACATATGTCTAGACATGACAATCCACCATGCATCGTAATGGTTTCTTTTTCAGTGTCTAATCGCAGAAACGTGGTCAACTCCCCCGATATTAGGTGACCTTCCGACGCGATTTTGATTTTTTATCAGGAGGCATCATAGACCATATCGGAGCCATATCGTAGTAGGGGACGCTGGGCCTAAGTCGCAGCATTTTTCTTCACTGATCGAAAGCATCTCGGTGGTGGATCCTTTTTTTCTTTTTTTTCTCAACCTTCAGCTCCACCCATCATATTTCCCTCTACCCTGTCTTATCTTAAGTAAGAAAAGGATAGTACAGTCTTCCGTTCGTAACATAGTTCCAGAGACGCGTAATTCGAATTTGCTGACTTGTTGAAATAGCACAATATCTGCCACCGTTGCATGTCGCAGTCCCCTCACGAGCTGCCTGCATCTGCTAAGGTCGTCCTCCAGTAGGTCACCTGACCTTATCTCATTGGTCCGCGGGCATTGTCCCTCTGGAGGGCGTGGACCTCGGGCGGGTCACTCCCTGCACCCTGTCGTGTCACGTGATCACGTGTGGCCTCCTTCTGAACATAGCAGCAGACGAGATTTGTCGGCCATTACCATGACAATGTGAGGCATAGTGGCAGCTCGGTCAGTGTCCTACAAGAACCTCCTCCTTGTTATTGGTATTTTTTTTCTTTCGGACAAGGTTCACACAATGAAGCTTCATAAGCTATTCCGATACACCCATCGTAAGATTAATCTAAAAAAACTTATTTCTGTAGCTGAGAGATTCACCTATGTAAGATATAATTCAATTGTTTAAAGAAAATATTTTTTGATTAATTTTTTTTTTAACCATTTCTTGATGGTTAAGAAAGGGCATCGTTGTACGGTTAATAGTACGAGGGAATAGGATCTACGGGCGTGGGATGTGGGGGTTTTATTGTCTCTCTGCATGTCTTGACTTCCCTAAAAAAATATCTCATAGACAGAATGACCTGCAGATATTAATGTAACCGTTACTCTGACATAAAGCCTCCAGAAGGAAACTTTTTGTAGAATGGGAAAGAACACACTCCAACTCAATGGCCAATATAACATGCATGGGGAAAGATAGCATACCTTTCAAAAGCTGGAATATCAGGAAGGTGGAGTGTCCTTTAAGAAATGAGGGAAATTCCATTTAGCAGCATTATGTTGTCAGCCTATGATGGAAGCGTAATAATTTGATTCCGTGGTTCCACAAAATCAATATCTGACGATATTTTTTATGAATCGTATAGTTATTTATCAATGAATATTATACTAAAGCCGGAGACGCGCCAAGCAAGAAACGTAGAGATTTCCAGAATCGCTGTCTCCGGCTTGAGTCCTGGACGTGAGAGCAGCAAAGGCAATGTTAGTAAAACTGGAGGGAGGGAAGCCTAGAATACGAGACATGCCGTAGTTTTGAAATATTTCGGTAGTCCCGGTCTGTTTGTGTAGAACTCTTTCTCAGGAAAACATTTATAAAGGGTACTGTGTACAGGACCGCGTTGAGGTATCCATTTCATATACAGCGTAAAACAGAATATTGTGCTTCGCATACTCAGAAAGAGGCATTCATTCGTTTATTACAAAACAAATATATAAGATCCCTTATAGCAAGTGAATTTCTGTATCTCTTAAAATAGTTCCCTATATATATTTGGAAGTAAGAAAGAATAGTTTCGTTCCTTAAATTTGTTTTTTGACCATAGTATATGAGAAGAGTTCCATAGACTTAGTATTGTGTGACTTTATGCCATGGTTATGCCATAACATTTTTATACCACGGAAGACATGAAATTCAAAACATCTGACAGTGTTGAATAAAATCTAAGCATCACTCAATTTCATATTATTGTTTCCATTGCATTTTTGTCTTCTGCTACAGAAATCACTCATTCTCCGCTTCGTGATATCATTCTGTGAAGACAACTCACGCCATATAAACAATTTTGTGATGTTCCTTCATAAACTGTCACTACCCGAAAAGCATAAAACGGTCAACCAAACTATTACTTCAAATAACCTCGTAATGTCAGCTCTTGCAGTGACCACATTAGCAGATGGAGTGAGACAACCAACCACCTGGTAACCACACCCACATCAAAGAGACCCTGAGACCCTGAAGGGTACACGGTAACACGGTAACCCTGAACCCTTCACAGCGGGGCGTACCTCTGAAAGGGAAACCGGAGTATGGAGCATAAAAATGGGTGTTCTGGTATCCCATCTACAGGAACTCTTTGACCAATAAGAAACAAAGTATCAGTAGTGGTTCTCCCTACATGCAGGGTGGATGAAGTAGTGTTATTTCACCCTGCTACGAGTTTAGCCATATAAATAATTAATTCCTGGTTTCTAGAACCAGGAACGTTTGGGTTATGCTATCCAGACATGTTTATTTCTGGTCTTCTAAAAACATTTCTTGCTTAAATTTAAGTGGGAAAACTAGGCAAAAACATGAAGTTCTAACCCCCACTTACTCCATCTTGGGGTCAGGGCAGATCAGATCAGGTGACATCCTGTCACAAGACCAATAACATGCCTAGAAAACAATGTGTACATGTAACCACAGACAACCACCCATAGGAACAAATTCCAATCTGGAACGGGAATACGATTCCGGCACGGATTCGAAGAGGGAAAATAACTTACATGGGCCCCGTTGCTCCTGTTTTTTGTGGTATCGCTACCTATAATCCGATCGCAGTATTATTTTTGCAATTACTCTAAAGATTCGACTTAAAAAGCATTGCTCCCGTAATATCGGATCGCATCCTTATATTCACCCGGTATCGCTAATTTTAACGATGCGATAACAATACAACAATTCAGCTGCACATGTTGAATGAAGAAGGGAAAGATTCGTTAGTGTTTTTTACTTAAATTCAGATGGCACCGGAGTTAAAACTGGTCTGACATCTGGTGTGGTGGATCGCCATTTTTTATAGGTAGAAGAACAAGGTACATGGCATGGTAGTGCCACCATGGATCGTTATTGAGAATCTCAAACAAGGCCATTTTAACCAAAGTGATGCGATCCACAGATGATCCGCACTGCTGTGAGGGTCCGCGTAAAAAGTGTCACTAAAAGCCGTATTTTATGCGCTGATGCGCCTATGCGATTACGACACGATCCACAAAATTTCAGGAGCAATGTTTAGGCCCTGAAATCTACAGCTCTGTTGTAAACATGGAGCAACGGAGCCCAGGTCACAATCCTCCATTAGCCATAGAAATAACACTTAAAAACCATATGCAATGATCACCCACGTAAGGTGATAATCCTACAACATGATCGTGGCAGAGTGATGTGATATGACGTCATATGTGATTGGCCAATCAGCAGTCAGGAGTTTTCCACCAAAGTTTTGAGACACACTGATCAGACAAGACGTCGACATGGAGATTTAAACGTTCCTAACTCGAATTATTCTGATATTGGGATGCTATTCTAATATCCGTGGAAGGGGTGATATAAATCCAGAACCCTACTTGAATCATGAAATAAACAATACTCTACTCACGTGGATGCACTCTAATCATAACTCGGCTTTGCCTTGATAGGTCTCGTTTATTTATACAATTCTCGATACAGTTCTATTTAACTCTGCCTTGCCATTTAGCATATATGCCACTCGGAGCAATCTTTCCTCATCATATTTCCTGGCCAACTGATATCCATTAGCAGATATTTTGAACTGTATCGATAGTATTTATGATTTCTAGGCTACTGAGTGATTCTAAGTAATGCGAAGATAATCCCTTAAAGCATTTGAGACAGAATTGAGTACCGTGGGACATGCAAACTTGTAAGGAACCGGAGGTAGATTGTAATTGCTTTTCTCCAAATAAGGTTGCGTAAAATATGATACATTTGGAAGTAGATTAGGTTTATCTATGGCGATTAAATATAGAAGAAAGAATCGAATGGCCAGTCCACTTTCTCCTACGAAAGGAATGTAGGGAAATGGGATTATTCTCTTTCGCTGATGAAGCCTGGATAAAGGTCGGATTTCCATATACTACTTACATTGCTTAGATCAGTGTTTACTATGATCTGATATGTGCAACACCTGAAGACTTTAACCTTAACGCTGAATCACCGAACCTAAAGGTGGAGGGTATTAAATAGGTTACTTTTCATCAGCTGTCATATTTTGATAGACCCGAACAAAGCAGGGAATATTCAATATTCAAGTTCCAGTTTCAAGCCGTTCTCCTGGTACTTTCGTTACGTTGTGATACATTAGGAAAAGTAAATTCAACGCCCGAATACTGTGATACAAAACGAAAGGCGTCTATCAAATTCCCTCCCCTTCACCGGGAAGGGACGACGAAAACGCTGAAGATTTTTTTGTTTTCCTAAAAGCACATTTCCACTTGGCGTCAGCAGTGCAAGGGTCCGTCGGTGGTTCCTGACTGTAGATCGTGGACGGCCAATGGAGATGGGCTTTTAGGAGAACTCAAATAATCTACCCTGTTTTCGTCGGCCAATGGAAACAGGCCTTATATCGTATACGCCGGATTCCATTAAAGCGCGCATACGGAGAAATAGTGCGTACGCCACTTGTCATGATAAGGTGGATAATAAATACAATATAGACTGGTTTCAGATAAAAACGACTATATGCAATATCCTCTGATATTACGCGCCAACTCATCGAAACATACGATCGCTTGTATCTGAAACCAGTCAATGTTATGTATTTATTTGACCCTTGTCAAACATCTCTCTCCTAAAGTTAGGACTTAATCCTATATATAGTTTATTTCAAATCATATTGAATATAGCGTATGAGAGATGGGGATATAATATACATTGACACACGCAATGCAATTTATGTTCCTACAGCATCAAACAAAAATGAGGTCCTAATGCAGTCTCATCATAATCTTATTTTAATCACCGTTAAAAGGACGACATCATCTCGATTTACAGATGTCATTGCCCCACTATGTCACTATGAGCATCACGTAGAAGTAGCGGTAGTCCGTCATATCTTTAAACGGAATTAGAAGAGACATATTCATACCAAGATTGCTATTAGTCTTGATCAATGGAATCTAGGACGAATCATAATGACTTTAAATGTGGACATCGAGTTGTTATTATCCCCACTCTCTGCTGGTTTAGAATATATGCCAATGTAAATTATTTATGATTATTTCTTCATAGAATGATGGATGTGTTGATTTCCATCACTCTCCTACTCCTCATATCCAGAATATCTGAAAGTATATCATCCTCTGTTAAAGCCTATTTCCATTGGCTGATGAAAACGGCAGAGATTTATCTTAATTCTCCTAAAAGCCCGTTTCCATTGGTCATCACTGGTCTACAATTAGGAATCACCGACGGACCTTTAGCACTGCTAACGCAAGATCAGTCAATGGAAACATACTTTAAGGCCCGGCGTCCACCTTCTACGATGGAATCGTAGACCTCCCGATATGGCACCGATACAAAATGTCAAAATCGATGCCATATCAGGAAGGTGCAAAATCGGAGACTTATGTCTAGACATGCCAATCCACCACGCATTGTATGGGGTTTTTATCGGTGTCAAATCGCAGAAACGTGGTCAACTGCCCCGATATTAAGTCACCTTCCGACGCAATTTTGATTTTTTATCGGGAGGTGCATCGTAGGCCATATCAGAGCCATATCGTAGTAGGTGGAGCCTGAGCCTAAGGCCCGGCGTCCACGATAGAAGTTTAGACCTACCGATTTGACACCGATACAAAAAGCGAATATCGGAGACATATCGGGGAGGTGGAAAATCATAGACCTATGTCTAGACATGCCAATCCACCACGCATTGTATGGGGTTTGTATCGGTGTCTAATCACAGAAATGTGGTCAACTGCCCCGATATTAGGTGACCTTCCGACGTGATTTTGATTTTGTATCGGGAGGTGCATCGTAGGGCATATCGGTGCCATATCGAAGTAGGTGGACGCCGGGCCTAATAGAAACTAAAAAAAATCCCCTCCGTTTTCGTCAGCCAATGGAAACGGGCTTAACTCTTAGTCATTGCTGTTGATTAATGTAGTTCCATACAGTTGCATTCTATAGTTTGATAGTTATTAAATTTATTGTGTATGTATATTCTCATACGAATGACAACTCATCAGGAGTAATGTAGACAAAGAGCATACTCAATCAAATACAAATATAATACACTGTATCCTTTGATGCGGGAGAGCTGCCATAGTTACATGCATACAATGGCTTTGAAGTTTGTTCTCTGTTGTACACTTCCCATTACACTACTTTAAGGCTCGGTGATTCCGTCTGAGTGACTTTAGTATGTTTTATTTTGCTATGATACTATAAGGTAATATATGGAGACTTGGTTAGTGTGACTGAATAAAATCTGTTGGGTTTTTTTTGGAAATATTTACTGAGATCGAAGAAAGAGGTGAATATTTCCGACCAAAACAACGAGGAACACATTAAGTCACACTCACTATATCTCATTATTGTATACCTGGAAATCATTAAAAACGCCATCAGTCACATGGTACAGAGGGACGTAATAAAATTCTTTCGTCACTGAGTCACGAACGGAATCCGTACTTCTGGTAAGTTAAAGTGAGACATTCGCACATAGGTACGTTATTAAAAAGAAATAGGCTGTAGCGTATGGGGACCTATAGCGTATAGGCCACATTGAGAATGCGTCTTGTCTCTGAGATGCCTCTACAGTGATGAACGTTCCCTATTCAGTTGTCTTAAGCTTAATGGACCTGGGTGCAGAGGATGAGAGCCCACCCTCCAGGTGATGGACAAGGGGTCAGCCATCTGGGCTAGAACAAGGACGAGGGCCATGGTGAGGCAGGGGGACCAGGCGCGGGACTGGAAGGGGCCGGGCAGGGGTCGGGTAGGGGATCGGGCGGGGAGCCAGGCCAGGGACCAGGCGGGGGACCAGGCGGGGGACCGGGAAGGGGCCGGGCAGGGATCGGGTAGGGGATCAGGCAGGGAGCCAGGCTAGGGACCAGGCGGGGGACCAGGCGCGGGACCGGAAGGGGCCGGGCAGGGATCGGGTAGGGGATCAGGCAGGGAGCCAGGCTAGGGACCAGGCGGGGGACCGGGAAGGGGCCGGGCAGAAGATCGGGCGGGGAGCCAGGATACGGACCAGGCGGGGGAACCAGGCGGGGACCGGGCAGGAGGCCAGGCAGGGGGTGGGCGGGGAGCTGGGCAGGGGGTCAGTCAGGGGAACCTGGCAGGGGCCAGGCTGATTGCCAGGCGGGGGGCAGTGCAGGGGGAATGGCCCGGCATACCAGGCAGTGGGCAAGGAAGGGGGTAAGGCAGTGGACTAGGCATGGTGCAGGACGGACGGTAGGGTAGTTGCAGGGTGGGGAGGGGTGGACTTGGGCACCAGGTAGGGGCAGGGCAGGAGAAGGGCAGTGAGCAGGGTGGGGGGACCGGGCTGGGGGACCGGGTTGGGGTACCAGGCAGGGGTCAGGGCATAGGCCGGGCGTAGGCCAGGCGGAGGCCGGGCGAGGGCAGGGCGGGGGAAGGGTAGGGGGACCGGGCTGGGGGGGGGGGGGGGGGACCGGGCTGGGGTACAGGCAGGGGTCAGGCCGGAAGCCGGGCGGGGGCCGGACGGGGGCTGGGCGGGGGCCGGGCGGGGGCCGGGCGGGGGCCGGGCGGGGGCCGGGCGGGGGCCGGGCGGGGGCCGGGCGAGGGCAGGGCAGTGGACTAGGTAGGGGGACCGGGCGGGGGACTGGGCGGGGGAGCGGGGGTTGGCAGGCGACAAGGCGGCACCGTCCCCCGGGGAGGCCGGTCTATTGACACGACCCGTGTCCACACGCTGGCCGCACAGGTCGCGGTGGGGGCGGCGGGCGGGTCGGCGGTGACTACGGACGGGGTCGTCTCTGCGGACTTGTAGACATCAGTGTTGCACGCTTGTCAGCACCATATTCTCTCGCATGCTGGACAAGATGGTCGCTCTTGTTCAGTTTTCTTATTGTTTCTCTTCTGTTGTTTTTTTAGTCTAGCAACGCTCATAGATTTATTTCACAACGCATATGACCATATACACATACGCTGTCCTAACAAATCGTGTTTCATGTCCAATAAAGTCCGAATCCGAGATCGGTATGCCAATAACAAAACGCCCTGGTTTGGGCAGCTGTATTGAGCCTGAAAAACGGGGCATAAAACTAGTTTATTCCATTTAATAGACTCGGAGATAATTGCCCAATATTTCATTTGAATTAAGAGCTATGCCACTTTACAACTCTCTTGCTAAAAGAAATAATCTCACGGGAAATGAAAAGTTTGCATCCCTATATTACTCAGAGTGCCTGTTAAAGGCGGAAATAATGTACCACTATTTTATATACTGTTCTTCGCGACAAGATTTTTAATTACAACATCTAGCTTTTATGATTATCATAATCACATGCTCATCATTGTAGGGCGTTCACGGTGAAATCGATTCAATTCTAGACACCTTCCATGGTCTCCATGAGTGAAGGCTTGAGATGCATGAACATAAGTAAAACAGACAAGACTGGACATGAAGTGAAGAAACCAAAGCAACGGCGACATTAATCTCATAAGCCCTACAGTATTTTAACAATCAAGAAAGTGTTGCTTTAATTGACTGCCTATCTGTGAACATCAAATTGCAAAAGGAGCAATTACTTACGAAGCCGGGAGTAACCACTACAGGAGGGACATCAATTTCCTGGTTCAATATTACTTCCACTTCCCGCACCGTTCCCTACCAATGCCTTGGGGCGTTGTTTATTTTAAAGATCGTTAACAGTAGAAAATGACGAGATAGAAAAAGAGATCAGTCGGGAAAACCCAGGCCAGTCCGAGCGAGGAATTACCGAGCTGTCCGTCAGACGCGTATCAGTCGTCCGATCAATATGCTCTTATATAATTGGCTGCAGGTGGTAAAAGAATGCGAGCTGTGCGATGTGACTTATAGGAGCTGCTATTCAATGTTGACTTTGCACGTTCGATATCTGCCTCAAGGTGACACTTCAAAGGACTTCCCTTTACACTGAGTAGTTTGTCAATCAACCATGGTATATATATTATATATATATATATATATATATATATATATATATATATATATATATATATTTATCCAGGAGGCAACTCAGCGTCAACTCAGCGTCCACCGCATCACAATTCGGTGTAATTTGGTGTGGTTCGGTGTGATTCGGTGTGGTTCGGTGGCACTCGGTGTGGTTCGGAGGAGGATATCCATCCTCCTCTCCTACCCTCGGTAGGGCTGTTGTACAACCACGCCGCGCCTCCCAGACCCACCCCGTGCTCGCTACACTATATATATATATATATATACATACATACATACATACATACATACAAAGAATTAGTCCCTAGTATACGGAAACTGACTTATTAGGCCCGGCGACCACCTACTACAATAGAAATTTAGACCTACCGATATGGCACCGATACAAAAAGCAAATATCGGAGACATATCGGGAAGGGGGAAAGTCGTAGACCTATGTTTAGACATGCCAATTCACCAAGCATTGTATTGGGTTTTTATCAGTGTCTAATCGCAGGAATGTGGTCAACTGCCCCGATATTAGGCGACCTTCCGACGCGATTTTGATTTTGTATGCGGTGAAATTAATGATCAGATGAATCCCGATACCGTGGGCAAACGGATGTATGTGATCTATATTTTTGCCGCGTGACAGAAATGGTCAATTCTAGTATCGAAGGTTAATTTCATTTTGCAGTCAGGACTTGATATAGTAAGCCTAATTCAAGCATAATCTCCCTGCATTATCATGTCTATAAACTCTAGGAATTTCGTGTTTGGTTCCATTTTCATTAATATACGGCATATAGCCTATGATCCATAGGCGCCGCCATGACGCCCCCTGAGAAGGTGTTCTTCACTAATGGAGGTGAAAAAGTAGGTGTTCTTCACTAAAGGAGGTGGAAAAGAAGTGAGTGATAATTGGGAAATGTCACAACTTTAGCCTTGCTCACATATTTATATAAAGTGTTCCATATGGAAAATATCATGTCTTGGGTTTAATCATTATGTCATCCTGCTTTGGGATTGGTGTAGAGAGTCAAGGGAACCATGGTAAAATATTGAAAGGCAGTTGAATTTCGTAAGAACAAAGAGCCAGAATACAGGTTTGTCCCCCGACCACCTAGTGACTGCTTCGTGAACTAACAATGGCTCTGTCCCCTATAGGTAAATCACCCTGGTGCCGATGCTGGGTTGGCCTCGTGACCTCCATTAAGGGTGATGCGGTACTAACAGGTGCCAGTGACAGGGTGTATTCGTGTGTACGCCCTGCTGTTAGCCACCCTGGAGGCTACACGCTAACGAGGGTTCACATACAGGTCTCCTTTATGTACCCACGACCGCTCTGATGACCTCTGAAGCCTGCCAGGGGACTGTTGAATAATTTAGGATCGTACATGAAGACCCTTTTCTATACGCCAAGGAGATCCAAAAACGATGTGGGTCAATATAATTCAACACTTATGGACGACCTTATGGACGACCTTATGGACGACCTTATGGACGACTAAGACTGTTTTAGCGAACGAACTTAAATGTTATCAAACTATAACCCTTGTACGCGGTACAGAAAAGGGTCTAGATTATTCTATGGTACCCTGGGCCTGCTGGGTGTACATTGCGCCACGGCGATCCCGGCGGCCACGTTTTTTAATTCAAGAATCAGATAATACAGTTCACTATATGCAGGCGTTTTGTGGCGTTCATCACGTCTCACTACGACCCAGAATGATATTCCTTAGCATCATGGCCGTCGTAGGCGATTTTCTGACGGTTTGAAATTCTGCCTCGGTGGCCACAGTGGTCAGGGTCTGTTACGTTCGTCCATCCCGTTCCCCTGAGTCGTCCCACGTCCCTCACGTTAACATCCAAGGTGCTCCACGGAGCCTCGACCTAGTGTAAACCTAGCACAAAATTAAGGCTGTAACCCGCTGAGAAATTTGTCTTCCTGAATCGCAGGGAGGGGAAGTTTGCACATCCTACTATAGAGGTTGGTACAGGAATCGCATGCGTTTTGGTGGTCCACTGTGCGCTTTGCACAGCCCACCTTCTGAGATAAATCCCCTTCTCTAGTTTCCGAGTAATGTCCCTCATACTTATAATCGCACAACTGGCACCACTAATCACAGGTAAGCTGATATTCCCCATTGGCAAGGGATTTCAGGACCGGCGGCTCACGACCATCCAGGGCTCCATGAACAGAATCTCAGGGGATTATTAATTAAAATATCTTTGAATTGTATCTCATGCGATTCGGGGCCCCAAAAAGGTACAATTTGTGACGACAAACTATACCCACCACGTGGGCGGAAATCGCAAGGAAATTAACAGGAATTGCACAGGAGGTCACGCCCTTTACAGATATCAACATCTTAGCAATAACTAAATACATGTACTTCACACAAATCCGTAATGGGTGGCTACTAGTTTTGAATCGCATTTCAATCATTTAGAACTAAAGGTGTGCATCACAACTTCAGAACAAGGATTACAATACATTATAAAATGTGTGCAGTTCGAGTCTCTGTATTACAATGAATCGAACGTCCAAGGTTAGGAAGGAAGTAGAATGTATAGGTTGCCTATCTGTCCTGCTAATTAGGGGGCACTTTTGTCAGGGAATCAATAGTATTTTAGTACTGTATGCGGGATAAATACAGACAAAGGGAGAGCGCAGCCATTGAGTTATTCTTGTCTTGATTGGTTTTATAACTGTGATCAAGGCTAGTCAGAGTATCCTGACAGGAGGCAGAATAGGAAGAGTTATTGTGATTCTCTTCTGTACTTCATCAAGGGCTAGAGATACATATCAGATCTTCATTATAATCACTTTCTATTGATTAGATCTAAGATAAAATTCAGTGGAAGGTTTCGAAGTTATCAAATATAAGTGAATCAGTGTAGAATATTGGAATAACTTAGAGGAGACTCTAAAATAGTTGCTACCCTATGCTAAATAATAAATTCAATAAGCAAGGGGATGTCTTCTGATGGAAAGTCTTGAAATTTGAAATATTTTGCGGCTGTCTATAGGTCAGGAAGGTATATTAGGGACTAAGGTGCGACAGCGGATTCAAATAGTGTTTCCCTAAAAATTCTTATAGATTGACTTGTGCTGCATATCTAATTAGTTTATGGAAGCATTCGTCTGATTTGTCTAACTAAAGGGAAAACATTGTCTGAAATTATAATGCAAAATTATTGCATCATTTCCAACCGAGCCTTACTTCTCCATTTTCTGCCTACCACGACAATGCTTTAACAAATGGCACATATCACAAAAAGGGGCTTTTTGCTACTTTTCTATTTTGATAACAAAACAGTCCATTTTGACTTCTTCTATGAGTACAATTAAAGTTAAGGCATCAAAATGATCCTCAAAGAAATCTCTACTTGACTAAACTGGGCTTTGATTTTGCTTCCATATGGAATTTTATGGAATCTTCACTCATATTGTAGAAGTCAGACATTTTGCCTAACTTTTAGCATGATTTCAGAGAAAATATGTCAAAAATGAATACAGATGAATCACCTCAATAAATTCAAAATATATAAGACAATAAAGCCCATAATCTCTGGTTTGATATGGTACCCTTTGTAAATCTGGGTTTTTTTACAGCCTAAGTTATGAGAACTTTTGTATAACAAGTCAAAAATTACTAGTTTTCAGTCCCCAATATGGTTGCGAGGGAAGAAAGAGAAACCATGCTTCCCATACCCATAACCACATTTTCCCGCCGTTTACACTAGACCGCAGAAACGTGACGACTGTAGATCGTCAGGCCAATAGTCTTCAGGTGGTGTGGTCGCAACTGTCGTCGAGCCAAGTGTTTACACTAGACGACTTCTTATAGAATTGTATGATGACTGAGGTGGTTTTTTTTACAGAATTGTCATGTGTCTAGACGACTAATTCAAGAAGGATTGAAATAGATGCTGGCTTCAAAGCGTATGCTACATATAGTCGTCAGGTGGTGCTAAATTGCATAATCTGATGTAATCAGACGAACTGTAGTCGTCACTCTCTTGACGTTTACACTAGGAGAATTCTAGCCTTTTACTGCTGAAAGTCGTCAGGTGGTGCAAAATCCCAAAATCGTCGCCTATAAACGTCTAATGTTAACGCTGTGTAAATGCCCGTTTCTATTGGCTGATTATTCTGCACTGATCTGCAGTCGGCAACCACCGATAGATCTTTTGGGTAGCCTCACGCCACATTGTTAACAAAATTGCAGCGCTGTCAGAACAGGGGCCTGGGAATCTGCTACAATGCATAGGCTCGGTGCCAACAAACATCTTGCATAATAGTTTAAAGGTTAAGTACTTGTCAGAAAGAAGAGAAACCCAACTTCTAAAAACTGCTCATATCAGGGCACAAAAGGCAAGAAAACCTTGTAGAAGCAAATAGAAACACACGACTGTTTGATGACCCGTATTGAAAATACCTACCGCCATTTCTAGTTTCAAATACAAGGAATCAGTTGAATACAGAGTTGCCCAACTATGGAACAACCAGACACCAGAGTTTAGGCGAATAACAGATCAAGACACCCTAAGAAAACTACTCAAATATCAAAGGAAGCGGAGCATTGACTTCTACTAAAAGTTAAAACAAAGGGAATCTTTGAAAGTGAAATACCCAAAAAGAAAACCCAAAAAGCACTAATGAATGCCAAATCAAAGTCTGATAGGAAGAATAACCTGTAAATACATTTGATTAAAGAAAAGCCATGGTTGGTTTTAACCATTTGATGAATGAATACGTTTAGTACTTATGTCTTCTTTTTCATGTGTCTATTTTGTGAATCAATGATGCAAGATGATTTTACATAGCCTGTCCTAGTCGTTAAAATGTGTAAGTAACATATTTAAACTTATATAACAATAACACCACCGGAGTCTGTTATATATAGTCTTTCGTGTAAGCCTAATTTGTAGGTACTCAATGGCAAATGAATGCTCCAGAAGCTGGAGAGGGTGGATAATAGGCATTTTGTTCCTCAAACCCAAAGCCATTCTCCAGAGTAAAGGAAAAACTTTAAAAAAAAAAAAAAAGGTGGTTGAATGAAAAAGAGACCTACATGCTCGAAGATTAATTTGGTATAGATTATGTAACAGGCCACCACTGACGCAATGCCTCACAGGAAATCTGTGTGCACCTGGAAAATGGAGTAAAAACAGTGCATACAATGCACCCTTACCGATAAATTGATACAGACATACAGTCAGTGGCAACACCGACAGACTTTTAGGGTAATTCAAAGGATCTCCACTGTTTTCATCGGCCAATGGCAACGAGGTTTTACACGAAAATGTCAATACACCTGGGGCCTGTTTAATAAGTTAGGCTCGTACACTTTTCTGTACGCCAATGAAACCCAGGGACCTTGTGGGTCAACTTTATTCAAGACATATGGACGACCTTATGGACAGCTAGGTCTGAATTAGTGAATTAGCTTGAATATTATCAAATAATAACCCTCACACGATTATCAAATAATAACCCTCACACGTTTATCAAATAATAACCCTCACACGATTATCAAATAATAACCCTTACACGATTATCAAATAATAACCCTCACACGAGGTTTCCTTGAACCTTTGTAGGCATGAGCTATTCAACGGACCCCTGCTCCTTCAATCGGTGTGCTTGGAGAGTGATCTATCTCGCTAAGAGTACATAAAAGGGTGTAGCAGACTCATTGGCTATTTCAGAATATATTCTACACTGAAAACCAAATAAATTATATAATGATATTAATTGTTTCAGTTTATCGAACTCGTCTGTATTAGGGATAACTGTGCTCCAGAGGTAGATTACGAATGACCGTCCCACTGATATCATCCCATAAAAACCCTGAAGGAGATATATTAAAAAGAGGCCAGGCATGTGCATAGAGTGCAGATGATGAAAGGATAACAGATAACGTTCACATGCAAATTCCCGATTAATTTCTCACGGCACACCTGCCCATGTCCTTGCCTCCTTGCCTGCTGATCATGACCCCTCAGAGCCGAGTAACTCGATGGTAGTCTCGCATGTAGCTAACCATCAGCTCGTGCGTTAAGAACAGGTGGTCGCTGCCCACTCGGAGCTAATAGACGGATGGCGCCATCTATATCCGTGTATTATATGGTGGCAGATTGCAATCGACCGCCTACTTCTGTCGGGCAGTGTGAATATGTATGCAACATTGTGTCTTTATGTTGTCACTATGCCAGTACTATTAGGAAACGTCTTTACTGAGGGAGAAACGCTTCTCATTCGGGGTCAGTCGCCGCTTTCATACGGCCTGACGGCATTCTTGGGATTGACCAAGAACGAGAACCGTTTCGTTCACAGTGAGGAAATTTGCTTATTTATTAAGCCTATGGCGTTATTTATAAGGGTAGGATAATGTGTATGTATGCGTACGCAATGGAAAGTGCCGTTCGTACATCTATGTATCTCTGGGGGTTCTAGAATACGTTGACAGTCAGTAATCCTCCAATATAAACCCGTCTCTTTTATCAAAAGGTTATGCAGAATTTTAATGAAATAATTAGGAGCAAATGTAGCGACTCAAGAATCAAGGATTAAATGTAAATAGCAAAACTCATACTTCGCGTGAACACTGTATTATCAATAGACAACCGCGAGGCAGCACTGCTATATCAATATTTAGTGTTATTTTTATTATCGCCCACAGGCCTACCACGTCTTTAAGCACGGGTCGAAGGAGCAGCCACAGACGACCATGTCGCGGGGCAGTAAGTACATGGCTGCCCCCAACAAGACGGTGGGCACCGTCCTCTCCACGGTCGCCTCCAGCGGCAACACCTCCACCATCGGCGACCGCATGTGCGACGACCTGGATTACGGGTCCACCATGGAGAAGGACATCCAGGTTGGCATACATTCCATATTTATATAGAACTGCATCGAGAATCGAATAGATAGACAATACTCCACGAGTTTGGATGCTCCGCAATCGTCATCGAGGCGAAGCTGAGTGAATATTATGGTGCATCCAAACACATGGATTACCAGACCCTCCATATTGTTTATTTTACGATTCGTGTGCGGCTCTGGATTTCCCTCACCCCTTTCAATGTTATAGACGTTTAAATCTCTTGTCTTGCCTTATCTTCTCTCTGACATCGTGGCCGCTGATTGGTCCATAGCCTATGATGTCATCTCGTTCACTATGCCACGACCATGGCATAGTATTTTCACTGTACCTGGTTGATCGTTGAGTATTTTTTTTATGTTATTCCTATGGCTTCACTTATACCAGGGGTAAGGTAACATAGAGAAAACATATGAAAGTTTACAGTCAGAGCTACTATCCCAGTGAGTTTGAATAGCATAGTATTTTACAAGGTGAAGCCGTGTGAATTACGTAGCGATACAAATGAGATGGGGTGAGCTCTGACCGTAAACTTGAATATGTTTCTGAATTTAAGAGAAAAATTCTTTCTTTATTGTGTCAATCTCCTCTTCCCTATGGGGGTGTGTGGAGACCGTTTATTTTTAGAACAATTTTTTTTTCTGAATTTATCTCAACCCTCACATTAACTAACTGGCTAACATTTGTGACATGATCCCCCATTGAGTGTTATTTCTAAATACTTCATGGGCATTGAGTATGAGTTCCCACTGTGATGTCTAAGGGGGGAAATATCAGGGGTGAAATAAATGTCATGACAGCATTTTATGTCTTTGTATGATAACTCTATGATGACATACCATACTATATTGATATACCATACCGCATTACAAGTGCAGCTATTGACAAAGTGCTATTTCATATCCTGATCAAAATGGTGTGGCGATGGAAATACTGAACTTTTAAGTATTAAGAAGGAACAGCATCGCGATACATAGATTCTGAAAATATATGTCATGAGTTTTGGTTCCGGAGTAACTCACAAGGCAAAGCCATGTGAGATTATGTAGCAGACCAAAGTAACAGCGTATCTTCAGTGGCTATGGAACGAGTGCGGTACAGAATTTATCTCACCCCTATCACTGACTAATTGGCTAAGATTTGTGATATCATCCCCTATTGAGTTTTTTTTTATGAAACACCACATGGGCATTGAGTACGAGGTTCCAATGAGGGGTGGGGTCAAAAATCATCAGAAATTCTGCTGATATACTTTATAGATGGCCCCATTCCACTATACTAAACTAGAGATTGATATAAGTTCCGACCATCTTTAACTTGGAACATCTAAAGCCTCAACCATCAAGACTAAATATTATCTTTAATGCACCTCAAACAAACTATTAAGAAATGTCACAAAATTCCCTATGATAGTTTATATGGCGTGGGTTGTCTTTGCGGAATGATATCACGAATCGGAACTGAGTGATATCTGTAGCGATAGACAACGAATGCCATGCAAACAATTATATGAAATTGAGTGACGTTTAGATTTTATCCTACCCTGTCACATGTTAACACGTCATATGTCAAGTGTGGCATATAAATAATCTATGGCATAACAGTGGCATACAGTCATACCATGTTAAGTCGACATAGATTCCGATGATGGATAGGATAAGACTGTGTACTTTAGAAATAGGATATCAAAAGACTTTATTGAGGAGATATTATGATAGATTAGTACAATCAGTAATAAACGACATGGGCTTCATCATAGGAGGCTGAAACCGCAAGGTGTCGGTCGAGTTTGTTTTGTTTTTGGTTTTTTTATTACAGAAAGGTTACAGGCCGAAGTAGATTTTTGTAAACCAAGGCCATGGAAATCAACAGAGAACATCTTGTAGTTTTTTTTTCAGATTTATCTCACTGCGCAAGAATTTATTGAATCAAAACAGAATCATATTCTCAATCCCATCACGTTCTACAAAACCTGACTAGAATGTGACTCCATTCTGGTCCTGCTCATTCTCCTTGCAGATTCCTCGATTTTGCATTTGAATAATGTTCGCTTGGTGATCAATGAAACATCTGGGGGGGGGGGGGGGAGTCTGACATACGTCTGTAGTGCTTACTTTCGAAGGTTGCAAACGCATTTAATATCCATCTTTTCGAATAAATTAAACCCTGAAAGGTCTTAGATAATGGGTCGTGGTTTACCGATTCCCCCTACATTTCCAATGGGATTTTTGTACACGATAGATAATAAAGAGGATCATATTCCTTTCCCAAGGGTTCCATGTGTATCAGCTTTCTAGTTGTGACCCATTGCAGAACATTATCGTATTTCCGAGTAGTATATGAACTATGACCTTTTGGGAAGGCACCAGCAGGCGATGTTTTCTCTGACAGAAGCTAATGTTGATAGTACCTGTGGGACATCTGTTTCGGGTCTATTTCGGTTTTCCAAATTGGGTTTCCTTTTCTCGGTTTTCAATTTTGTGACCGGAGAGGAAGGAGGGTCTTTGAAGATGGATGTGGTTTCGCTCGTCGTGTGCGTCTATCTTGTTTTCGGTGTAGACGTAGTGATAAGAAGGTGCGTGGGCTCCATCTCTATCCTTCATCCAAGAAAAGTAGCTAACACCTAAAGGCAGGCTATATGCCTCATCCACATGACAGCATATGTCAAGGTGCGAGGCTGCAGATGAAAGTATAAATGTAATGATACTAATTAGTGTGATGGATTTAATCAGTGAAGTGAAAGGCTACTCTTAACAAGTCATTTATAGTGTAAGTAATCCTGTGCAGTATGTGAAGTTATCTCGAATTGTGTCTGTATGTCTCAGTGATTTAAGTGCAATGGTAGGAGCATAAAACTTCCCAGAGATGAAGACACGTAAGGTTACTCTTGAAGTAATCATCTTTAAAAAGATTTAGGGATAGGGGCAGATGTGAGGTTTCCTTGAAACCCGTCCAAAGCGAATGATAGTGAATTTTGTCTATTCAGCACATATGGGATTTCATAAATATGTGTTCAGGCGGTGCATTTAAACACTGCTGTGTCTGTGCAAACCGGTACATATATGTTTTCATTCATGGTCGATCATTGAAAATATCCTCCAAGAAGATTGCAACTCTAATCCTGATTCTCAATCACGGGTATTGGATGGGTAGATAAATTGGGTATACTAAGACATTATCAGAGATGGGACCTATCCTAATTAATCAGTGTCTATGGACAATGACCCTTTCATCAACGACTGGAAGTGTATCTACCAAATCTATAGCTCACTCAACAGATCATAATTATGTTTCTGCTGCTTCCATACATTAGCCAAGAATCCTTACTGGTTCCGCATGGGATTTGCTTATAGTTCCACAGCCCACATAAACATCTGAGTAGTTACCCTTGAATATCTACATAATAGTTCCGTCTCCCGGTTTGTAAGGAATGTAAGAAAGTGGGTTAATTATGGGTGGCCGACCCACGTTGCCTTGGTGAGAACAATGGAGCCGCTGTGGGGGAGTGTACATGACCCGTTCCTGAACCAGGACAGTTAATTACAAGCATCAGCAGTTGGCAGTTCTTGCCAAAAGCTCCCACATGTCAATTAAATCTTCGGATACAAGATAGATTATTTATGTTAAGATTTTGTATGGTCTAATACAAGTATAATTAGTATCCTGTAATGGTGTTTGTCAGGAAACCCTGGGGCCAATCAAAATGAAAGAATATCATCATTTTAATTCTTTTATAATGTTTGGTAGTATTTTCTACTGGAAAGGTTTGAATGTTTGCGAG